>CM029022.1:55211034-55467805 GCA_016801055.1 Panax notoginseng
ATAGAGATTCAATTTTTTTATTATGTACCCAACAGGTTCTTAATATTAATTCCTTAAATATTAAATTTTGAAATTTTAAATTTAAAAGTTAAAATTTGAAAATTTCAACAGTCAAATCATGTTTTATCGTTGTAACTATTTTTATTTAAAAGTATTGTTGTTTGAATTTAAAAATTGCAATTATTTTAATTTAAAAATAGATATTGCTAGAAATCAAAATGTGCAACGATCATTATATGTTTATGAGAACTAAAATAACATATTTATTATAAATAATAAAACTTATAATAACTAGTAATATTTTATAAAAATGATCAAAATCAAAATTTGACTTATTTTTAATTTTTTTTATAGTTCTCTTGTCTTTTAAATCTTCTGTTTAAAAAATAAAAAAGAGTGAATTTAATAGCATACCCAAATCAACAAATTAAGTGAGATAAAATCCTTTAAACCAACATAAAATCGCAATAAATAGTGTGAAATGTCATTTTACATAAATAGGGAACACTCTTTTGATTCCTTCACCCTGACGAGTCAAATCAATATAGAGATTAAAATAGATAATTATATAAGGATAAGGTGTAAGACCCCAATTTTTATAATAAAGATGAATTTTCTATAAATATCATTTTTGAATATTTTGGAGTTAATTTGATATAATGTTATAGTTGTGGGTAATATTTATAAATTTTGCAAAGTAAGCAAGTTGTTATAAAATATTCGTTTGGTCGGAGAATATTCTTTTTGTCGGGGAATATTCGTACGACGGCACAATCATTGGTGGACCCCACAACGGAATTATTGTCGGATTGAGAAAACGACAGAATTATCTTTCTATAAAAATAACGGCTGAGGTGTTACCGTTAAAACCGTTAAAACTGTTGAACTACTCGGTAGTAAAAGTACAGTAATACGCGTGGTTGCATAGTAGCACACGGTATTGATTATTGATGCTTACGTGAGAAGTCACTCAGCTATACTCAATTATTGCTACAGTAATTGCTGCATCATATCTCTTAAATTATTGTCATAGTATCATCTGTATAATATGTTATATTATTGAGACGTTGTGGTAAGTTTGGTTATTTTATGGGGGCCATATGTCATCATCTAAAGATCTCTTGGTCAATAGTAATTACCGTTCGTCAATAGTATTTACCTGGTCAATAGTAATTACCTTCGTCAATAGTATTTACCTTGGTCAATAGTATTTACCTTGGTCAATAGTAATTACCTTCGTCAATAGTATTTACCTTGGTCAATAGTAATTACTTTCGTCAATAGTAGTTGTCCCTTCAATATTACCAAGAGTCATTTGACCCTTCGTTAAGACCAAGAGTCATTTGACCCTTCGTTAAGACCAAGAGCCACCCTCAGTTTTTCTATAAATAGAGGCCTAGGGCTTCATTATTTTTCACGAATTCATTCAAGCTATAGAGAGAGAAAGTATAGAGAGAATAAGAGAGAGAGAGACTAAAAGTATTCTGCTACATCACTTTTCCAATATCCAGTTCTTTTAAGGTAGGGAATATTATTCTTTTTTATTCATGAAGAGAACTTCTGTTATTCCATTTGTTATTATTCTGTTGGAATAACCAGTATACGCGGTCTACCCTATACTTGGTGACATTCTTCTATTATTCTGTTGGAACATCCTGTCTGTGTGTTTTACACCGACCTGGTTCCGTTTATTATTCTGTTGGAACATCCTGTCTGTGTGTTTTACACCGGACCTGGTTCCGTTTATTATTATTCTGTTGGAATATCCTGTCTGTGTGTTTTACACCGGACCTGGTTCCATTATTTATTATTCTGTCGGAATATCCTGTCTGTGCGTTTACGCCGGACCTGGTTCCATTATTTATTATTCTGTTGGAATAACCTGTCTGTGCGGTCTATCGCATGCATGGTGATTTCTTTTGTTATTCCATTCTTTATTATACTCAGTTGGTTAAGTTTTGACTTCTATACTCCATGAAATTTGTGGAATATCCTTGATAGTTGCGTTTCATCCAGTATCTTTTCAAGAAAATATTCTTCTAAGCATTCTTGAATTTTACTCCACAATGCAGTATCATGTTGACAATTTGGACGTTGTTAATTCCTGGATAAATTAATTCTTGAACTTGTTTTATTGAATTCTTATATCATTGTCATCATCCTCATGTTTATAAAATGTTGAAAGTCATCTGTGGCATGTAGTGCATAGATGGACTTGGTATGATTATGACCAGGGATTATTCGGTATAATCATGACCGTAATGTTACAAATGATGTGGTAAAAGTCCTCATTGGCCCGTAGTGCATTGATGGACAGTTGTTGGCATGATCATGACCATTAATGAATACACGAATATTTAAGCTGAGTCTCAGCGATCACAGTGTTGAAAAACTTTTTAAATCATAAAAGATAGTAGAGTTTATTTTCTACTTGACTCTTTTAATGGATTGCTTGTTCCGCTACAGTTAAACTTGATGTCTATTATATTTTATCAGTTTAACATTGTTGAAGGCTAATGATAATTTATTCTGCATTATCTTAGTCATAATATTTCTTACTGGGCTAGTTGAGCTCACCCTTTCTTTCACTGTTCTCTTCAGGAAATGAGAACGTAGCTGGGACAAGTCGGGGTACGGAGTGATGGTCCGAATGATAGTATTAGTTAGTAGTCCTCACTATTCTATGTAATGGTGTGTTAATAAATGTAATGAGGACTCCTTTTGAGTATGAATACTCTCTAGAAGATAATATTTGTATTCAAACTCACAGTTTATGTTTTGTCGTATTGTACACGACAGTTGTATTAATCAGTTGTATTTGTATTCTGTACTATGTATCTGACGACCCAAGATGGGTGATGTATACCTAATTTTGGGGGCGTCACAGTTGGTATCAGAGCTTAGGGATATGATCCCTGGCTAAGATGTGAGAATAGAACTAGGAGGGGAGAGACGGGGAATTCCTTCGCTAGTATGACATACCTAAGTTTATTTGCATGGTATTTAATTGGTCGGTCATAATATAAGGATAATATATGACATATCAATTAATTTTTATTTTGTGGCAGTATCTGAAAATGGCATCTGAGAATGTTGAGAATAGCAATGGAGCACAGACGACTGTTGATTCACCACATATCAATAATCAGGATAATGTGCATCAGGAAGGTGTCAATCCTCATGCAAACAACAACACTGACCAAATGATGAATGATCAAATGTTCAGAGGCTTTATGCAATTCATGCAACAACAGGTGAAAGCGGCTCCTGTCCACAACGTAGGTGGAAATACTGGAAACTCTCAGGCGGTCACCGCTAAACAGTTTAAGGAGCTGGGACCACCGGAGTTTAAGGGAGAACCCAAACCACTTGTAGCTGAAACATGGATAAAGCAGATCACCAAGATATTTGATGTCTTGGGTTGCTCCGAGGAGCAAAAGGTTCCCTTTGCCGCCTTTATGTTGCGAGGAGAGGCAGATTACTGGTGGGAATCGATAAAGCGTACTCAACCTGCCGCACTGAAGATGTCTTGGGAGAAGTTCCAAGAGCTGTTTAACGACAAATACTTTCCCGAGAGTATTCGTCACATGAAGGAGGTGGAGTTCATCAAATTGGAGCAGAATAATATGACCGTGTCGCAGTACGAGGCAAAATTTGCGGAGTTATCCCGGTTTGCGTCCCACCTGGTGGATAATGAAGAAAGAATGACGCGGATGTTTTTAAGAGGTTTGAAGCCGGAGATACGTCAACATCTTGTTTCTCATAAACTGTGTTTGTATTCAGATGTTGTAAATAGGGCTCAGTTGGTGGAGCGCGATAACGAGACAACGCAACCAAAAGAGAGCAGCCGGCAAAATGATAATACCAGTGAGAGCAGTCATCGAAGCGGTGACAACAAGCGTGGAGGGAATCAACAGGCCAGAAATGGTAACCACTTCGGTGGTAATCAGGGCCAAAACAATAAGAATGGACATTTCAAGAAGAGGAGATTCAACAATGATGGAAAGACGTCAGCACCAGCACCTGTCGTTAAGGAAGGAGAACGACCACCTATCATATGTTTCAAATGCGGAGGGGAGGGGCACATCAGTCCAAACTGCGCGATGCCGTCCAAAGCATGTTATAATTGTGGAAGAGAAGGTCATTTAGCCCGATTTTGTCGTTTACCGAAGACAAATTCAGCTAGGATGGAGGCACCAAAGGCCGTCCCAGAAAAGTCAAAACCGGTTGTGCAAGGGAGAGCGTTTGTTGTGAACTCCCAGAGAGCAAGGAACCCGAATGAGGTCATCACGGGTAAGCTTATCATAAACTCTAACGAAGTCTATACTTTATTTGATACCGGTTCAACCCATTCTTTTATTTCTCCTACTTGCGCTCATCGATTAAATTTGATTCCGGAGAAATTAGACTTTGACTTATCTGTTGAAACTCCATTGGGAGAAACCTTCATTACATCCACGGTTTATAAGTCTTGTTTGGTTCAAGTTGGTACCCACACATTACCTATCGATCTGATTTCATTAAAAATACTTGCATTTGACGTGATTCTAGGGATTGATTGGTTAACTACTCATCATGCAAAAATTGATTGTTTTCGTAAGGTTGTTAGCTTTCATATTCCTAATCGACCTATTATGCGAATTCAAGCAACCAAAACATTAAAATCAATCGCTGTCATCTCAAGCCATAAAGCTATTCGTTTATTGAAAAACGGATGTCAAGCTTTCTTAGCTCATGTCACAGATCTAAACAAAAATACGTCAGTTTGAATGATATTTCTATTGTTAATAAATTCCCTGACGTATTCCCTGAAGAACTTCCTGGCCTACCCCCAGAGCGTGAAATTGAATTTTGTATCGACCTTGAACCCGGTACAAAACCCATTTCCAAAGCCCCATATCGAATGGCTCCTATTGAACTTCAGGAGTTAAAGACCAACTGCAGGAATTGTTAGACATTGGTTTTATTCGTCCTAGTACTTCTCCTTGGGGTGCTCCTGTTCTGTTCGTGAAGAAGAAAGATGGGAGTATGCGACTTTGTATTGATTATCGGGAGTTGAATCATGTCACCATCAAAAATAGGTACCCATTGCCACGTATTGATGACCTGTTTGACCAGTTGCAAGGAGCACAATTCTTTTCAAAGATCGATCTTCGTTCTGGATATCATCAGCTGAAGGTTAGAACTGAGGATATTCCAAAGACGGCTTTTAGAACTCGGTACGGGCATTATGAATTCCTAGTCATGTCCTTTGGATTGACTAATGCTCCTGCTGCCTTCATGGATATGATGAACCGGGTATTCAAGGAATATTTGGATCACTTTGTGGTCGTCTTTATTGATGACATCCTTATTTATTCCAAAAGCCGTGAAGATCATGAGCAACACTTGAGGCTGGTACTCCAAAAGCTTCGTGAATACAAGCTTTATGCCAAGTTGAAGAAATGCGAGTTCTGGCTGGAGGAGGTAGCATTCCTTGGGCACGTAGTATCAAGTCGTGGAATATCGGTTGACCCGGCAAAGATTGAAGCTATTCAAAGCTGGGAGCAACCTAAATCAGTAACCGAAGTACGTAGCTTTCTCGGTCTAGCTGGTTATTATCGGAGATTCGTGGAAGGATTTTCTCGAATCGCTACTCCATTAACTCAGCTGACTCGAAAAGATACAAAGTTCGGTTGGAGCGAAGAATGTGAGCAGAGTTTTCAAGAACTCAAGAGGAGACTCATTTCAGCACCTGTTCTAACAATACCATCTGGCTCGGAGGGATTTGTCATCTACAGTGATGCTTCGAGCAAAGGGTTGGGATGTGTTCTCATGCAACATGGAAAAGTCATAGCCTATGCATCAAGACAACTCAAGGAATATGAGAGGAATTATCCTACTCATGATCTAGAGTTGGCAGCTGTTGTCTTTGCACTTAAAATTTGGAGGCATTACTTGTATGGGGAGAAGGTGGAGATCTTTACGGATCATAAAAGTCTCAAATATTTCTTCACTCAAAAGGAACTCAACATGCGACAACGACGTTGGCTTGAACTGTTGAAAGATTATGATCATACCATTCAATACCATCCTGGAAAAGCGAACGTGGTAGCTGACGCATTGAGTAGAAGATCATATGCGGGTACAAGTGCAATATTGACAACACAAAGGCCCATTTTGTGTGACTTGCAAAGGATGGAGATAGAGTTGAAGACTCCAGGGACCCATGCGATGATGGCGAATATACGAGTAGAACCGACTTTAATCGATAAAGTTAAAGCTGCTCAAGCTACAGACCTGGAGCTGATGCGTATGAAGAAGAAAGTGCAAGAAGGTGCTATGCCGGAAGCAAGAATCGATGAAGAAGGAATACTTCGAGTCAACTCCAGACTTTGTGTTCCTAACAACCCTGATTTAAAGTATGAAATCATGATGGAGGCGCACAACACACCATTTGCAATCCATCCTGGAAGTACCAAAATGTATCATGATCTTCGTCATACATTTTGGTGGAGCAATATGAAGAGAGAGATAGCGTTGTTTATCTCAAGGTGTCTAACTTGTCAACGAGTCAAAGCGGAGCATCAAGTACCAAAAGGTCCATTGCAACCACTTGAAATTCCAGAATGGAAGTGGGAGCACATTACCATGGATTTCGTTACCGGTCTTCCTAGGGTTTCTCAAGGTATTGATGCGATTTGGGTCATTGTTGATAGATTGACCAAGTCTGCTCATTTCTTACCGATACGAGAAACTTATACACTTGAACGTCTTGCTCGTATGTACATAAACGAGATTGTAAGACTGCATGGTATGCCAGTATCCATAGTTTCTGACCGAGACCCAAGATTCACTTCACGATTTTGGGTTAGTTTACAAAAAGCTATGGGCACGGAGTTACGATTTAGTTCAGCATATCATCCTCAGACGGACGGACAATCAGAGAGGACTATTCAAACTCTTGAAGATCTATTAAGACTCTGTGTCTTTGACTTCAAAGGAAGTTGGGACAAGTTCTTACCATTGGTGGAGTTTTCCTACAACAACAGTTATCAAGCAAGTATTGGCATGGCTCCATTCGAAGCATTGTATGGAAGAAAATGTCGTTCTCCAGTATGCTGGGATGAGGTGGGCGAAGCAACGTTGTTGGGACCGGAGTTGGTACGTATGACTACAGAAAAGATTCAAACGATCCGACAACGTATAAAAACCTCACAAGATCGACAAAAGAGTTATGCTGATCTTCATCGAAAGGACGTGGAATTTGATGTAGGAGATCATGTGTTCTTACGTGTTGCTCCATGGAAAGGAGTTACGAGATTTGGAAAGAGAGGAAAGCTAAATCCTCGATTCATCGGTCCATTTTTAATCCTCGATCGAGTAGGAACTGTGGCTTATAGACTCGCTTTACCGCCAAGTATGTCTCGTGTTCATAACGTTTTCCACATATCCATGTTACGCAAATATGTGGAAGACCCGAACCACATTATTGAGTTAGAACCGGACGAAATAGCGGAGGATTTGACGTATGAAGAAGTTCCTGTTCAAATCATGGATAAGAAGGAACATATTCTACGCTCCAAGGTTATACCTCAAGTTAAAGTTTTGTGGAGAAACCACGATGTTGAGGAAATGACTTGGGAGTTAGAATCAGAAATGAAATCAAGGTATCCTTACCTCTTCGACATACCAGGTACGTACCCTAATTTCGAGGGCGAAATTTCATAAGAAGGGGAGGTTGTAAGACCCCAATTTTTATAAATAAAGATGAATTTTCTATAAATATCATTTTTGAATATTTGGAGTTAATTTGATATAATGTTATAGTTGTGGGTAATATTTATAAATTTTGCAAAGTAAGCAAGTTGTTATAAAATATTCGTTTGGTCGGAGAATATTCTTTTTGTCGGGGAATATTCGTACGACGGCACAATCATTGGTGGACCCCACAACGGAATTATTGTCGGATTGAGAAAACGACAGAATTATCTTTCTATAAAAATAACGGCTGAGGTGTTACCGTTAAAACCGTTAAAACTGTTGAACTACTCGGTAGTAAAAGTACAGTAATACGCGTGGTTGCATAGTAGCACACGGTATTGATTATTGATGCTTACGTGAGAAGTCACTCAGCTATACTCAATTATTGCTACAGTAATTGCTGCATCATATCTCTTAAATTATTGTCATAGTATCATCTGTATAATATGTTATATTATTGAGACGTTGTGGTAAGTTTGGTTATTTTATGGGGGGCCATATGTCATCATCTAAGAGTCTCTTGGTCAATAGTAATTACCTTCGTCAATAGTATTTACCTTGGTCAATAGTAATTACCTTCGTCAATAGTATTTACCTTGGTCAATAGTATTTACCTTGGTCAATAGTAATTACCTTCGTCAATAGTATTTACCTTGGTCAATAGTAATTACTTTCGTCAATAGTAGTTGTCCCTTCAATATTACCAAGAGTCATTTGACCCTTCGTTAAGACCAAGAGTCATTTGACCCTTCGTTAAGACCAAGAGCCACCCTCAGTTTTTCTATAAATAGAGGCCTAGGGCTTCATTATTTTTCACGAATTCATTCAAGCTATAGAGAGAGAAAGTATAGAGAGAATAAGAGAGAGAGACTAAAAGTATTCTGCTACATCACTTTTCTAATATCCAGTTCTTTTAAGGTAGGGAATATTATTTCTTTTATATTCATGAAGAGAACTTCTGTTATTCCATTTGTTATTATTCTGTTGGAATAACCAGTATACGCGGTCTACCCTATACTTGGTGACATTCTTCTATTATTCTGTTGGAACATCCTGTCTGTGTGTTTTACACCGGACCTGGTTCCGTTTATTATTCTGTTGGAACATCCTGTCTGTGTGTTTTACACCGGACCTGGTTCCGTTTTATTATTATTCTGTTGGAATATCCTGTCTGTGTGTTTTACACCGGACCTGGTTCCATTATTTATTATTCTGTCGGAATATCCTGTCTGTGCGTTTACGCCGGACCTGGTTCCATTATTTATTATTCTGTTGGAATAACCTGTCTGTGCGGTCTATCGCATGCATGGTGATTTCTTTTGTTATTCCATTCTTTATTATACTCAGTTGGTTAAGTTTTGACTTCTATACTCCATGAAATTTGTGGAATATCCTTGATAGTTGCGTTTCATCCAGTATCTTTTCAAGAAAATATTCTTCTAAGCATTCTTGAATTTTACTCCACAATGCAGTATCATGTTGACAATTTGGACGTTGTTAATTCCTGGATAAATTAATTCTTGAACTTGTTTTATTGAATTCTTATATCATTGTCATCATCCTCATGCTTATAAAATGTTGAAAGTCATCTGTGGCATGTAGTGCATAGATGGACTTGGTATGATTATGACCAGGGATTATTCGGTATAATCATGACCGTAATGTTACAAATGATGTGGTAAAAGTCCTCATTGGCCCGTAGTGCATTGATGGACAGTTGTTGGCATGATCATGACCATTAATGAATATACGAATATCCTTGGCCGTAGTGCAGGGGTGATTCGATGATGTGGATTATTTATTAAGCTGAGTCTCAGCGATCACAGTGTTGAAAAACTTTTTAAATCATAAAAGATAGTAGAGTTTATTTTCTACTTGACTCTTTTAATGGATTGCTTGTTCCGCTACAGTTAAACTTGATGTCTATTATATTTTATCAGTTTAACATTGTTGAAGGCTAATGATAATTTATTCTGCATTATCTTAGTCATAATATTTCTTACTGGGCTAGTTGAGCTCACCCTTTCTTTCACTGTTCTCTTCAGGAAATGAGAACGTAGCTGGGACAAGTCGGGGTACGGAGTGATGGTCCGAATGATAGTATTAGTTAGTAGTCCTCACTATTCTATGTAATGGTGTGTTAATAAATGTAATGAGGACTCCTTTTGAGTATGAATACTCTCTAGAAGATAATATTTGTATTCAAACTCACAGTTTATGTTTTGTCGTATTGTACACGACAGATGTATTAATCAGTTGTATTTGTATTCTGTACTATGTATCTGACGACCCAAGATGGGTGATGTATACCTAATTTTGGGGGCGTCACATAAGGAAACTGTTGGATATTGATATATTCTTCAAATGTGGGAATAGAGAGTCTATTAAGGAAATTGTTGTGAATGCTCTTAACCATTTAGCTTGTCCATCTTACCGATTCCCTATGTGGAGTGCAAAATGATGTTCCTTTTGTCAACTATTAAAAATATTTTTTTTAAACCTATGCTTACTTGTTTTGATATTTGACGAACTGAAGAATGAAAAGGAATGAAAGAGCGGTCGTCGCTGCACAATTAGGGATCCGACCAACCCAACCAAACTAAACACCATTCACGCGCATTACATACACTATGCCAGCACCATCCAATGCACTCCAATTCGAGTTATATACACTTTTCCCCACTCTACTTAACCTCGGTTTACAAATGCATAACTGAACTGAAATTTTTTACAATCGACTCATTAAACTACAAAAATTTATCAAATCGTTACAAATTTCGTTAAATGAGTTGACTTTTAACAGAAACATGTGACATCAGATATAACCTACCCCACTTCTAATGACACATCATCTACATCACGTGGGTTAGTCCTTGTCATGGCCACGGTGGAAACTCAGTGCTTAAAAACAATTTGGTCGACTAAGGCCAGACAGAGACAGAAAAGGAAAACGCGCGAAGGAGTGAAGGAGAGAGAAGATTCAGGCGCGAATTTCTCTTCTTGCTGGCGAATCTTGGTCTTTGATGCGAATATTGGTCTTGGATACGAATCTACTAGTGCGAATCTTCTGTGAGGTAAGCTATATTTCTTTAATTTAGGGTTTGTGCACATGGGTTGGTTGGGAATGGGTACGGTTAAATTAGGGGTTTTTAATCTGATGTAGCCATCTTGTTTGTCTTGATGTTTTCTCCATCTTTTTGGACTTTATATATCCGACATGTGGTCCATGGGATTTTATTTTTGCCATTGTTGTCTTCTTCGGTCCCCCCATGTACTTTACTAATATTTTATAATTTTTTTGTATTGTTTTCGTTTTCACAGAATGAGTCGGATTTGTCAGTTGCATGTTCACTATGGGGGCAAATTTATTAATCAGCCTAAAACTGAGTACAAGGGAGGTAAGGTTGAAATTTATCCCTGTGTTGATGTTGATTTCATCTGCATGACTGCAATTAGGGGGTTTGCTGAAGCTTTAGATTATGATAGCAATGCTAAGGTTTTTTTTAAGAATAATGGTCAAACTACTGAAAGTGGTTATAGATTGGTGCATGATGATGACAGTATTAGAGACATGGTAAAAGTGTGTCTCCCTTTTGGTGTTCTGGAATTTTATGTTGATCATGTATTTGTGAATGAAGGAGGAGTTGTGATTGAACCACCTGATGTGAATGAACAAGTTGCAACATCTATTACTCAACCCCCTAATACAGAAGATAATAATAAGGGGAGTACTAGTGCTAATAGGCAGATGTCAAAGAGGACTAAGCAAAGGGCAGGTTTGAAGGAGACTATGAATAATCAGAGGAGGAAGAGTAATAGAATTAGAATGAATCAGAAATCAAATAAAAAAAGTGATGATACACCAATTGTGATTGGGGACTCGGATAGTAGCGATGCACAAAGTGATGGTGAAATATTAAGTAGTGATGAAGAATTATTAGAGGCTAGGAAGAGTTGCAGGGATTACAAAGCAGAGATGGCTAGAGTTGAAACAGAGGCAGGTGAAGGTGATGAAACAAACTTTGTTGATGGGGATGTAGGTGATGATAATACTAAGGGTGTTGAGGGTGATGTTGAGGGGGCAGGTCAAGGTGAAGAGGCTGAAGAAACAGGGAATGAGAGAGATGATGAAGGGGCAGAAGGTGTTGAGGCTGGGGGTGATAGAAGTGCAGAAGGTGTTGAGGCTGAGGGTGATAGGTTAGTGAATGATGTTATGGAAGAGGTTGATAGACATGTCTGAATGCTTCAATGCTTGGATTATCAAATCTAGGTACATTATTGTAATGTTCTTGCATTATTACTAACCTACTTACTAACTTACTTACTCCAGTTCTTGCATTATTACTAACTTACTTACTCTTATATCTACCATTGTCTAGGTACATGCCAGTTCTAACAATGCTTTAGGAAATTCATGATCAAATCATGGTGAGATTGCGTCAGAAAAGGGATGCTATGCTTAAGTCAGAGGATTTAATTTGTCCAAGAATTATGAAGAAACTTGATGCTGTCATCATTGCCTCTGCCCATTGTGATCCACTTTGGGATGGCAAAATCTCATTCCAAGTCAAGGAAAGAGGTAGAGCATTTACTGTGAATCTGAATGATAGAACTTGTGCATGTAGAGTGTGGGACCTTACTGGCATCCCATGTTGTCATGCTGTATCAGCAATTCAGTCAATTTATCAAAATTCAATAGACTATGTAGCTCACTGGTATAGTAGAGATACTTATCTCAAGACTTATAGTCACACTCTTGAGGTGTTAAATGGTGAAGATTTCTGGGAATTCACAGACTGTGACATTATGGGGCCTCCACCAATACCAAAGAAACTGAGAGGCAGACCACCGAGGCTGAGAAGGAGAGAAGGTTGGGAAGACAAAGGAAATCATGGCCCCTTAAAGAGGGTGAGTAGGGTAGGAAGGAAAATGCATTGTAGCATTTGTAGAAAGTCTGATCATAGAAAGAACCAATGCCCAGTTAAAGAGGCCAATGCAGGGTCCATGGGAGATACTGTTGAAGAGCCCACTACACATGTGATGGGTACTACTGATTTGCCTATCAATAATACCCCTCCAGCCAGTACCCCGCCAAATACAACACATCTTACTGAAATGGGCTTCCAAACACCAACTCTAAGCTCAATTTCTTCCAAAATTCAAACCAGAGGGGGAAAAAGGAAGATAAATGTTGGCAACCAAGACTCTACAAGAGGGAGGTACAAAATTCCAAGGAAGAAGAAGGATGGAGCAAAGTTAGATAAAAATTAGGATTTTTATCTTTTGGGATATTAAATTACTAGGTTTCTTATCTTTTGGGACTGATTATAGTATTTTGTATGCAATTATGCTACTAAACTGGATGAATGTTAATATGGATGATTATGGTATTTTGTATTTTGGAATATGTAATATGAATATGTAATGGTCATTGGTCTGAATGCTTTAACTTTTATAATAGAAAAGCTTTTGTTATTGTCTAAGCATTATACCTGAATTGGTGTATTGGTGTATGATATTAGTACTAGTTCATGTTTGCAGTACCTCAAAATGCTTCAATGTTGTGCATTGTCATGCCAGTTTCTAATATGGTGTATTGGTGTATGAAAATTGTGTTGTGTAGTGTACTTTATTATATACATTCGACTGAATATTGTGTGGATGGAATTGCCAATTGCTTCTAGTTTGTTAACAATGTACTTCTTGTTTGTTAAACCTGCTACCACTTCAATTTGCACCAAACATCAATTCAATTAAATGCTCTGCTTTAACATGGAGTCATAATGAATATAGTCAACATCAATTCAATGCTCTGCTTCAATTGCACACTACTCAGCCAAATCAATATTCAATACATATTTACCAACCATCAAAACCAACATTAAGCATTCAATACATACATGACAAAATAACATTCAATACACACTTTAATCATCCTTTACTACATTCAAGGAAGACAGCTCTATACATTTGGTTGTAATACAATGAAAAACAAAATCTAAGAAACTACTAAAGCAATCCATAATTTCTTCTCCATCGAACTTTGCTTGTCAATTTTCTTCCTCAACTGTTGCCCTTGTCTTTGCAGCACCAAAACCTCTTTTTCTTCATTGTTTATCTCACCTTTGCTCATCAATATGTTCTCAGTTTCCATCTTCTTTATTACTTCCATCAAACTCTCAATTTTTTCATTGCTTCTTTCTATCTTTCCCTTTAGCTGCAATATCACTTCCCTTGATCTCTCTGTAAATGGAGGATCACACCATTTAAAGAATCTACAACACAACTTGTTATCCTGCAACCAGTTGCACACAAATCGATCCATCAAGCCCATAACAAATATGCTTATACAACATACAACAAATTTCATGCTTTTACCAAGCACGAAATTGGGGATTTAGGTCACTAAAAACATAACAATCTTCCATTTCACTCTATATACAGTAAAGTGTATGACTTTGGTTGTAAATTTTTACAATTTACAAAATTGCAACTTCTACTCATCAACTTTTCAAATCAGTAGGAAAGACATCCTCTCTTTGAAATCATCAACTTTTCAAATCTTTAAATAACTCTTCCTCAAACATCTAATACTCAAATATTTAACAACACCAGAACAACTTTTGGAGTTGTTAAATATTACAACAAAAATTAGGTCCCTGCAGCCCAACTAGAAGAAATTAGGTCACATACCTTGAAACGAGCACAACCGATGAACCTTCTTCCCGGGTCAGCAGTTTCCTCTTTCCAAGCTACCCACATCGGTGCGACAATCCCACATCGGCATGTCACTGGAGTTCTAGGCATCTCCCAATCTTCGACGCGATTTGTGAAACTATTTTCGCTGGAGCTCATGTTAGTTCCACTCTTAATTGTCTTCTTTTCCTTCGTCGATCTATGTGGAATGAAGGCAGGAGTTGGAATCGATTTGGGTCTGATTTTGGGGATAGTGTTTTGATTCCTCTTTTCAAATGAAGAACAAATGATTTAGGTCTGATTTTGGGGATATAGAGATTTAGTCGGTTTAGGAATTTTGGGATAAAATCCACGTAATATATTTAATCAATTGCCAGTATTGCCACGTATTGCCAGATCATTCTTCTGTCAAATGGTTAACAGACATAGACAGCAAAATCACTTGTTGTAAATAACGTATAGTTCACTGAGTTGACCGTACAAATTTTTAGTTCAGTGATGCATTTGTAAACCGAGGTTGAGTAGAGTGGGGAAAAGTGTATATAACCCACTCCAATTCACACGACTTGGAAAAGCTAAGCAAGCCAAAGGACAATAAGACGGAACCCCAACTCACACAACTTGGAAAAGCCAAGCAAACCAAAGGACAATAAGATGACACTATCGAGAAGAAGACAAAAAAAAAACAATAGTATTATTCTTTTTGACGAAGTTGACAACGGGCATATAATATTCCTTATAGGCAGTTTCAAACCAAGTATTTACTCTAGTACATGTGATACTCCTTCACTTTAGGTTTACATAATCAAAAAGTCCGTTAATCGAAAATTGCAAAACTTATGCTATATTTGGATTGAGGGAATAGAATAGAGAAAAGAATGAAATAAAATTAGTGTATCTGATGATCATTTTCAAGGACAAACCATTCTAATGGAATGACATTCCATCCATTTGTTTTTTTATTCCCGGTGGAATTTAATTCATTCCAATGGAATAGATAGATATAATAATTTTGTCATTATATGACAACACTTAAAATCATTCCATTCCGTCCTTCATTCCAAACACAGCTTTAAGGTAAAACTATAACTTGCTTGATAAAGTCAGTAAGGCAAGAGTCATGTACTGCCAATGTGCATCCAGTAGCAGTATCATAGTTCATCAGCACCAATCAACCATAACTTCTCTGTCAACCAATATATGATCAACCGAGACAACTAAAGGACCTGCTATTTCACAAAGACATATATGGATGAAGGTTATAGTTGTTTCCAGGATTTAAAGAAAAACACATGACTAATTTAAACTCAGCCATTGATTTTGCTCTGTGATGAGGAAATTGAAATTCCAGAAAGTAATGCTGCATTTAATTTCTATAGCTAATAGAAATGAAACTATTTCCAACCAAACTTCAATGAATCTCACAATTTATAAGGTTAGATCATATACATACCAGAATGAGTCTCAAAGATCCAGAGACTCCATAGTCAACATAATGTCATATGATCTTTGTTTAACAACCTCAAAACCAAACTCACTACTCATAATGTACCAAATGACAATACCTTTCAATTTAGTCTAACTGTTTGAAAATCAAGTTTCTCAAAGACATAGTAGTAAACCTAAAGGAGAATGCTTCTTCAATAAGCGGCGGAACTAGTGAAGAAGCTGCAGCACAGCTTCTATCTCCCAGCTGCACAGAAAATGAATTGAAGTTCACTTAAAACAAAATTAGAAACTCAATACAATACCTTCACAGAGAAATTTATTTCATAAGTGAAAACCTACTCAGAGCACTTGATCTTTGCAAGTTCAAATTTCAACACAATAGTCAGCATATTTGTAAGATGCACTGCATTACAACCTCATTCACTAAAATACATTTTCAACCAAAACAACTATTTTCAGCTTCGCCTTCTAACAACACAAGTCCCCCCCCCCCCTCCAAAAAAAAAATAAAAAGAAACAGTTCTATCTTCCATGTGTAAGGCACATGAACAACCAAATATAGAATGGAAGAGGTTGCCTATATTCTATGCAAGTGGTCTTTGAATCTCACATTGAACAACTGCAGGAAATAATAAAAGAAAAAGGGAAAAATAAAAACAGATGAGATTCTATATTATACCAGCTGAAGATTCATAGAAATTAATGAAAATGTATGTTCTTATACTGCAATAAAAACATCTATGCATGTTTTGATCCCAAATGATGTTCCATTACTGACCTATAGTTTCTACTTTCTCCCCCTTTTAGGTCGTTTCAAACTAAATAGTTGCTCCAGTAAATGTGATACCGCTTCACTTAGTGTTGCTTTCCTTTCTTCTTTGCAATTCCACAGCTCTGATATGATGTACCTACCACTGGGGTTGTACGTGTTTATCTCCATCAAGGCAGTAGTCACAGCCATGTAAACTTCATCACCCAACTCAACCTCTAGATATTTCAGTTTCTCATCCTCTTCATTAATAACTTCCTGTGTTGTCATGTTCAAATTAACCAAAAAATAAGGTCAACCATGAAAATGAAGGGAAGGAGGAATTAAAAACAAGATTTTCTGATAAAAAGGAAATGGATTATGAATCCAGAAATCAAGGACTGCCCGGTCCCCATTCAAGCCAAATTAATAGATTCATACTAAATATTTGCTTTAAGGATGCTACTGATGGTAAGATAATGGTTTGCTACACCGCAACATTTTGTATTAGAAACATGTAGAGGAAAAGGTAACGAAAGGATGGGGAGAAGTTTTAACATTTTGTATTAGAAACATGTTGAGGATGGGGAGAAGTTTTATGGAAAGCATTACGCGAGTTTGCAAACAATAATTTAAGCACTTGTTAGGATAGCAGCATGGAGGATTGTTCTGCTCTTTATCTCCGGATAAGTTGTAACATAAGGTATATAGCCATTTTATTTATGCACTGTTAGGGAACTAGGAACATCCAAGACAAATGGAAATGTGAGTATGCCAATGTCTTGTTGAAAGTTAGAAAATTTAGCTAAAGTTGCAGTAACTGATGTTCTGTAAAAGAGCATACCTTGTGATCATCACTTCCTTCAACAGCAATGATCTTGAAAGTATGCCAGCTAGGATCCCTTAGGTGACCATCCCACAATGAACATAGTTCCATAGCCTTTTGCGCTGCCTCTTCTTCATCAGGATACTTTCTTTTACTTGCAATATGGAACGGTTTAGAGTCAAGCTCTCCCATTCTCTTGATGCCAATAAACCCCTTCAAATATTTGACCCCTTGTAAGGACTGCATTACAATGAGAAATGTCATTTCCAATATGTATAGATGCTGTGACATATGGAAAGAATTCCTTGAGAACCTCTGCTCTGGTTTATGTTTCAGCATATATAAGTTGAAGGGAGAAACCGAAAGCAAATCCTTGTACTTTTTTTAACTGCTAAGTTAATAATGGTTGAACATTCATATCAGCTGGATGTTAAAGTTGTTTATCTTTTGAATTAGAACTTACAAATTCATATCCGTCATTTTCCCTAACAAGAACATGAGATCAGAAAGCAGTATATAGCTTGTAAGATACTTTAAAGATATTAATTTCAGTGACCAGCAATGTGAAATAAGTGAAAAATAGCAAGCAAAACTGAACCATGTAAAGTCTAAATCATTTAGATGAGCTTTAATCTCTATATGACTATATCCTACTAGCTCTTTTGTGCATTACTCTTGGTTAATAATTAAAAAAAAAATGAAAATGAGAGAAGGTCTTAATAAAGAAGAGAACTCGTCATAAATCTTTGAATTCAAAAAAGTAGACATTTTAAAAATTAATAATACAAGAACAAACAATCATTATCAGATAGGATCAGTCCCTGAGTAGTTGTTCATTAGACACTGCTCTTCAGGCAAAAATCCCCATCATCAAATGTTTTTGGTGGTCCTCAGTAGTGTAGTGAGGCAAGAAATTAATAAAGTATATGTATTATTACAATGTAACTATGATTGTGTTCTCTTTTCTCAATTTCAGATTGACAAATACTCCAACTGTGAAAAGATGTATTCTAGGTCAGCACTTACTAGGCATTCCTTACCTATAATAATGTCATCAACGACACTGATTTTTCTTCTTTTTCCATGAATCACTCACTTAATAGGAATATCAAAGGAGCAACAGAACTCAGAAAGTCAAACTCTTTTAAGTTCTTCAAGCTGGCTAAAACAATATATGATAAACTACCTCTTCCATAGGCCAATATTGTTTTAAAATAGTACATGAGAAGTGAGACTCTACAACACCTAACAATAGTATTCATAGATGTTCTAAAAATTATCCATTCAAACTTTCAACGATCCGTGAACTGCATAGCAAACAAAAATACTGAAATAAACTCACATATAAGGCTAAACAAGAGCAATAGAAATGTAACATTGGTATTAGAAAAGAACACTATTAACTGCATAGCAAACAAAAACAATGAAGTCAACTCACATATAATAAGGCTAAACAAGTGCAATAGAAAAGTAACATTGCTATTAGAAAAGAACACTATTAGGGCTTCAGGGAAAAAAAAAAGATAAGAAAGGAACCTATCATTTATTTTAAGAAAACACTTATTGTGATTACTTCTTTTCGAGCTTCTTGAAGCTCATCATTGCTTTTGCGCTCCTTGATCACAAGAGCTTGACTTAGTGCTTCCAGACGTTCAAGTTCTTCTTCCTTCTTCTTTAGGTCTTCTTGGATGGCACAAATCTTCTTTCCGACTTCATAATCTCCATCACCTTCCATATGCTTCATTTCCTGTAAAGCCCCTCTCATACGCTCTATCACCAACTCCAGTGCTTGCTTGGCATTGAGTTTCTTTTCTAGTTCAATAATAGTTTTGTGAAGGTTTTCTTTTTCCCTCTGCCATTTAAATCAGAAATGACAAATAAATTGGCTGGAAGTTCATAAACACATAATTGTGTTTTTGGTAGTTATGTCAAATCAAAATGAAAACGAAATACAGTACCTTCTGATCTTCAGCCAGCCTAAAAACACATTCATCTGCCTTCTTCTGCTCCAAGGTTGCTCTCTCGTTCTAAAAAGAACATATCACAATTGTTATCTAACCAGCCACAGAGCAGATAAACAAGTAAAAATTAAAAATAATTTCTCCAATCACATTAACAGACTAACAGTAAACTGCATATTTGTTCATCTGCGAAAGAAGCACTCTAGTCAGGATATTGAATGCCGAAAGCAATGCAAGTGTTTATCAGGTTATGGTGCATGATCGTATTTCAGTAGTAATGGACTTGTGGAAGAAGCAAAGAGAGAGAGAGAGATTATTGCAACATATTCTAAATTGTTACATTCCCTAATTCCTTACTGGTTGCAGCACCAATCTGCTAGAAATGTATTTATAAATTATTAAGCCCCAATCTAGAAAAATAGAGTTCAGTTAAACAAGTAAATATCGGATTTTCATTACCATTTCCATCTCAGTGACCAGTTTCTTTCTCTCACATTCGTCATAAGCCTTCTGTTTTTGCAGTTCCTTTTCACTCTGCTCAAGCTCTTTTTTGATTTTTTCATGCTCACTGAAAATCTTTTCAAGATGATCACGTAGGTTAAAGGCAACCCCACATTGCATTAGAAATGGTATAATCCGTAGAACTCATGCCAAATAAAGTAATCCAAGTATAAAGATAAAACTTGGTTCATATAATTGGAAACATTGTCATCTGAAAAAGAAAATACCCAAAAAGCAAGGACAGCAAGAAATGGCAATAAAACCACATTCTAATGTACTCCCTCCGCTCCGTTCCTAAAAAATTGTCGTTTTAATAAGTAATTTTTGTTTTAAAAGGATTGTCGTTTTGAGTTTATCATTACCTTTATTTAATTTTTTTTTCCTATTTAAAACTTTTTTCCCAGTGATTCTTATTCAATTCAATTCTATAATCCAATTGTTAATTGGTTGAATAAGAAGTAATTGATCGAATTGAATAAAAAATATTGGGAAGGAAATAATTGGTTGAGACAATTAATAAGGGTAGTATAGTATTTTTGCTAGGTATTAATTATATTCCTTAATATGTGTGTATTAACTTTAAATGATAATAAGAGAGGGAGTATTAATTACCTTAATTCACTCAAAGAACAAAATATTTTAGTCAATCAACAGAGTATATGAATGTTCAAAGAAATCAAATAGCATAGAAGATGAAACGCCCTCAATATTCAACCCAAATATGTTTAGTCTCCAACTCTCCATAGTGCAAAATACAAATGCCAAAATATGAAGCCATAAACATAGGAGCAAGGACTCCCAGAGGTATAATAACACACGCACACATATATTCTACTATTACTACAAAAACATTAAATACCCACATTAATTTCCCAACACCGGAACAATAAATACATCAAAAAATGAAAGGTATCAACAAAACGAAGCATCTATCTATACATACATATATCATACGCAAAAATGTATTAATTTTAGCAAAATATATACATACGTATATCAACCCATCCCGTTAAGTCTCCATAGTCCAAAATACAATCCCCCGTCTGTTACTATATCCAAAAATTTCTCTCCAAATATTAAATTTCACCAAAATTTCCAAATATCATCAATATATATACATATATGTTTCTTTTAAAATCAAGCAGATTTGAGTTATAAGTCTCTGAAACATTATAAATCGTAGCAACCTTTTTTGCAAACTGGGAAAAGACGGTTTTACATTCTTCAAGCTCCCAAAATATAAACCCACTGACAAGAAGCGATAGATTAGGAATCCCAGATGAATGACCCCGCACACACATATATTCTACTATTACCTCAAAAACATCAAATACCCACATTAACTGAACAATAAACTCATCATAAAATGAAAGATATCTGCAAAACAGAGCATCTATACATACATACATACATCAAAAGCAAAAATATATGAATTTTAGCAAAATCTATACATATCAACCCAAATCTGTCAAGTCCCTCTAGTCTGAAACACAAATCACCGTCTATTGCCTTGTATTAAACTAACTAAATCCAAAAAAATAAGCAAAACTTCCAAATATCATCAATATATATATACATGTATATATATGTAGGATAAAAGAAAAACCAAGCAGATTCAAGCTAAGTGGCGCTGAAACATAAGAATTTAGAACAACTTTTTTTGCAAACTAGGAAAAGACATTTTTACATTCTTCAACATCAAGTTCCCAAAATATAAACCCACCTATATATTCCCGAATGGCCGAATCCTAAGTAAATGAACGCACATCAAATACCCACATTATCTTTTTCCAATACAGAACAATAAAAAACATCAACAACAAAAAGTGAAAGCTATCACAAAACAGAGCATCTACACATACATATATCAAGATCAAAAATGTATGGCTGCTTGTCTGCTTTTACCTCTAAGAGATAGAAAACTGGAGCTAAAAGCAAATGGGTCAGTAGGGTTTTAGCATAGAGATGAAATGGGAAAAGGGTTTTGGCAGAGGAGGTGGTGCTTGTTTTTGCAGAGTTTTCAGAGAGAGAAAATGATCAGAATACGGAAAGGGATGAAATGAGCCGTTAGTATGCTCCGTTTATGGAATTGAGGTAGCGCCTTTTGTAATTCCCTGTGTGATTTGGTGGGTCAGGGGATATTCTTGTCTGTTTTTAATTAGGAGTGGCCAATGGAAGAGTGGCAAGTGTGCTAAAAATAATAAGGTATAATTAAAGCAAATTGATACTACTTCCGTCCCTAATTATTTGACGTTTGAGAGGTTTTCTATTTGTCATTAATTATTTGATGTTTATCCAAATTTAAGAGAATTAATAACAATTTTTTTAAAATTAACCCTCATTACTCTACCTATTTTTTAATATTTTAAACTCTTTCTCTCTCCTTATCCTAACAAAACTTCTTATTCCAACAAAAGATTTAACGGTATTATAGACAATAGAGTACTATATTTAATAATTTTTAATTATTATCTTAATCCTTGTGTCCACCTCTAAAACGTCAAATAATTAGGGACGGAGTACTAATTAGAACCCCATGCATTAACTAATGGGATTGGGTTAAGGTGTAATTAGTAGTTCATTTAGTTGATTAATTCTACAAAGTCATACAAATTTATGGCTATTTGGGCAGTTGATAATGTATTTGCAGTTAAAAATTAAGTTGTCACACAAATAAGTATTATTAGAAATTTAAATTATAACTAAAATATGTGAGAAAAAATATCGTTTAATGTGTATTTATTTAAATAATATAAATATTATTGACATTTTCAACACCATTATTGAGTAGGAGTGAAGCGTTATGATTTTTTTGTTCAAATTTATTACTTTTGAATTATAAAAATTAGGGTTATGGTCTAATTCGTTTCTTACCATTATGAAATTTAAATAAGGCACACTTAGAAGGGAGGATTGAATAAGTGTAGGAACAAACTATGACCAATTCTTAAACTTTAAATTCAAACTATTGAATATAGCCTACTGTATTGAAGAATGCAGCTTGCTGAATGAATGTAATCTACCGAATTGAATTTCTGTCTAAGAAAATATCTTGGCGAATTTATAAGTCAAATAGAATACTTGGTGTTAACAAAATATCTCAAGATGAAACAAATGTTTAAATATTAATTATTAAGAAAATTAACTATCTTGAGAAAATAAAGCAAGCAATAAAATAACACCAAGATTTTTTACGTGGTTCTGCTATTACCCTCTATAATAATAGCCTAGTCCACGTCCAATACCAACTAGTATTGGAGACTCACTTTTATTTCTTTAAAAATGACCCTTGTTACAAAACAAATTCTATCAAATTGAATTACAATAATTCACTTGAGCACACTTGCTCCTTGTGCACCAATACACCCCTTAAGCGCATATGCTTCCTTGAACCTGTTTATAAACAAACCTTAATCCACCTGGATTAAAATCCTTTAGACAACACTTAGTCTAAAAACAAATTAAGATTACAATAATAGAGGTCTAATGATCAAAGCAAATAAGCAATTTAACAATGCAAGGCCCAACTAATGAATGCAATGATCAAGTAGTAAAAGAGAGAGATATCACCAATATGAAGCTCACGAAAATAGCTGAGAATAATATGAATATAATTTGCACAGCAGCTGGAAATTTTGCACCGAAAATAATGAAGTTGCTTTTCAAGTATATGAGTGCAATAATTGATTCAAGTGTTGTAAGTGTTGTAACTTGTATCACTGATCTCAACTGCTTTTATAGCCCAATATATTACCGTTTCACATACAACACATTTTCGCTGTAACAAAAAATAACGTTGCCAAAGATAAGCTATAAAATTGTTACTGTTTGGAAACATTTTAAAGGATATAGACTATGTCAAAGATAACCCAAAAAGGTAATAAGTTCCGTGTAAAACATATATGGCCTATAATTGCAGCCTGATAAAATTCTCTGACCTGTTCAACATTAATCCACTATAACAATATACCACAGAACTTTATTTAAACTAGACTCCTTAGTAAAATGTTAGTTCCGTAATTAATGGCAACATGCATTTTCCCAAGATAATCATTACTATCAATTTCCAATATATATGCAGCTTTTAGACTTCTAATCAAGATCCACTACCGCCATCTTCCTTTCTAACAAATATATTCCGTAATAAATGGAGAGAAGATCGATCACATAGAAATATCAATCAACAAGCACCTCTTTCAGGATTCATACCAAAATATTTTATTTCTATCATTTGGACAGAAATCCTATGCATGCATGCTTGACATTTCTCTTGATAGCAAATAGCAGCGAATGACATATTTGAGATATGCATAAAATATTAATTCATAATTTAGTGCACACATAATATGTCCTAGAGCCTTTTATTGAAAAATCAAATATTTGCAATGACCTTACATATTTTTCTTAGGACTCAAAACATCTTCTTTCTTCTTGAATAATCCATCAAACAATTCTTCATACAATTTCCTGAAATTCACAAAGAAGAATTTAGTACCAATGAACAAGTCATCATCAAAACATTAGGCTAGAACGTGAATTAATCAACATTCTCCCCCTTTTTGATGATGACAACATAAATAAATGAAAAAAAAAACTCTCCCTAAATTCATGCATATAACTTATTTCAGGAAAAATTTCGAACGACCTGCATATGTTAGTATCATACCAAATAATGTAATTCAACACAGATCATAATATTAACTAAATAAAACCACAACCATCAATAAATTAAAACCATAGTCATAGTCTTTAAAACAGATCAAAATAATTCTCCCCCTTTGTTATTAGGCAAAAAGAATAAAAGGCAGGCAAAGTCAGTCAATGTCTTCAAGATTAGCCTTCTGTTTATGACGGGTAGTAAAGTATGGTCGATGACGAAGACGATGTAAGCGCTCTTCCAAGGTGTAATCGTTGGCAAGTCGAGGTGGTCTAGGAATAAAGTTTGCAGGAGGAAGCTCCCTATCCAGAAAGTCACCCTTGTACTCAGCCATCCAATTGTTCATTGGCCATTCGGGAATTGGAGAATACATTGTTGGAACATGAAATCTTTGGCCAATAGCATTGAACCTGGTGGCCATAAAATCTGCAAGCTCCCCAATTTGATAACTGACAAATTTTACCTCTTGACTTAATTGATAGGTGTTCCAATTAAACTTCCGTTGGAGTGCTTTAACCATAGCCAGCATCTGAATCTCAAAACCCGCTTGAAGGTCGATAAATTCATCTTCAATTCGATGATATAATTTATTGATCTCAGGGGCATCCATCGGTAACTTCCCTTTCTCAAGATACACAAGACGATTTCTAATTTCCACCAACTCATCTTTCAAAGAAGTTTGATTTTGTAAAATCTCAGTCAAAACATTCAAAACATCAGATCCATTGGAATTTGGCAAAGAAGAAGATGATGATTTAGGAGTATGAGAAATTGGAGGAGGAGAGGTAGTAGGAAGATCAGGTAGAAGACGTACGAACTTACCAGCATGAAAAGTGATGTGAGATTTTATCAAATTTACAGTGTCAATAAGCTCATGATTTGTAACAGAAATTTCATCATCAGAAGAGATCTTGAAATGTTGGAAAAGTTTTGTTAAAAACTTGCTATAAGGAAGACATTTCTTACTTTGACGAATGCAACTTTGCATGTGAGATAACATCATTTTTGAAAAATTAAAAACCGTTCCGTTAAGAATCATAGCTACAACAACCAAATATTGATAAGTAAAATCGGCTCCCTCACCAAGGCGTGGAAACAGATTATACCGAACCAACTTATGTAATACACATGCATTAGGACATACACTGACAGTTTTTGGAAGAGACAGAGATGAAATAGAATAGTCATTCATGATTATATGAAGTTGTTCTAAAGGATGAAAAGGAATGTTAGCAGCTCCTTTGAGAGTGAAAGGACATGGTCTAGTAGAAGAAATACCGAGAATACTTCCAAAATCAATACTCGTAAAAAATAAGGACTTACCCTTGACAAACTGTCCCCATTACATTCAGGATTAGTGTAAAATTATTGGACCAACCGAGGATAGGCAACAGTAGGAGGAAACATCATAGAAAAAATGTTGCACTATGTGAAAAGTTTTTCCAGAACAGAGTGTTTTAGATAAAATAGATCCAGAGATTTTTCATACACAAATTGTTTTGTAGCAATGGAGTTTTTAAAACGAGTTTCGAAACTAGGTTCTCTAAAGAAATTTTCTTGTAAATCAAAAGAGGATGAAAACGGATTTACCAGATTAGAAGGAGATTCCGACTGTGAGAAAAATTGTTCTTCATCCATGGGTTGCTTCAACTTTTCTCGGTGAGATGGTTCGACGTCTGAAGCTTTTAGGAAGGAAAAGCTAGAATTTGAGTCATCTGACAGAGTTGTAGCATCCGACACCACATGCACAGAAGATTTCTTATGTATGCGCTTGGATTTCATTTTTGTTTTTGTAACATTTGGCAACAAAGCACCTTCGTTGGTTGATTTTCCAGCAGAATGCTTGCTAGCTCTGGTTTTCATGGTGTGATGAATATTGTGAGTGAAACAAAAAGTGATGAAAGCGTAAGATCTGAATAATGATGAAGTCTGAAGATATAAAATAGAGACTATTCAAGAGTCCATCACCGAAAAGCACGTGTCTTTTCAAATTTCGAAAGAGTCTGTTCGATTGGGGTTCCGAGTTCCAAGGTGGAAGTCCTTACGTTGCCTACTTAATTGATATCCGGCGACAATTATGATCTTTAATAAAACCGTGTATCTAGAATATCAAAGTAGATAAGGAATGTCTAACAAATATATATTTTATTATATATCATGCAGAAAAATAAATAATTTAAAAATATAACCTGCATGAAATAAACTACGTAAATCAGAATTATACCATGCACATTCCAAGTTCTCTCCTTAATATACAAAATCTTTCCTCAGTCAAGGGTTTAGTAAAAATGTCAGCCAACTGTTTTTCTGTTGGAATAAAAATTAATTTAATTAATCCTTTTGAAACATTATCCCTTAGAAAATGATGTCTAACTTCTATATGCTTTGTACGTGAATGTAATACAGGATTTTTAGAAATATCTATAGCACTCGAGTTATCACAGTATATGGGCACATTATCACATAAAATATCAAAGTCACATAAAGTTTGTTTTAACCATAAAATTTGAGAGCAACAACTCTCTGCAGCTAGATATTCACCCTCAGTGGTTGATAAAGCAACTGAAGTTTGCTTTTTACTATGCCACGTAACAAGACTGTGACCTAAAAATGTGCAAGCACCATTGGTACGCTTTCTATCAATTTGACACCCTGCATAGTCAGCATCTGAATAACCCATTAGTTCAAAATGATTGTAGATTGGATAAAATAATCCCAGACTGATTGTACCACTTATGTAAGACCACAACTTTTATAAATAAAGATGAATTTTCTATAAATATCATTTTTAAATATTATGGAGTTAATTTGATATAATATTATAGTTGTGGGTAATATTTATAAATTTTACAAAGTACGCAAGTTGTTATATAATATTCGATTGGTCGGGGAATATTCATTTTAACAGGAAATATTCGTACAACGACACAATTATTGGTGGACCCCACAACGGAATTATTGTCGGATTAAGAAAACGACAAAAATATTTTATTAAAAATAACGGCGGAAGTTTTACCATTGATACTGTTGAACTACTCGGTAGTAAAAGTACAATAATACGTGTGGTTGCATAGTAGCACACGGTATTGATTATTAATGTTTATGTGAGAAGTCACTCAGTTTGATTCAATTATTGTCAGTTAATAATATGAATTATTTAGCGATAATGACGTTTTGTTTTATTCGTATTATTAACGTAATAAAACAGAAACAAATTTTTATATAAAACAAAATACTTTATTAAAGTTATTCTATAAATAGAATATATTATATTTTATTTAAAAAAATTTTCTTTAAATATGGACCGTCAGATTAAAGTAATCAATCTGGACCGTTCATGGATTAGTTACTATGCATTCTATTTTTGTATAAATAGCAGCTCATTCCTTCATTATTTCTTACGAATTCACTGAACTCTAGAGAGAGAAACTATAGAGAGAGAGAAGAAAAGTATTCTGCTACTTAACTACTTTCTTATTTCAGCTCTTCTTTAAAACGGTAAGGGGTGTTATTCTTTCTTATTCATGAAGAGAACTGTTGTTATTTCATTTTTTATTATTCTGTTGGAATAACCTGTATACGCGGTCTACCCTATACTTGGTGACATTCTTCTATTATTCTGTTGGAACATCCTGTCTGTGTGTTTTACACTGGACTTGGTTCCGTCTTTATTATTATTCTGTTGGAACATCCTGCCTGTGTGTTTTACACCGGACCTGGTTCCGTCTTTATTATTATTCTGTTGGAACATCCTGTCTGTGTGTTTTACACCGGACCTGGTTCCGTCTTTATTATTATTCTGTTGGAATATCCTGTCTGTGCGTTTTACGCCGGACCTGGTTCTATTATTTATTATTCGGTTAGAATAACCTGTCTGTGCGGTCTATCGCATGCATGGTGATTTCTTTTGTTATTCCATTCTTTATTATACTCAGTTGGTTAAGTTTTGACTTCTATACTCCATGAAATTTGTGGAATATCCTTGATAATTATGGTTCATCCAGTATCTTTTCATGAAAATATTTTTCTAAGCATTCTTGAATTTTACTCCACAAAGCAGTATTATGTTGACAATTTGGACGTTGTTAATTCTTGGATAAATTAATTCTTGAACTTGTTTTATTGAATTCTTATATCATTGTCATCATCCTAATATTTATAAAATGTTAAAAGTCATCTGTGGCTTGTAGTGCATAGATGGACTTGGTATGATTATGACCAGGGATTATTCGGTATAATCATGACCGTAATGTTACAAATAATGTGGTAAAAGTCCCCATTGGCCCGTAGTGTATTGATGGACAGTTGTTGGCATGATCATGACCATTAATGAATACACGAATATCCTTGGCCATAGTGCAGGGGTGATTCGATGATATGGATTATTTTATTAAGCTGAGTCTCGGCGATAACAGTGTTGAAAAACCTTTTAAATCATAGAAAATAGTAGATTTTATTTTCTACTTGACTCTTTTAATGGATTACTTGTTCCGTTGTAGTTAAACTTGATGTTCGTTATATTTTATCAGTTTAACACTGTTGAAGGCTAATGATAATTTATTCTGCATTATCTTAGTCATAATATTTCTTACTGGGCTAGTTGAGCTCACCCTTTCTTTCACTGTTCTCTTCAGGACATGAGAATATAGCTGGGACGAGTCGGGGAACGGAGTGATGAACCAGATGATAGTATTAGTAGTCCTCACTATTCTATGTAATAGTGTGATAATAATTGTAATGAGGACTCCTTTTGAGTATGGATACTCTCTAGAAGATAATATTTGTATTCAAACTCACAGTTTATATTTTGTCGTATTGTGCACGACAGTTGTATTAGTAAGTTGTATTTAAATTCTGTACCATGTATCTGGTGACCCAAGATGGGTGATGTATACCTATTTTTTGGGGCGTCACAGTTGGTATCAGAGCTTAGGGATATGATCCCTGGCTAAGATGTGAGAATAGAACTAGGAGGGGAGAGACGGAAAATTTCTTCGCTAGTATGACCTACCTAAGTTTATTTGCATGACATTTAATTGGTCGGTCAGAATATAAGGATAATATATAACATATCAATTAACTTTTAATTTGTGGCAGTATCTGAAAATGACATCTGAGAATGTTGAGAATAGCAATGGAGCACAGCGACTGTTGATTCACCACATATCAATAATTAGAATAATGTGCATCAGGAAGGTGACAATCCTCATGCAAACAACAACACTGACCAGATGATGAATGATGGAATGTTCAGAAACTTTATGCAGTTCATGCAACAGCAAGCGAGAGCGGCTCCTGTCCAAAATATAGGTGAAAACACTGAAAACTCTCGGACGGTCACCGCTAAACAGTTCAAGGAGCTGGGACCACCGGAGTTTAAGGGAGAGCCAAAACCACTTATAGCGGAAACATGGATAAAACAGATCACCAAGATATTTGATGTCTTGGGATGCTCCGAAGAGCAAAAGGTTCCCTTTGCCGCCTTTATGTTGCGAGGAGAGGCAGATTACTGGTGGGAATCGATTAAGCGTACTCAACCTGCCGCACTGAAGATGTCTTGGAAGAAGTTTCAAGAGCTGTTCAATGACAAATACTTTCCCGAAAGTGTTCGTCACATGAAGGAGGTGGAGTTCATCAAATTGGAGCATAATAATATGACCGTGTCGCAGTATGAGGCTAAATTTGCTGAGTTGTCCCGGTTTGCGTCCCACTTGGTGGATAATGAAGAGCGAATGACGCGAATACTTTTGCGAGGTTTAAAACCTGAGATACGTCAACATCTTATTTCTCATAAACTGTGTTTGTATTTAGATATTGTGAATATGGTTCAGTTAGTGGAGCGCGATAACGAGTTAACGTAACCAAAAGAGAGCAGTCGATAAAATGATAATACCAGTTAGAGCAGTCATCGAAGCGGTGACAACAAGCGTAGAGGAAATCAACAGGCCAGAAATGGTAACCACTTCGGTGGTAATCAGGGCCAAAACAATAAGAATGGTCATTTCAAGAAGAGGAGATTCAACAATGATGGAAAGACGTCAGCACTAGCACCCGTTGTTAAGGAAGGAGAACGACCACCTATCATATGTTTCAAATGCGGAGGGGAGGGGCATATCAGTCCAAACTGCGCGATGCCGTCTAAAGCATGTTATAATTATGGAAGAGAAGGTCATTTAGCTCGATTTTGTCATTTACCAAAAACAAGTTCAGCCAAGATGGAGATACCAAAGGCTGTCCCAGAAAAGTCCAAACCGGTAGTGCAAGAGAGAGCGTTTGTTGTGACCTCCCAGAAAGTAAGGAACCCGAATGAGGTCATCACGGGTAAGCTTATCATAAACTCTAACGAAGTCTATACTTTATTTGATACCGGTTCTACCCATTCTTTTATTTCTCCTACTTGCGCTCATCGATTAAATTTGACTTCGGAGAAATTAGACTTTGACTTATCTGTTGAAACTCCATTGGGGGAAACCTTCATTACATCCACGGTTTATAAGTCTTGTTTGGTTCAAGTTGGTACCCACACATTACCTGTCGATCTTATTTCATTAAAAATACTTACATTTGACGTGATTCTAGGGATTGATTGGTTAACTACTCATCATGCAAAAATTGATTATTTTTGTAAGGTTGTTAGCTTTCATATTCCTAATCGACTTATTATGCAAATTCAAGCAACCAAACCATTAAAATTAATCGCTGTAATCTCAAGCCATAAAGCTATTCGTTTATTAAAAAATGGATGTCAAGCTTTCTTAGCTCATGTCACGGATCTAAACAAAAATACGTCAGTTTTGAATGATATTTCTATTGTTAATAAATTCCCTGACGTATTCCCTGAAGAACTTCCTGGCCTACCCCCAGAGCGTGAAATTAAATTTTGTATCGACCTTGAACCCGGTACAAAACCCATTTCCAAAGCCCCATATCGAATGGCTCCTATTGAACTTCAGGAGTTAAAGATTCAACTGCAGAAATTGTTAGACATTGGCTTTATTCGTCCTAGTACTTCTCCTTGGGGTGCTCCTGTGCTATTCGTGAAGAAGAAAGATGAAAGTATGCGACTTTGTATTGATTATCGGGAGTTGAATCATGTCACCATCAAAAATAGGTACCCATTACCACGTATTGATGACCTGTTTGACTAGTTGCAAGGAGCACAATTCTTTTCAAAGATCGATCTTCGTTCTGGATATCATCAGCTGAAGGTTAGAACTGAGGATATTCTAAAGCCGGCTTTTAGAACTCGGTATGGGCATTATGAATTCCTAGTCATGTCCTTTGGATTGACTAATGCTCCTGCTGCCTTCATGGATATGATGAATCGGGTATTCAAGGAATATTTGGATCACTTTGTGGTCGTCTTTATTGATGACATCCTTATTTATTCTAAAAGCCGTGAAGATCATGAGCAACACTTGAGGCTGGTACTCCAAAAGCTTCGTGAATACAAGCTTTATGTCAAGTTTAAGAAATGCGAGTTCTGGTTGGAGGAGGTAGCATTCCTTGGGCACGTAGTATCAAGTCGTGGAATATCGGTTGACCTGACAAAGATTGAAGATATTCAAAGTTGGGAGCAACCTAAATCAGTGACCGAAGTACGTAGCTTTCTTGGTTTAGCTGGTTATTATCGGAGATTCGTGGAAGGATTTTCTCGAATCGCTACTCCATTAACTCAGCTGACTCGGAAAGATACAAAGTTCGGTTGGAGCGAAGAATGTGAGAAGATTTTTTAAGAACTCAAGAGGAGACTCATTTCAGCACCTGTTCTAACAATACCATCTGGCTCGGAGGGATTTGTCATCTACAGTGATACTTCGAGCAAAGGGTTGGGATGCGTTCTCATGCAACATGGAAAAGTCATAGCCTATGCATCAAGATAACTCAAGAAATATGAGAGGAATTATCCTACTCATAATCTAGAGTTGGCAGCTGTTGTCTTTGCACTTAAAATTTGGAGGCATTACTTGTATGGGGAGAAGGTGGAGATCTTTACGGATCATAAAAGCCTCAAATATTTCTTCACTCAAAAGGAACTCAACATGCGACAACGACGTTGGCTTGAACTGTTGAAAGATTATGATCATACCATTCAATACTATCCTGGAAAAGCGAACGTGGTAGCTGACGCATTGAGTAGAAGATCATATGCAAATACGAGTGCGATATTGTCAACACAAAGACCCATTTTGTGTGACTTGCAAAGGATGGAGGTAGAGTTAAAGACTCCAGGGACCCATGTGATGATGACGAATATACGAGTAGAACCAACTTTAATCGATAAAGTTAAAGCTGCTCAAGCTACAGATCTGGAGCTGATGCGTATGAGGAAGAAAGTGCAAGAAGGTGCTATGCCGGAAGCAAGAATCGATGAAGAAAGAATACTTCGAGTCAACTCCAGACTTTGTGTTCCTAACAACCCTGATTTAAAGTATGAAATCATGATGGAGGCGCACAACACACTGTTTACAATCCATCCTGGAAGTACCAAAATGTATCATGATCTTCGTCATGCATTTTGGTGGAGCAATATGAAGAGAGAGATAGCGTTGTTTATCTCAAGGTGTCTAACTTGTCAACGAGTCAAAGCGGAGCATCAAGTACCAAAAGGTCCATTGCAACCACTTGAAATTCCAAAATAGAAGTGGGAGCACATTACCATGGATTTCGTTACCAGTCTTCCTAGGGTTTCTCAAGGTATTGATGCGATTTGTGTAAGACCCCAACTTTTATAAATAAAGATGAATTTTCTATAAATATCATTTTTGAATATTATGGAGTTAATTTGATATAATGTTATAGTTGTGGGTAATATTTATAAATTTTGTAAAGTACGCAAGTTGTTATATAATATTCGATTGGTCGGAAAATATTCATTTTAATAGGAAATATTCGTACAACGGCACAATCATTGGTGGACCCCACAACGGAATTATTGTCGGATTGAGAAAACGACAAAAATATTTTATTAAAAAGAACGGCGGAAGTTTTACCATTGATACTGTTGAACTACTCGGTAGTAAAAGTACAGTAATACGTGTGGTTGCATAGTAGCACACGGTATTGATTATTAATGTTTATGTGAGAAGTCACTCAGTTTGATTCAATTATTGTCAGTTAATAATATGAATTATTTAGCGATAATGACATTTTGTTTTATTCGTATTATTAACGTAATAAAACAGAAACATCTTTTTATATAAAATAAAATACTTTATTAAAGTTATTCTATAAATAGAATATATTATATTTTATTTAAAAGATTTTGCTTTAAATATGGACCGTCAGATTAAAGTAATCAATCTGGACCGTTCATAGATTAGTTACTATGCATTCTATTTTTCTATAAATAGCAGCTCATTCCTTCATTATTTCTTACGAATTCACTGAACTCTAGAGAGAGAAACTATAGAGAGAAACTATAGAGAGAGAGAGAAGAAGAGTATTCTGCTACTTAATTACTTCCTTATTTTAGCTCTTCTTTAAAACGGTAAGGGGTGTTATTCTTTCTTATTCATGAAGAGAACTGTTGTTATTCCATTTCTTATTATTCTGTTGGAATAACCTGTATACGCGGTCTACCCTATACTTGGTGACATTCTTCTATTATTCTGTTGGAACATCCTGTCTGTGTGTTTTACACCGGACCTGGTTCCGTTTTTATTATTATTCTGTTGGAACATCCTGTCTGTGTGTTTTACACCGGACCTGGTTCCGTTTTTATTATTATTCTGTTGGAACATCCTGTCTGTGTGTTTTACACCGGACCTGGTTCCGTCTTTATTATTATTCTGTTGGAATATCCTGTCTGTGCGTTTTACGCCGGACCTGGTTCCATTATTTATTGCACCGAAAATAATGAAGTTGCTTTTCAAGTATATGAGTGCAATAATTGATTCAAGTGTTGTAAGTGTTGTAACTTGTATCACTGATCTCAACTGCTTTTATAGCCCAATATATTACCGTTTCACATACAACACATTTTCGCTGTAACAAAAAATAACGTTGCCAAAGATAAGCTATAAAATTGTTACTGTTTGGAAACATTTTAAAGGATATAGACTATGTCAAAGATAACCCAAAAAGGTAATAAGTTCCGTGTAAAACATATATGGCCTATAATTGCAGCCTGATAAAATTCTCTGACCTGTTCAACATTAATCCACTATAACAATATACCACAGAACTTTATTTAAACTAGACTCCTTAGTAAAATGTTAGTTCCGTAATTAATGGCAACATGCATTTTCCCAAGATAATCATTACTATCAATTTCCAATATATATGCAGCTTTTAGACTTCTAATCAAGATCCACTACCGCCATCTTCCTTTCTAACAAATATATTCCGTAATAAATGGAGAGAAGATCGATCACATAGAAATATCAATCAACAAGCACCTCTTTCAGGATTCATACCAAAATATTTTATTTCTATCATTTGGACAGAAATCCTATGCATGCATGCTTGACATTTCTCTTGATAGCAAATAGCAGCGAATGACATATTTGAGATATGCATAAAATATTAATTCATAATTTAGTGCACACATAATATGTCCTAGAGCCTTTTATTGAAAAATCAAATATTTGCAATGACCTTACATATTTTTCTTAGGACTCAAAACATCTTCTTTCTTCTTGAATAATCCATCAAACAATTCTTCATACAATTTCCTGAAATTCACAAAGAAGAATTTAGTACCAATGAACAAGTCATCATCAAAACATTAGGCTAGAACGTGAATTAATCAACATTCTCCCCCTTTTTGATGATGACAACATAAATAAATGAAAAAAAAAACTCTCCCTAAATTCATGCATATAACTTATTTCAGGAAAAATTTCGTACGACCTGCATATGTTAGTATCATACCAAATAATGTAATTCAACACAGATCATAATATTAACTAAATAAAACCACAACCATCAATAAATTAAAACCATAGTCATAGTCTTTAAAACAGATCAAAATAATTCTCCCCCTTTGTTATCAGGCAAAAAGAATAAAAGGCAGGCAAAGTCAGTCAATGTCTTCAAGATTAGCCTTCTGTTTATGACGGGTAGTAAAGTATGGTCGATGACGAAGACGATGTAAGCGCTCTTCCAAGGTGTAATCGTTGGCAAGTCGAGGTGGTCTAGGAATAAAGTTTGCAGGAGGAAGCTCCCTATCCAGAAAGTCACCCTTGTACTCAGCCATCCAATTGTTCATTGGCCATTCGGGAATTGGAGAATACATTGTTGGAACATGAAATCTTTGGCCAATAGCATTGAACCTGGTGGCCATAAAATCTGCAAGCTCCCCAATTTGATAACTGACAAATTTTACCTCTTGACTTAATTGATAGGTGTTCCAATTAAACTTCCGTTGGAGTGCTTTAACCATAGCCAGCATCTGAATCTCAAAACCCGCTTGAAGGTCGATAAATTCATCTTCAATTCGATGATATAATTTATTGATCTCAGGGGCATCCATCGGTAACTTCCCTTTCTCAAGATACACAAGACGATTTCTAATTTCCACCAACTCATCTTTCAAAGAAGTTTGATTTTGTAAAATCTCAGTCAAAACATTCAAAACATCAGATCCATTGGAATTTGGCAAAGAAGAAGATGATGATTTAGGAGTATGAGAAATTGGAGGAGGAGAGGTAGTAGGAAGATCAGGTAGAAGACGTACGAACTTACCAGCATGAAAAGTGATGTGAGATTTTATCAAATTTACAGTGTCAATAAGCTCATGATTTGTAACAGAAATTTCATCATCAGAAGAGATCTTGAAATGTTGGAAAAGTTTTGTTAAAAACTTGCTATAAGGAAGACATTTCTTACTTTGACGAATGCAACTTTGCATGTGAGATAACATCATTTTTGAAAAATTAAAAACCGTTCCGTTAAGAATCATAGCTACAACAACCAAATATTGATAAGTAAAATCGGCTCCCTCACCAAGGCGTGGAAACAGATTATACCGAACCAACTTATGTAATACACATGCATTAGGACATACACTGACAGTTTTTGGAAGAGACAGAGATGAAATAGAATAGTCATTCATGATTATATGAAGTTGTTCTAAAGGATGAAAAGGAATGTTAGCAGCTCCTTTGAGAGTGAAAGGACATGGTCTAGTAGAAGAAATACCGAGAATACTTCCAAAATCAATACTCGTAAAAAATAAGGACTTACCCTTGACAAACTGTCCCCATTACATTCAGGATTAGTGTAAAATTATTGGACCAACCGAGGATAGGCAACAGTAGGAGGAAACATCATAGAAAAAATGTTGCACTATGTGAAAAGTTTTTCCAGAACAGAGTGTTTTAGATAAAATAGATCCAGAGATTTTTCATACACAAATTGTTTTGTAGCAATGGAGTTTTTAAAACGAGTTTCGAAACTAGGTTCTCTAAAGAAATTTTCTTGTAAATCAAAAGAGGATGAAAACGGATTTACCAGATTAGAAGGAGATTCCGACTGTGAGAAAAATTGTTCTTCATCCATGGGTTGCTTCAACTTTTCTCGGTGAGATGGTTCGACGTCTGAAGCTTTTAGGAAGGAAAAGCTAGAATTTGAGTCATCTGACAGAGTTGTAGCATCCGACACCACATGCACAGAAGATTTCTTATGTATGCGCTTGGATTTCATTTTTGTTTTTGTAACATTTGGCAACAAAGCACCTTCGTTGGTTGATTTTCCAGCAGAATGCTTGCTAGCTCTGGTTTTCATGGTGTGATGAATATTGTGAGTGAAACAAAAAGTGATGAAAGCGTAAGATCTGAATAATGATGAAGTCTGAAGATATAAAATAGAGACTATTCAAGAGTCCATCACCGAAAAGCACGTGTCTTTTCAAATTTCGAAAGAGTCTGTTCGATTGGGGTTCCGAGTTCCAAGGTGGAAGTCCTTACGTTGCCTACTTAATTGATATCCGGCGACAATTATGATCTTTAATAAAACCGTGTATCTAGAATATCAAAGTAGATAAGGAATGTCTAACAAATATATATTTTATTATATATCATGCAGAAAAATAAATAATTTAAAAATATAACCTGCATGAAATAAACTACGTAAATCAGAATTATACCATGCACATTCCAAGTTCTCTCCTTAATATACAAAATCTTTCCTCAGTCAAGGGTTTAGTAAAAATGTCAGCCAACTGTTTTTCTGTTGGAATAAAAATTAATTTAATTAATCCTTTTGAAACATTATCCCTTAGAAAATGATGTCTAACTTCTATATGCTTTGTACGTGAATGTAATACAGGATTTTTAGAAATATCTATAGCACTCGAGTTATCACAGTATATGGGCACATTATCACATAAAATATCAAAGTCACATAAAGTTTGTTTTAACCATAAAATTTGAGAGCAACAACTCTCTGCAGCTAGATATTCACCCTCAGTGGTTGATAAAGCAACTGAAGTTTGCTTTTTACTATGCCACGTAACAAGACTGTGACCTAAAAATGTGCAAGCACCATTGGTACGCTTTCTATCAATTTGACACCCTGCATAGTCAGCATCTGAATAACCCATTAGTTCAAAATGATTGTAGATTGGATAAAATAATCCCAGACTGATTGTACCACTTATGTAAGACCACAACTTTTATAAATAAAGATGAATTTTCTATAAATATCATTTTTAAATATTATGGAGTTAATTTGATATAATATTATAGTTGTGGATAATATTTATAAATTTTACAAAGTACGCAAGTTGTTATATAATATTCGATTGGTCGGGGAATATTCATTTTAACAGGAAATATTCGTACAACGACACAATTATTGGTGGACCCCACAACGGAATTATTGTCGGATTAAGAAAACGACAAAAATATTTTATTAAAAATAACGGCGGAAGTTTTACCATTGATACTGTTGAACTACTCGGTAGTAAAAGTACAATAATACGTGTGGTTGCATAGTAGCACACGGTATTGATTATTAATGTTTATGTGAGAAGTCACTCAGTTTGATTCAATTATTGTCAGTTAATAATATGAATTATTTAGCGATAATGACGTTTTGTTTTATTCGTATTATTAACGTAATAAAACAGAAACAAATTTTTATATAAAACAAAATACTTTATTAAAGTTATTCTATAAATAGAATATATTATATTTTATTTAAAAGATTTTACTTTAAATATGGACCGTCAGATTAAAGTAATCAATCTGGACCGTTCATAGATTAGTTATTATGCATTCTATTTTTCTATAAATAGCAGCTCATTCCTTCATTATTTCTTACGAATTCACTGAACTCTAGAGAGAGAAACTATAGAGAGAGAGAAGAAAAGTATTCTGCTACTTAACTACTTTCTTATTTCAGCTCTTCTTTAAAACGGTAAGGGGTGTTATTCTTTCTTATTCATGAAGAGAACTGTTGTTATTTCATTTTTTATTATTCTGTTGGAATAACCTGTATACGCGGTCTACCCTATACTTGGTGACATTCTTCTATTATTCTGTTGGAACATCCTGTCTGTGTGTTTTACACTGGACTTGGTTCCGTCTTTATTATTATTCTGTTGGAACATCCTGCCTGTGTGTTTTACACCGGACCTGGTTCCGTCTTTATTATTATTCTGTTGGAACATCCTGTCTGTGTGTTTTACACCGGACCTGGTTCCGTCTTTATTATTATTCTGTTGGAATATCCTGTCTGTGCGTTTTACGCCGGACCTGGTTCTATTATTTATTATTCGGTTAGAATAACCTGTCTGTGCGGTCTATCGCATGCATGGTGATTTCTTTTGTTATTCCATTCTTTATTATACTCAGTTGGTTAAGTTTTGACTTCTATACTCCATGAAATTTGTGGAATATCCTTGATAATTATGGTTCATCCAGTATCTTTTCATGAAAATATTCTTCTAAGCATTCTTGAATTTTACTCCACAAAGCAGTATTATGTTGACAATTTGGACGTTGTTAATTCTTGGATAAATTAATTCTTGAACTTGTTTTATTGAATTCTTATATCATTGTCATCATCCTAATATTTATAAAATGTTAAAAGTCATCTGTGGCTTGTAGTGCATAGATGGACTTGGTATGATTATGACCAGGGATTATTCGGTATAATCATGACCGTAATGTTACAAATAATGTGGTAAAAGTCCCCATTGGCCCGTAGTGTATTGATGGACAGTTGTTGGCATGATCATGACCATTAATGAATACACGAATATCCTTGGCCATAGTGCAGGGGTGATTCGATGATATGGATTATTTTATTAAGCTGAGTCTCGGCGATAACAGTGTTGAAAAACCTTTTAAATCATAGAAAATAGTAGATTTTATTTTCTACTTGACTCTTTTAATGGATTACTTGTTCCGTTGTAGTTAAACTTGATGTTCGTTATATTTTATCAGTTTAACACTGTTGAAGGCTAATGATAATTTATTCTGCATTATCTTAGTCATAATATTTCTTACTGGGCTAGTTGAGCTCACCCTTTCTTTCACTGTTCTCTTCAGGACATGAGAATATAGCTGGGACGAGTCGGGGAACGGAGTGATGAACCAGATGATAGTATTAGTAGTCCTCACTATTCTATGTAATAGTGTGATAATAATTGTAATGAGGACTCCTTTTGAGTATGGATACTCTCTAGAAGATAATATTTGTATTCAAACTCACAGTTTATATTTTGTCGTATTGTGCACGACAGTTGTATTAGTAAGTTGTATTTAAATTCTGTACCATGTATCTGGTGACCCAAGATGGGTGATGTATACCTATTTTTTGGGGCGTCACAGTTGGTATCAGAGCTTAGGGATATGATCCCTGGCTAAGATGTGAGAATAGAACTAGGAGGGGAGAGACGGAAAATTTCTTCGCTAGTATGACCTACCTAAGTTTATTTGCATGACATTTAATTGGTCGGTCAGAATATAAGGATAATATATAACATATCAATTAACTTTTAATTTGTGGCAGTATCTGAAAATGACATCTGAGAATGTTGAGAATAGCAATGGAGCACAGCGACTGTTGATTCACCACATATCAATAATTAGAATAATGTGCATCAGGAAGGTGACAATCCTCATGCAAACAACAACACTGACCAGATGATGAATGATGGAATGTTCAGAAACTTTATGCAGTTCATGCAACAGCAAGCGAGAGCTGGTTCTATTATTTATTATTCTGTCGGAATATCCTGTCTGTGCGTTTACGCCGGACCTGGTTCCATTATTTATTATTCTGTTGGAATAACCTGTCTGTGCGGTCTATCGCATGCCGGGTGATTTCTTTTGTTATTCCATTCTTTATGATACTCAGTTGGTTAAGTTTTGACTTCTATACTCCATGAAATTAGTGGAATATCCTTGATAATTGCGGTTCATCCAGTATCTTTTCTTGAAAATATTCTTCTAAGTATTCTTGAATTTTACTCCACAAAGCAGTATCATGTTGAAAATTTGGACGTTGTTAATTCTTGGATAAATTAATTCTTGAACTTGTTTTATTGAATTCTTATATCATTGTCATCATCCTCACGTTAATAAAATGTTGAAAGTCATCTGTGGCCTGTAGTGCATAGATGGACTTGGTATGATTATGACCAGAGATTATTCGGTATAATCATGACCGTAATGTTACAAATGATGTGGAAAAAGTCCTCATTGGCCCGTAGTGCATTGATGGACAGTTGTTGGCATGATCATGACCATTAATGAATACACGAATATCCTTGGCCGTAGTGCATGGGTGATTCGATGATGTTGATTATTTTATTAAACTGAGTCCCAGCGATCACAATGTTGAAAAACCTTTTAAATCATAAAAGATAGTAGAGTTTATTTTCTACTTGACTCTTTTAATGGATTACTTGTTCCGCTGCAGTTAAACTTGATGTCTATTATATTTTATCAGTTTAACATTGTTGAAGGCTAATGATAATTTATTTTGCATTATCTTAGTTATAATATTTCTTACTGGGCTAGTTGAGCTCACCCTTTCTTTCACTGTTCTCTTCAGGAAATGAGAACGTAGCTGGGGCAAGTCGGGGAACGAAGTGATGGTCCGAATGATAGTATTAGTTAGTAGTCCTCACTATTCTATGTAATAGTGTGTTAATAAATGTAATGAGGACTCCTTTTGAGTATGAATACTCTCTAGAAGATAATATCTGTATTCAAACTCACAGTTTATGTTTTGTCGTATTGTATACGACAGTTGTATTAGTAAGTTGTATTTGAATTCTATACTATGTATCTGACAACCCAAGATGGGTGATGTATACCTAATTTTGGGGGTGTCACAGTTGGTATCAAAGCTTAGGGATATGATCCCTGGCTAAGATGTGAGAATAGAACTAGGAGGGGAGGACGGGAAATTCCTTCGCTAGTATGACCTACCTAAGTTTATTTGCATGGCATTTAATTGGTCGGTCATAATATAAGGATAATATATGACATATCAATTAACTTTTATTTTGTGGCAGTATCTGAAAATGACATCTGAGAATGTTGAGAATAGCAATGGAGCACAGGCGACTGTTGATTCACCACATATCAATAATCAGGATAATGTGCATCTGGAAGGTGACAATTCTCATGCAAACAACAACACTGACCAGATGATGAATGATGGAATATTCAGAAACTTTATGCAGTTCATGCAACAACAGGCGAGAGCGGTTCCTGTCCAAAATATAGGTGAAAACACTGAAAACTCTCGGACGGTCACTGCTAAACAGTTCAAGGAGCTGGGACCACCAGAGTTTAAGGGAGAGCCAAAACCACTTATAGCGAAAACATGGATAAAGCAGATTACCAAGATATTTGTTGTCTTGGGATGCTCCGAGGAGCAAAAGGTTCCCTTTGCCGCCTTTATGTTGCGAGGAGAGGCAGATTACTGGTGAGAATCGATTAAGCGTACTCAACCTGCCGCACTGAAGATGTCTTGGGAGAAGTTCCAAGAGCTGTTCAATGACAAATACTTTCCCGAAAGTGTTCGTCACATGAAGGAGGTGGAGTTCATCAAATTGGAGCAGAATAATATGACCGTGTCGCAGTATGAGGCTAAATTTGCTGAGTTGTCCCGGTTTGCGTCCCACTTGGTGGATAATGAAGAGCGTATGACGCGAATATTTTTGCGAGGTTTGAAACCTGAGATACGTCAACATCTTATTTCTCATAAACTGTGTTTGTATTCAGATGTTGTGAATAGAGCTCAGTTAGTGGAGCGCGATAACGAGTCAACGCAACCAAAAGAGAGCAGTCGGCAAAATGATAATACCAATGAGAGCAGTCATCGAAGCGGTGACAACAAGCGGGGAGGGAATCAACAGGCCAGAAATGGTAACCACTTCGGTGGTAATCAGGGCCAAAATAATAAGAATGGTCATTTCAAGAATAGGAGATTCAACAATGATGGAAAGACGTCAGCACCAGCACCCATTGTTAAGGTAGGAGAACGACCACCTATCATATGTTTCAAATGCGGAGGGAAGGGGCACATCAGTCCAAACTGCGCGATGCCGTCTAAAGCATGTTATAATTGTGGAAGACAATGTCATTTAGCTCGATTTTATCGTTTACCAAAAATAAGGTCAGCCAAGATTGAGACACCAAAGGCCGTTCCAGAAAAGTCAAAACCGGTAGTGCAAGGGAAAGCGTTTGTTGTGACCTCCCAGAAAGTTAGGAACCCGAATGAGGTCATCACGGGTAAGCTTATCATAAACTCTAACGAAGTTTATACTTTATTTGATACCGGTTCTACCCATTCTTTTATTTTTCCTACTTGCGCTCATCGATTAAATTTGACTCCATAGAAATTAGACTTTGATTTATCTGCTGAAACTCCATTGGGAGAAACCTTCATTACATCCACGGTTTATAAGTCTTGTTTGGTTCAAGTTGGTACCCACACATTACCTGTCGATCTAATTTCATTAAAAATACTTGCATTTGACGTGATTCTAGGGATTGATTGGTTAACTACTCATCATGCAAAAATTGATTATTTTCGTAAGGTTGTTAGCTTTCATATTCCTAATCGACCTATTATGCGAATTCAAGCAACCAAACCATTAAAATCAATCGCTGTAATCTCAAGCCATAAAGCTATTCGTTTATTAAAAAACGGATGTCAAGCTTTCTTAGCTCATGTCACGGATCTAAACAAAAATACGTCAGTTTTGAATGATATTTCTATTGTTAATAAATTCCCTGACGTATTCCCTGAAGAACTTCCTGGCCTACCCCCAGAGCGTGAAATTGAATTTTGTATCGACCTTGAACCCGGTACAAAACCCATTTCCAAAGCCCCATATCGAATGGCTCCTATTGAACTTCAGGAGTTAAAGATCCAACTGCAGGAATTGTTAGACATTGGCTTTATTCGTCCTAGTACTTCTCCTTGGGGTGCTCCTGTGCTATTCGTGAAGAAGAAAGATGGAAGTATGCGACTTTGTATTGATTATCGGGAGTTGAATCATGTCACCATCAAAAACAGGTACCTATTTCCACATATTGATGACCTGTTTGACCAGTTGCAAGGAGCATAATTCTTTTCAAAGATCGATCTTCGTTCTGGATATCATCAGCTGAAGGTTAGAACTGAGGATATTCCAAAGACGGCTTTCAGAACTCGGTACGGGCATTATGAATTTCTAGTCATGTCCTTTGGATTGACTAATGCTCCTGCTGCCTTCATGGATATGATGAACCGGGTATTCAAGGAATATTTGGATCACTTTGTGGTCGTCTTTATTGATGACATCCTTATTTATTCCAAAAGCCGTGAAGATCATGAGCAACACTTGAGGCTGGTACTCCAAAAGCTTCGTGAATACAAGCTTTATGTCAAGTTTAAGAAATGCGAGTTCTGGTTGGAGGAGGTAGCATTCCTTGGGCACATAGTATCAAGTCGTGGAATATCGGTTAACCCGACAAAGATTGAAGCTATTCAAAGCTGGGAGCAACCTAAATCAGTGACTGAAGTACGTAGCTTTCTTGGTTTAGCTGGTTATTATCGGAGATTCGTGGAAGGATTTTCTCGAATCGCTACTCCATTAACTCAGATGACTCAGAAAGATACAAAGTTCGGTTAGAGCAAAGAATGTAAGAAGAGTTTTTAAGAACTCAAGAGGGGACTCATTTCAGCACCTGTTCTAACAATACCATCTGGCTCGGAGGGATTTGTCATCTACAGTGATGCTTCGAGCAAAGGGTTGGGATGCGTTCTCATGCAACATGGAAAAGTCATAGCCTATGCATCAAGATAACTCAAGGAATATGAGAGGAATTATCCTACTCATGATCTAGAGTTGGCAACTGTTGTCTTTGCACTTAAAATTTGGAGGCATTACTTGTATGGGGAGAAGGTGGAGATCTTTACGGATCATAAAAGCCTCAAATATTTCTTCACTCAAAAGGAACTAACCATGCGACAACGACGTTGGCTTGAACTGTTAAAAGATTATGATCATACCATTCAATACCATCCTGAAAAAGCGAACGTGGTAGCTGACACATTGAGTAGAATATCATATGCAAGTACGAGTGCGATATTGTCAACACAAATGCCCATTTTGTGTGACTTACAAAGGATGGAGATAGAGTTAAAGACTCCAGGGACCCATGTGATGATGAGGAATATACGAGTAGAACCAACTTTAATCGATAAAGTTAAAGCTGCTCAAGCTACAGACTTGGAGCTGATGCCTATGAGGAAGAAAGTGCAAGAAGGTGTTATGCCGGAAGCAAGAATCGACGAAGAAGGAATACTGTGACGCCCCCAAAATTAGGTATACATCACCCATCTTGGGTCGTCAGATACAAAGTACAGAAAACAAATACAACTTACTAATACAACTGTCGTGTACAATACGACAAAACATAAACTGTGAGTTTGAATACAAATATTATCTTCTAGAGAGTATTCATACTCAAAAGGAGTCCTCATTACATTTATTAACACACTATTACATAGAATAGTGAGGACTACTAACTAATACTATCATTCGAACCATCACTCCGTTTCCCGACTTGCCCCAGCTACGTTCTCATTTCCTGAAGAGAACAGTGAAAGAAAGGGTGAGCTCAACTAGCCCAGTAAGAAATATTATGACTAAGATAATACAGAATAAATTATCATTAGCCTTCAACAATGTTAAACTGATAAAATATAATAGACATCAAGTTTAACTGCAGCGGAACAAGCAATCCATTAAAAGAGTCAAGTAGAAAATAAACTCTACTATCTTTTATGATTTAAAAGGTTTTTCAACACTGCTATCGCTGAGACTCAGCTTAATAAAACAATCCACATCATCGAATCACCCCTGCACTACGGCCAAGGATATTCGTGTATTCATTAATGGTCATGATCATGCCAACAACTGTCCATCAACGCACTACGGGCCAATGAGGACTTTTACCACATCATTTGTAATATTACGGTCATGATTATACTGAATAATCCCTGGTCATAATCATACCAAGTCCATCTATGCACTACAGGCCACAGATGACTTTTACCACATTATTTGTAACATTACGGTCATGATTATACCGAATAATCCCTGGTCATAATCATACCAAGTCCATCTATGCACTACAGGCCACAGATGACTTTCAACATTTTATAAACATGAGGATGATGACAATGATATAAGAATTCAATAAAACAAGTTCAAGAATTAATTTATCCAAGAATTAACAACGTCCAAATTGTCAACATGATACTGCATTGTGGAGTAAAATTCAAGAATACTTAAAAAATATTTTCATGAAAAGATACTGGATGAACCGCAATTATCAAGGATATTCCACAAATTTCATGGAGTATAGAAGTCAAAACTTAACCAACTGAGTATAACAAAGAATGGAATAACAAAAGAAATCACCATGCATGCGATAGACCGCACAGACAGGTTATTCCAACAGAATAATAAATAATGGAACCAGGTCCGGCGTAAACGCACAGACAGGATATTCCGACAGAATAATAAATAATGGAACCAGGTCCGGTGTAAAACACACAGACAGGATATTCCGACAGAATAATAAATAATGGAACCAGGTCCGGTGTAAAACACACAGACAGGATGTTCCAACAGAATAATAATAAAAACGGAACCAGGTCCGGTGTAAAACACACAGACAGGATGTTCCAACAGAATAATAGAAGAATGTCACCAAGTATAGGGTAGACCACGTATACAGTTATTCCAACAGAATAATAAGAAATGGAATAACAACAGTTCTCTTCATGAATAAGAAAGAATAACACCCCTTACCGTAAAAGAACTGGATATAAGAGTACTGAAGTAGCAGAAAACTTTTCTTCTATCTCTATATAGTCTCTCTCTATAGTTTCTCTCTCTAGAGTTCAGTGAAGTCGTAAGAAAATAATGAAGGAATGAGCTTCTATTTATAGGAAAATAGAATGCATAGTAACTAATCCATGAACGGTCCAGATTGATTACTTTAATCTGACGGTCCATATTTAAAGAAAAATCTTTTAAATAAAATATAATATATTCTATTTATAGAATAACTTTAATAAAGTATTCTGTTTTATATAAAAAGATGTTTCTGTTTTATTACGTTAATAATACGAATAAAACAAAACGTCATTATCGCTAAATAATTCATATTATTAACTGACAATAATGGAATCAAACTGAGTGACTTCTCACATAAGCATTAATAATTAATACCGTGTGCTACTATGCAACCACACGTATTACTGTACTTTTACTACCGAGTAGTTCAACAGTATCAACGGTAAAACTTCCGCCGTTATTTTCATAAAGTATTTTTGTCGTTTTCTCAATCCGACAATAATTCCATTGTGGGGTCCACCAATAATTGTACCGTCGTACGGATATTCCCCGACAAAAAGAATATTCTCCGACCAATCGAATATAATATGACAACTTGCATACTTTGCAAAATTTATAAATACTACCCATAACTATTATATCAAATCCACACAATAATATAAAAAAAATTATTTCGAGAAAAATTAAATATTTATTCATAAAATCTGGGGTTTCACAATCTCCCCTCCTTATGGAATTTTGCCCTCGAAATTTGCGTACGTACTTGGTATGCCGAACATCGAAATTTACGTACGTACTTGGTATGCCAAACATGTGAGGATACCTTGACTTCACTTAAAATTATAACTCTTGAGGTATAACCTTTAAGCATCGAATATGATCCTTCTTATCCAAGATGTTAACACGTATCTCCTCATACGTTAAATCTTTCGCTATTTCGTCCGGTTCTAAATTAATAATGCGGTTCGGGTCGTCCACATATTTACGTAACATCGATACGAAAAAAAAAATGTTCTGAACACGCAACATACTTGGCGGTAAAACGAGTCTATAGGCCACAGTTCCTACTTCATCGAGGATTTCAAATGGGCCAATTAAATCGAGAGTTGAGATTTTCTCTCTTCGTCGATTCTTGCTTCTAGAATAACGCCCTCTTGAACCTTCTTCTTCACATTTATCAGCTCTTAGTATGTAGCTTGAGCGGCTTTAACTTTATCGATTAAAGTCGATTTTAATCGTATATTCGTTATCTTCACGTGGGTTCGTATATTCGCACTTGTAACCGTATACGATCTTCTACACAACGCGTCAGCTACCACGTTCGCTTTTCCACGATGTTATTGAATGGTACGATCGTAATCTTCAACAGCTCGAGCCAACGTCTTTGGCCCATAATACGTTCGTTTTAGTTGAAGAAATATTTGAGGGTTTAAGAAATGGGTTTTGTACTGGGGTCAATACAAAATTTAATTTTACGCTCTGGGGTAGGCTAAAAAGTCTTCAAGAATACGTCAAGAAATTTATTAACAATAGAAATATCGTTCAAAACTGTGACCCTCATCCAAGACTTGGATAACACGTCACATTGATACCTATCAACTTGCCATCGTCATTTACAACGTCTCCTACGGAAAGTCTAGCTTCGGTGCATTCCACACCAGGAAGTCAACAACGAAAGGAACGGGGATTTTCACTTATGGCTTGATATGACAATGATTGACTTTAGTGATTTGGTTACTTGAATTCGCATAATAGGTTGGTTAGGAATATGAAAGCTAACAACCTTACGAAAAGCATGATGAGCAGTTAACCAATCGTTTCAAAAAATCACATCAATGCAAGTATTTTCAAAGAGATAAGATCAATAGGTAACGTGAAAGTGTTAATTTGAATAAGATTTATAAATAGTGGAGGTAACAAAGGTTTCTCCCAACGGAATTTCAACAGAGAAATCAAAGTCTAACTTCTCCGGAGTTAAGTTCAAATATTGAACACAACTAGGTGAAATAAAAAAGTGAGTAGAACCGGTATCTAACACGGTATAGACTTCGCAAGAGTTTATGATTAGCTTACCCGCGATAACTTTATTTGGGTTCCTCACTTGTTGGAAAGTCATGACAACCGCTCTCCCTTGAACTACCCGGCTTTGACTTGTCTGGGGTAGCATTTGGTGTCATTACTATCGTTGGAATTGACTTTAATATAGGGCATATTCCACCCTCAACTACTTCATCGTACTCTTGCTTCATGATCTGAATCATCAATCTTCGATCCGTATCGAGTTCAGATTGACCGTTCTGTACAGGGTAATTCAAAACTCGATGTTGGGTTCTCCCAATTGCTGTCCAAAAAGAGAAATGTATATCATCTATTTTAGCCTTTTTGGATCGGACGTCTCTTTCTACAATATCAACACGTCGTGCGGCTTTTACCCACGCATCCTTCATTCTCACTCGTTCAGTTGTTTCTTCTTTCAGCTGATCCTTGATATTTGAATTCTCAGATTCCAACTTTAATATCTTACACTCTGCCAAAGCGTGATTTTGTTCGAGCAACACATATCGGGTAACACAATTTTGAATCGTTACATCTCTTTGCTCCACGACCGCCTTTTGTTCTTCAGCCTGCTCTTCTAACTCATGAACACGATTTTGTAATTCTAAGTTTTGATCATAGATTTCTTCTGACCAATTCTCCTCAGGTTCCTCTTCTTCCTCTTCTTCCTCACTCTCAGCTGCTACCTCTGCCACTAACTCGGGTGCAACTATTAGTTCTTCACTTACCACGTAGATATCTCTAATTTCTTCTTCGCCTGATATTACATTATCCTGGTTGGTGATTAGAGGTGCCACGGTCTCATTCACTCCATTGTTGACATTTTCAGCTGACATTTTTAAATATTGCCACAAAACAAAGGTTAATTAACATATAACATATTATCCATATACTTTGACCGACCAATTAAATACCAAATAAACTTAGGTAGGTCATACTAGCGAAGGAATTCCCCGTCTCTCCCCTCCTAGTTCTATTCTCACATCCTAGCCAGGGATCATATCCCTAAGCTCTGATACCAACTGTGACGCCCCCAAAATTAGGTATACATCACCCATCTTGGGTCGTCAGATACAAAGTACAGAAAACAAATACAACTTACTAATACAACTGTCGTGTACAATACGACAAAACATAAACTGTGAGTTTGAATACAAATATTATCTTCTAGAGAGTATTCATACTCAAAAGGAGTCCTCATTACATTTATTAACACACTATTACATAGAATAGTGAGGACTACTAACTAATACTATCATTCGAACCATCACTCCGTTTCCCGACTTGCCCCAGCTACGTTCTCATTTCCTGAAGAGAACAGTGAAAGAAAGGGTGAGCTCAACTAGCCCAGTAAGAAATATTATGACTAAGATAATACAGAATAAATTATCATTAGCCTTCAACAATGTTAAACTGATAAAATATAATAGACATCAAGTTTAACTGCAGCGGAACAAGCAATCCATTAAAAGAGTCAAGTAGAAAATAAACTCTACTATCTTTTATGATTTAAAAGGTTTTTCAACACTGCTATCGCTGAGACTCAGCTTAATAAAACAATCCACATCATCGAATCACCCCTGCACTACGGCCAAGGATATTCGTGTATTCATTAATGGTCATGATCATGCCAACAACTGTCCATCAACGCACTACGGGCCAATGAGGACTTTTACCACATCATTTGTAATATTACGGTCATGATTATACTGAATAATCCCTGGTCATAATCATACCAAGTCCATCTATGCACTACAGGCCACAGATGACTTTTACCACATTATTTGTAACATTACGGTCATGATTATACCGAATAATCCCTGGTCATAATCATACCAAGTCCATCTATGCACTACAGGCCACAGATGACTTTCAACATTTTATAAACATGAGGATGATGACAATGATATAAGAATTCAATAAAACAAGTTCAAGAATTAATTTATCCAAGAATTAACAACGTCCAAATTGTCAACATGATACTGCATTGTGGAGTAAAATTCAAGAATACTTAAAAAATATTTTCATGAAAAGATACTGGATGAACCGCAATTATCAAGGATATTCCACAAATTTCATGGAGTATAGAAGTCAAAACTTAACCAACTGAGTATAACAAAGAATGGAATAACAAAAGAAATCACCATGCATGCGATAGACCGCACAGACAGGTTATTCCAACAGAATAATAAATAATGGAACCAGGTCCGGCGTAAACGCACAGACAGGATATTCCGACAGAATAATAAATAATGGAACCAGGTCCGGTGTAAAACACACAGACAGGATATTCCGACAGAATAATAAATAATGGAACCAGGTCCGGTGTAAAACACACAGACAGGATGTTCCAACAGAATAATAATAAAAACGGAACCAGGTCCGGTGTAAAACACACAGACAGGATGTTCCAACAGAATAATAGAAGAATGTCACCAAGTATAGGGTAGACCACGTATACAGGTTATTCCAACAGAATAATAAGAAATGGAATAACAACAGTTCTCTTCATGAATAAGAAAGAATAACACCCCTTACCGTAAAAGAACTGGATATAAGAGTACTGAAGTAGCAGAAAACTTTTCTTCTATCTCTATATAGTCTCTCTCTATAGTTTCTCTCTCTAGAGTTCAGTGAAGTCGTAAGAAAATAATGAAGGAATGAGCTTCTATTTATAGGAAAATAGAATGCATAGTAACTAATCCATGAACGGTCCAGATTGATTACTTTAATCTGACGGTCCATATTTAAAGAAAAATCTTTTAAATAAAATATAATATATTCTATTTATAGAATAACTTTAATAAAGTATTCTGTTTTATATAAAAAGATGTTTCTGTTTTATTACGTTAATAATACGAATAAAACAAAACGTCATTATCGCTAAATAATTCATATTATTAACTGACAATAATGGAATCAAACTGAGTGACTTCTCACATAAGCATTAATAATTAATACCGTGTGCTACTATGCAACCACACGTATTACTGTACTTTTACTACCGAGTAGTTCAATAGTATCAACGGTAAAACTTCCGCCGTTATTTTCATAAAGTATTTTTGTTGTTTTCTCAATCTGACAATAATTCCATTGTGGGGTCCACCAATAATTGTACCGCCGTACAGATATTCTCCGACAAAAAGAATATTCTCCGACCAATCGAATATAATATGACAACTTGCATACTTTGCAAAATTTATAAATACTACCCATAACTATTATATCAAATCCACACAATAATATAAAAAAAATTATTTCGAGAAAAATTAAATATTTATTCATAAAATCTGGGGTTTCACAAATACTTCGAGTCAACTCCAGACTTTGTGTTCCTAACAACCCTGATTTAAAGTATGAAATCATGATGGAGGCGCACAACACACCGTTTGCAATCCATCCTGGAAGTACCAAAATGTATCATGATCTTCGTCATACATTTTGGTGGAGCAATATGAAGAGAGAGATATTGCTGTTTATCTCAAGGTGTTTAACTTGTCAACGAGTCAAAGCGAAGCATCAAGTACCAAAAGGTCCATTGCAACCACTTGAAATTCTAAAATGGAAGTTGGAGCACATTACTATAGATTTCATTACCGGTCTTCCTAGGGTTTCTCAAGGTATTGATGCGATTTGGGTCATTGTTGATAGATTGACCAAGTCTGCTCATTTCTTACCGATACGAGAAACTTATACACTTGAACGTCTTGCTCGTATGTACATAAACGAGATTGTAAGACTGCATGGTATGCCAGTATCCATAGTTTCTGATCGAGACCCAAGATTCACTTCACGATTTTGGGTTAGTTTACAAAAAGCTATGGGCACAGATTTACGATTTAGTTCGGCATATCATCCTTAGACGGACGAATAATCAGAGAGGACTATTCAAACTCTAAAAGATTTATTAAGACTCTGTGTCCTTGACTTCAAGGGAAGTTGGGACAAGTTCTTACCATTGGTGGAGTTTTCCTACAACAACAATTATCAAGCAAGTATTGGCATGGCTCCATTCGAAGCATTGTATGGAAGAAAATGTCGTTCTCCAGTATGCTGGGATGAGGTGGGTGAAGCAACGTTGTTGGGACTGGAGTTGGTATGTATGACTACAGAAAAGATTCAAACAATCCGACAATGTATAAAAACCTCACAAGATCGACAAAAGAGTTATGCTGATCTTCATCGAAAGGACGTGGAATTTGATGTAGGAGATCATGTGTTCTTACGTGTTGCTCCATGGAAAGGAGTTACGAGATTTGGAAAGAGAGGAAAGCTCAATCCTCGATTCATCGGTCCATTTTTAATACTCGATCGAGTAGGAACTGTGGCTTATAGACTCGCTTTATCGCCAAGTATGTCTCGTGTTCATAACGTTTTTCACATATCCATGTTACGCAAATATGTGGAAGACCCGAACCACATTATTGAGTTAGAACCGGACGAAATAGCAGAAGATTTGACGTATGAAGAAGTTCCTGTTCAAATCTTGGATAAGAAGGAACATATTCTACGCTCCAAGGTTATACCTCAAGTCAAAGTTTTGTGGAGAAATCACGATGTTGAGGAAATGACTTGGGAGTTAGAATCTGAAATGAAATCAAGGTATCCTTACCTCTTCGACATACCAGGTACGTACCCTAATTTCGAGGGCGAAATTTCATAAGAAGGGGAGGTTGTAATACCCTAACTTTTATAAATAAAGATGAATTTTCTATAAATATCATTTTTGAATATTATGGAGTTAATTTGATATAATGTTATAGTTGTGGGTAATATTTATAAATTTTGTAAAGTACGCAAGTTGTTATATAATATTCGATTGGTCGGGGAATATTCATTTTAACAGGAAATATTAGTACAACGGCACAATTATTGGTGGACCCCACAACGAAATTATTGTCGGATTGAGAAAACGATAAAAATATTTTATTAAAAATAACGGCGGAAGTTTTACCATTGATACTGTTGAACTACTCGGTAGTAAAAGTACAGTAATACGTGTGGTTGCATAGTAGCACACGGTATTGATTATTAATGCTTATGTGAGAAGTCACTCTGTTTGATTCAATTATTGTCAGTTAATAATATGAATTATTTAGCGATAATGACGTTTTGTTTTATTCGTATTATTAACGTAATAAAACAGAAACAAAATTTTTATATAAAACAGAATACTTTATTAAAGTTATTCTATAAATAGAATATATTATATTTTATTTAAAAGATTTTTCTTTAAATATGGACCGTCAGATTAAAGTAATCAATCTGGACCGTTCATGGATTAGTTACTATGCATTCCATTTTTCTATAAATAGCAGCTCATTCCTTCATTATTTCTTACGAATTCACTGAACTCTAGAGAGAGAAACTATAGAGAGAGAGAAGAAAAGTATTATGCTACTTAACTACTTCCTTATTTCAGCTCTTCTTTAAAACGGTAAGGGATGTTATTCTTTCTTATTCATGAAGAGAACTGTTGTTATTTCATTTTTTATTATTCTATTGGAATAACCTGTATACGCGGTCTACCCTATACTTGGTGACATTCTTCTATTATTCTGTTGGAATATCCTGTCTGTGTGTTTTACACTGGACCTGGTTCCGTCTTTATTATTATTCTGTTGGAACATCCTGTCTGTGTGTTTTACACTGGACCTGGTTCAGTCTTTATTATTATTCTGTTGGAACATCCTGTCTGTATGTTTTACACCGGACCTGGTTCCGTCTTTATTATTATTCTGTTGGAACATTCTGTCTGTGTGTTTTACACCGGACCTGGTTCCGTCTTTATTATTATTCTGTTGGAATATCCTGTCTGTGCGTTTTACGCCGGACCTGGTTCCATTATTTATTATTCTGTTAGAATAACCTGTTTGTGCGGTCTATCGCATGCATGGTGATTTCTTTTGTTATTCCATTCTTTATTATACTCGGTTGGTTAAGTTTTGACTTCTATACTCCATGAAATTTGTGGAATATCCTTGATAATTGTGGTTCATCCAGTATCTTTTCATGAAAATATTCTTCTAAGCATTTATGAATTTTACTCCACAAAGCAGTATTATGTTGACAATTTGGACGTTGTTAATTCTTCGATAAATTAATTCTTGAACTTGTTTTATTGAATTCTTATATCATTGTCATCATCCTCATGTTTATAAAATGTTGAAAGTCATCTGTGGCCTATAGTACATAGATGGACTTGGTATGATTATGACCAGAGATTATTCGGTATAATCATGACCGTAATGTTACAAATGATGTGGTAAAAGTCCCCATTGGCCCGTAGTGCATTGATGAACAGTTGTTGGCATGATCATGACCATTAATGAATACACGAATATCCTTGGCCGTAGTGCAGGGGTGATTCGATGATGTGGATTATTTTATTAAGATGAGTCCCAACGATCACAATGTTGAAAAACCTTTTAAATCATAAAAGATAGTAGAGTTTATTTTCTACTTGACTCTTTTAATGGATTGCTTGTTCCGCTGCAGTTAAACTTGATGTCTACTATATTTTATCAGTTTAACATTGTTGAAGGCTAATGATAATTTATTCTGCATTATCTTAGTTATAATATTTCTTACTGGGCTAGTTGAGCTCACCCTTTCTTTCACTGTTCTCTTCAGAAAATGAGAATGTAGCTGGGGCCCGAATAATAGTATTAGTTAGTAGTCCTCACTATTCTATGTAATAGTGTGTTAATAAATGTAATGAGGACTCCTTTTGAGTATGAATACTCTCTAGAAGATAATATTTGTATTCAAACTCACAGTTTATGTTTTGTCGTATTGTACACGACAGTTGTATTAGTAAGTTGTATTTGTATTCTATACTATGTATCTGACGACCCAAGATGGGTGATGTATACCTAATTTTGGGGGCGTCACAATTTGGGTCATTGTTGATAGATTGACCAAGTCTGCTCATTTCTTACCGATACGAGAAACTTATACACTTGAACGTCTTGCTCGTATGTACATAAACGAGATTATAAGACTGCATGGTATGCTAGTATCCATAGTTTCTGATCGAGACCCAAGATTCACTTCACGATTTTGGGTTAGTTTACAAAATGTTATGGGCACAGATTTACGATTTAGTTCGGCATATCATCCTCAGACGGACGGACAATCAGAGAGGACTATTCAAACTCTAAAAGATTTATTAAGACTCTGTGTCCTTGACTTCAAGGGAAGTTGGGACAAGTTCTTACCATTGGTGGAGTTTTCCTACAACAACAATTATCAAGCAAGTATTGGCATGGCTCCATTCGAAGCATTGTATGGAAGAAAATGTCGTTCTCCAGTATGCTGGGATGAGGTGGGTGAAGCAACGTTGTTGGGACCGGAGTTGGTACGTATGACTACAGAAAAAATTCAAACGATCCGACAACGTATAAAAACCTCACAAGATCGACAAAAGAGTTATGCTGATCTTCATCGAAAGGACGTGAAATTTGATGTAGGAGATCATGTGTTCTTACGTGTTGCTCCATGGAAAGGAGTTACGAGATTTGAAAAGAGAGGAAAGCTCAATCCTCGATTCATCGGTCCATTTTTAATACTCGATCGAGTAGGAACTGTGGCTTATAGACTCGCTTTACCGCCAAGTATGTCTCGTGTTCATAACGTTTTTCACATATCCATGTTACGCAAATATGTGGAAGACCCGAACCACATTATTGAGTTAGAACCGGACGAAATAGCAGAAGATTTGACGGATGAAGAAGTTCATGTTCAAATCTTGGATAAGAAGGAACATATTCTACGCTCCAAGGTTATACCTCAAGTCAAAGTTTTGTGGAGAAACCACGATGTTGAGGAAATGATTTGGGAGTTAGAATCTGACATGAAATCAAGGTATCCTTATCTCTTTGACATACCAGGTACGTACCCTAATTTCGAGGGCGAAATTTCATAAGAAGGGGAGGTTGTAAGACCCCAACTTTTATAAATAAAGATGAATTTTCTATAAATATCATTTTTGAATATTATGGAGTTAATTTGATATAATGTTATAGTTGTGGGTAATATTTGTAAATTTTACAAAGTACGCAAGTTGTTATATAATGTTCGATTGGTCGGAGAATATTCGTTTTAACAGGGAATATTCGTACAACGGCACAATCATTGGTGGACCCCACAACAGAATTATTGTCGGATTGAGAAAACGATAAAAATATTTTATTAAAAATAACGGCGGAAGTTTTACCATTGATACTGTTGAACTACTCGGTAGTAAAAGTACAGTAATATGTGTGGTTGCATAGTAGCACACGGTATTGATTATTAATGCTTATGTGAGAAGTCACTCAGTTTGATTCGATTATTGTCAGTTAATAATATGAATTATTTAGTGATAATGACGTTTTGTTTTATTCGTATTATTAACGTAATAAAACAGAAACAAATTTTTATATAAAACAAAATACTTTATTAAAGTTATTCTATAAATAGAATATATTATATATTATTTAAAAGATTTTTCTTTAAATATGGACCGTCAGATTAAAGTAATCAATCTGGACCGTTCATGGATTAGTTACTATGCATTCCATTATTCTATAAATAGCAGCTCATTCCTTCATTATTTCTTACGAATTCACTGAACTCTAGAGAGAGAAACTATAGAGAGAGAGAAGAAAAGTATCCTGCTACTTAACTACTTCCTTATTTCAGCTCTTCTTTAAAACGGTAAGGGATGTTATTCTTTCTTATTCATGAAGAGAACTGTTGTTATTTCATTTTTTATTATTCTGTTGGAATAACCTGTATACGCGGTCTACCCTATACTTGGTGACATTCTTCTATTATTCTGTTGGAACATCTTGTCTGTGTGTTTTACACTGGACCTGGTTCCGTCTTTATTATTATTCTGTTGGAACATCCTGTCTGTGTGTTTTACACTGGACCTGGTTCAGTCTTTATTATTATTCTGTTGGAACATCCTGTCTGTATGTTTTACACCGGACCTGGTTCCGTCTTTATTATTATTCTGTTGGAACATTCTGTCTGTGTGTTTTACACCGGACCTGGTTCCGTCTTTATTATTATTCTGTTGGAATATCCTGTCTGTGCGTTTTACGCCGGACCTGGTTCCATTATTTATTATTCTGTTAGAATAACCTGTCTGTGCGGTCTATCGCATGCATGGTGATTTCTTTTGTTATTCCATTCTTTATTATACTCAGTTGGTTAAGTTTTGACTTCTATACTCCATGAAATTTTTGGAATATCCTTGATAATTGCGGTTCATCCAGTATCTTTTCATGAAAATATTCTTCTAAGTATTCTTGAATTTTACTCCACAAAGCAGTATCATGTTGACAATTTGGACGTTGTTAATTCTTGGATAAATTAATTCTTGAACTTGTTTTATTGAATTCTTATATCATTGTCATCATCCTCATGTTTATAAAATGTTGAAAGTCATCTGTGGCCTGTAGTACATAGATGGACTTGGTATGATTATGACCAGAGATTATTCGGTATAATCATGACCGTAATGTTACAAATGATGTGGTAAAAGTCCCCATTGGCCCGTAGTGCATTGATGGACAGTTGTTGGCATGATCATGACCATTAATGAATACACGAATATCCTTGGCCGTAGTGCAGGGGTGATTCGATTATGTGGATTATTTTATTAAGCTGAGTCTCAGCGATAATAGTGTTGAAAAACCTTTTAAATCATAGAAGATAGTAGATTTTATTTTCTACTTGACTCTTTTAATGGATTGCTTGTTCCGCTGCAGTTAAACTTGATGTTCGTTATATTTTATCAGTTTAACACTATTGAAGGCTAATGATAATTTATTCTGCATTATCTTAGTCATAATATTTTTTACTGGGCTAGTTGAGCTCACCCTTTCTTTCACTGTTCTCTTCAGGACATGAGAATATAGCTGGGACGAGTCAGGGAACGGAGTGATGAACCAGATGATAGTATTAGTAGTCCTCACTATTCTATATAATAGTGTGATAATAATTGTAATGAGGACTCCTTTTGAGTATGGATACTCTCTAGAAGATAATATTTGTATTCAAACTCACAGTTTATATTTTGTCGTATTGTGCACGATAGTTGTATTAATAAGTTATATTTGAATTCTGTACCATGTATCTGGCGACCCAAGATGGGTGATGTATACCTATTTTTGGGAGCATCACAACTTAAATATTTAAAAATCCTTTTAACAGCTTGTAAATGAGATTCTTTAGGTTTTGCTTGAAAACGTGCACATAAACAAACACTATACATAATATCTGATCTAGATGCGGTTAAATATAATAAACATCCAATCATACCTCGATATTTAGTTACCTCCACATCTATACCTTTTTCGTCAGACGTAAGCTTTATTGAAGTGCTCATTGGTGTAGCCTTTGAATTAGATCCTTCAAAACCAAACCTTTTGAGAAGTTCTTTTGTATATTTGGTTTGATGGATGTACATATCGTTCTTTGTTTGTTTGATTTGGAGTCCCAAAAAGTAATTAAGTTCTCCCATTAGACTCATATCGAACTCCATGTGCATACACTTAGAAAACCACTCACAAAGAAAATTATTAGTAGCACCAAAAATTATATCATCTACATATATTTGAACAATAATAATATCTTTATTTTCATGTTTAATAAATAATGTAGAATCAATTTTTCCTCTAATAAAACCATTTGAAAGCAAATACTTACTCAACCTTTCATACCAAGCCCTTGGAGCTTGTTTTAGCCCATAAAGAGCTTTCTTTAGCTTGTAGATATGATTTGGATACCTCTCTTCAAATCCAGGAGGTTGTTTTACATACACCTTTTCATTGATATATCCGTTGAGAAAGGCGCTTTTTACGTCCATTTGATAAAGTATGAACTTCTTGTAACATGCAAATGCTAACAAGATGCGGATGGACTCTAGTCTGGCGACTGGAGCGTAAGTTTCTTCATAGTCTATCCCTTCTTGTTGATTGTATCCTTGAGCTACTAGCCGTGCTTTGTTATGAGTGATAGTTTCATGCTCATCAAGCTTGTTCTTGAAAACCCACTTTGTTCCAATGATAGAAACATCTTTAGGAGGAGGCATAACTTCCCAGACCTGGCATCGTTCAAATTGTTGAAGTTCTTCTTACATTGCCATTAGCCAGCTTTCATCTAGGATAGCTTCCTTAGCATTCTTTGGCTCAACTTGGGATAGAAATGTTGAAAAAACACATTGATTTTGCAATCCTCTTCTTGTAGTGATTCCTTTGTTTATATCTCCAATGATGTTTTCTGGTGGATGGTTCTTGAGATATCTTGCAGTTTTTGGCATTTGTACATCATGTATCACTTCTTCTTGTTGAAAAAAATCTGCCTCAAGCTCTTGTGTTGTTTCTTGTTCTACTCCAGGCGAGTTTTCCAATTCAGTTTGCTGGATTTGTATATTCGGCTTGCTGAATATATTCTCTCGGTTTGCTGGATTCACCAAAATCTCCAAATTTCCTGCATCCTCATCTCTTTCTTTTGGAAGATCATTTTGAGTTTCATTAAAAGTAATATGCACTGATTCTTCAACACACAGCTTGTTAATATTAAATACACGATATGCTTTGCTATTCTGTGAATACCCAATGAAAATTCCTTCATAAGATTTAGCATCAAATTTTCATAGGTTATCACTAGTATTTAGAATAAAACATTTAGATCCAAAAACTTTGAAATAACTAATATTAGGAATCTTATTATTTAACAGTTCATAAGGAGTCTTCAAAATAATTGGACGAATAAGTACTATATTCAAAACATAACAATATGTGTTTACAGCTTCGGCCCAAAACTTTTTAGGAAGTTTACTTTCTTGTAACACAGTTCTAGCTGTTTCTTGTAATGTCCTATTCTTTCTTTCTACAACTCTATTCTGTTGAGGGGTTCTAGGGGCTGAAAATTCATGACTGATTCATTTTTGATCACAAAATATTATAAAGTCTTTTTGAAATTCAGTACCATGATCACTTCTTATCCTTACAAGTTTGAGACTAAATTTTGTTTCCAAATTTCTTATTAATTTCTCAAATTCCTTAAATGCTTCATCTTTAGTTCTCAAAAACAATACCCATGTATATCTAGAGAAATCATCTATTATTACAAATGCATAGAACTTACCATTTATACTAGGATGTCTTTCTGGCCCAAATAGATCAAGATAAAGTAGTTGTAAAGGAGAAGAGGTTGATACTATGTTCTTTGCAGTAAATGATGTTCTTACTTATTTTCCGAGTTGACAAGGAACACAAATTTCCTTCTTTTCATATTTTATTTTCGGCAACCCTTTGACGAGATTCTTTGAGGATAATTTCTTGATTAAATCCATGTGAACATGTCCCATCCTCTTGTGCCACAAATTAGCCTCATCTTATACAGATGCTAGACATAATTCTTTATCCTGTTGCTCAAAGTCAATAATATATATATTTCCTTCTCTTTGTGCAACTAGAGTAACATTGTTAGTACCATGAGAAATAGTGCATTTTAATTTATCAAAACTAACTTGGTGACCATTATCCATTAATTGACTAATACTAATAAGATTAAACTCAAGTCCATTAACAAGGTGTACATTATCAATATTTACCTTACCATTTCCAATTTTACCTTTTCTAATTATCTCGCAAGTTCTATTATCTCCAAATGTAACTGTACCATTTTTCTTCTTGGATTTTAGCTCCATGAACTTTGTTTTGTCACCAGTCATGTGACGTGAGCATCCACTATCAAGAATCCATTTTTGAGATGGAACCCTTGCCTTGAGACATACCTGTCAAGAAAAAGTAATTCATCCTTTTAGTACCCACATCTTTTTGGGTCCTTTAATGTTAGTTGCATATAAATCATCCTTTTTAACCCAAACCTTTTTAATCTTATTTTTATTAAAGCAGTTTATGTCCAAATGACCTTTAATGCCACAATTTTTACATGTTGTGAAAAGAGAACAATAATTTAATCTAAAACGTGATTTTGATTTTAGCATTTTTATATTACCCTTTTTATGCATAGAATTATAACTAATTCCTTGTCTTTCAAAACTAGGTCTTTGTTTACCCAATATGGCATTTCAATTTTCTTTACCTTGAACGAATTTAGCAAGAGATGATTTTAGTGAAATTATTTCTTTTTGAAGTTCGTTATTAGGAGAGGTTTTAACAGGTGATTTATCACTAAATGCATCAATACACACATCTCTCATTTTTAGTTCATTAGCCAATTTTTGGATTTCATTATTCAAAAAATTTACCTTATTGAAAAGTATTTTGTTATAATTATCTAAATAATCAATTTTAGCAATCAAAACCTTTTCTTCATTACAAGTAGATTCCTTTTCAATATCTTTCTTTTCATCTATTAGAGAGTCTACTTCGCCCATTAATGTATTTACCAAGTCTTTCAAATATGCATTCTTTTCTTTCAATTTATCATTTTCTTGTTTCAAAGAATTAAACTCAGAATTAAATACCTCGTTTGATTCACCTTATATTCCCATGAAGCATACTTGAGCTATCTCATCCTTGGCGTCGACCTCAACTTCAGATTCTTCTTCATCACTCCAAGTGACCAGTGCTTTGTTTATCTTATTATCCTTGAAGCCTGTGTTTCCTTTATTCTTTAGTTGAAAACAGTCCTTCTTGAAATGCCCTGGACGTCCACATTCAAAACACGTCTCCTCAGTTTGCTTTCCTTTGCCTTTATTTGAGTTGAAGATATTCTTTCGTTTATTCTTTCTTTGAAGAAGTCCTTTGAGTCTCCTTGACATCATGACTATTTCTTCATCAGAATCATCATCAAGCTCGTCTTCATTTCCTGCATTAAGAGCTACAACCTTTCTTTGAGGAGTTTCATCCTCATCATCATACCTTTTTAACTGATGTTCATATTCCTTAAGTTCACCAAAAAGAGTTAGTGCATCCATAGTAGATATAGTAGAGGAATCTTGAAGAGTAGTGATTTTAGAGGCAAACCTTTTGGGCATAGCCCGAAGTAACTTACGGTTGATCTCACTTTGAGGAATAGTCTTGTCTAGCAATTTCAAGGAGTTTATAAGAACTAGAAATCTTGCTTGAGCTAGTTTGATGGTTTCATCTTTTTCGAGCTTGAACATTTCATAATCGTACATAAGCATGCTTAGCTTGACTTCTCGTAATTTTGAAGTGCCCTCATGACTTACCACTAAGGTATCCCACATCTCTTTGGCTGTGTTGCATGAAGAGACTTTATCTATCTCAGATTGTACCATACTGCTGAGAAGTGTGTTCATTGCTTTTGAATTATATGAGACCATGTAGATTTCGTTTGGATCAATTTCTAGTAGAATCTTTGGCGTCCCATCATCTCTTCGTGGAATAACTGGTCCGTTCTCCACAACCCACCATTCCCAAGGATCTCTTTGAAGATAGATCCTCATTCGAAATTTCCAGAAGTTGTAATTTTCTATTCCATACAACAAAGGAGGTCTATTGGTTGATTGACCTTCTTGATTGTTGTTCCCGAACTGTGCCATGTCAGAATCCTTCCCTATAAGTCACCTTTAAGACCAAGTAAGTAGAACCTCGCTCTGATACCAAATGAAATTCAGATAAAGCACACTTAGAAGGGGGGGTTGAATAAGTGTAGGAACAAACTATGACCAATTCTTAAACTTTAAATTCAAACTATTGAATATAGCCTACTGTATTGAAGAATGCAGCTTGCTGAATGACTGTAATCTACCGAATTGAATTTCTGTCTAAGAAAATATCTTGGCGAATTTATAAGTCAAATAGAATACTTGGTGTTAACAAAATATCTCAAGATGAAATAAATGTTTAAATATTAATTATTAAGAAAATTAACTATCTTGAGAAAATAAAGCAAGCAATAAAATAACACCAAGATTTTTTACGTGGTTCAGCTATTACCCTCTATAATTATAGCCTAGTCCACGTCCAATACCAACTAGTATTGGAGACTCACTTTTATTTCTTTAAAAATGACCCTTGTTACAAAACAGATTCTATCAAATTGAATTACAATAATTCACTTGAGCACACTTGCTCCTTGTACACCAATACAACCCTTAAGCACCTATGCTTCCTTGAACCTGTTTATAAACAAACCTTAATCCACCTAGATTAAAATCCTTTAGACAACACTTAGTATAAAAACAAATTAAGATTACAATAATAGAGGTCTAATGATCAAAGCAAATAAGCAATTTAACAATGCAAGACCCAACTAATGAATGCAATGATCAAGTAGTAAAAGAGGGAGATATCACCAATATGAAGCTCACGAAAATAGCTGAGAATAATATGAATATAATTTGCACAGCAACTGAAAATTTTGTACCGAAAATAATAAAATTGCTTTTCAAATATATGAGTGCAATAATTGATTAAGTGTTATAAGTGTTGTAATTTATATCACTGATCTCAACTGCTTTTATAGCCCAATATATTACCGTTTCACATACAACACATTTTCGCTGTAACAAAAAATAACGTTGCCAAAGATAAGCTATAATATTGTTACTGTTTGGAAACATTTTAAAGGATATAGACTATGTCAAAGATAACCCAAAAAGGTAATAAGTTCCGTGTAAAACATATATCGCCTATAACTGCAGCCTGATAAAATTCTCTGACCTGTTCAACATTAATCCACTATAACAATATACCATAGAACTTTATTTAAACTAGACTCCTTAGTAAAATGTTAGTTCCGTAATTAATGGCAACATGTATTTTTCCAAGATAATTATTACTATCAATTTCCAATATATATGCAGCTTTTAGACTTCTAATCAAGATCCACTACCGCCATCTTCCTTTCTAACAAATATATTCCGTAATAAATGGAGAGAAGATCGATCACATAGAAATATCTATCAACAAGCACCTCTTTCAGGATTCATACCAAAATATTTTATTTCTATTATTTGGACAGAAATCCTACACATGCATGCTTGACATTTCTCTTGATAGCAAATAGCAGTGAATGACATATTTGAGATATGCATAAAATATTAATTCATAATTTAAAGCACACATAATATGTTCTAGAGCCTTTTATTAAAAAATCAAATATTTACAATGACCTTATATATTTTTTTTAGGACTCAAAACATCTTCTTTCTTCTTGAATAATCCATCAAACAATTCTTGATACAATTTCCTGAAATTCACAAAGAAGAATTTAGTGCCAATGAACAAGTCATCATCAAAACATTGAATTAATCAACACATTATATTCTCTTTGCATATGTTTTGGTCAAAAATGTATAAAAATAATAATTTTAGACATTATTTATTCAACTTAAAAAGATAAAATTAAACAATTATTTTCGAACGGATGGAATATTAAGAAAGAGAATGTGCCGATTTAAAATGTTTTTCTTTTATATTCTTCAAACTTTTATATTCTTCTTAATATTGGAAAACGTCCATTTTATTATTTTATTGGCTAATATAGGAAATAATACAAAAGAAATTATGAAAATATGTTACCTTCCGAACATTTTTTTTACTAGTTTAAACACACCCTTCATGATAATGTTAGTAATACTACATACATATACATATACTATACATACATAACGAATCTAAAACACTCTTCTTAAATAATACTCCTTTATTAAAATTACGTCGTTTTGGAGATTCTTTTAAAATACAAAATAATATTAAAATAGAGTGGTCTTACTTGTTTTTCTTTTATTTATAAAAATGTCTCTCGCGCCCCCGGTTGTTTTTTATAAGAATCTTCAAAACGACACAATTTTAAGAGAGTGCTATTTAAAATAGAGTGCTATTTAAGAAGAGTGCTTTAGATCCGTCCATATACATATACATAATGTACAAAACTTATGACATTTTTTTTTCTATTAAAAATTGTTGAGCTCCTAGTTTTCCTTTATCTATTTTAGAGCGTAATTTGAGATGTCTACATCAAAGTATTCATTATATCTCTTGTTCTTTTGCTCACTTTTAGAAGTATGAGAGATTGTATTAATTAAGAAAAAAAAAGACTAAAAATACAACACTAAAAATACCTTTGTATATACCGAAAATTTAACAAACATAATGCTTACATGTTAATTTCTAAAACATTTTTAACCAAAAAATTGGCAAAAGTTGGTGCCTATTTCACAGGGGGGATCCGGCCCATTAATTCAATGGGATCAATTTTTTTAAAACAAAATTTATAAAAAAATAAAATACAATAAAATAAAGGCGTCAGAATGTGAGAGATATTACAAATAATTGTGTGAGCTATCATATAAAATTGATATTATTTTATGTAATTGAATACACTTCGAATCCTCGATCTTATGTTATATATAAAATGATATTTTATAATTTTTTAAAACACTGTTATTATAAGAGACACTTTTGTGTCCTTTAAAATAAATTACAAAACTAAATAATATTGTTAAAATATTATTTATAATAACATTTTTTGAGATTTCATTGTTTGAAACTATCGTAATGATAGTCTCATTTCAATAGCTGCAAAAATATCATATTCAATATGTAAGTTACTAAACAATATAAAAGAATGGAGTGCTTGTGTTAGTAGAAATTTGAGACATTTAATAGTCTTTTACTCTAAATTTTTTATTTTTATTAAACACTTTATTAAATTAAAATCAAATTAAAAATTAACTCCTAAAAATTCAGTGGGATCAATTGACCCCACTGTCCTAAGGTAGATCCGCCCATGCTATTTAGATCAGATCCCTAGATGAGTAACGCATGGCCGGGTCACTAAGTTAAACGGATTTATATGATATGTTCAATAGATATAGTCCATTTGTAATATATTTATCATCGTAATTAACAATTAAAAAAATTGATGTAAATATTCATAATATATTAATTTTTTAAAATTATTTCTTTTTCCTCTTTTTTTTTAAATCATTTACTTGACCATGAACCTTATATTTTGATAAAATTTTTTATTTAATTAGGGCAATCTTACTACTTTGTTGAACCCATATTTTATCTCCATAAAATAAAGTATAAAATGTTTTATTGAATTACTAAGTTGCCCTTTCGAATTTATGTTAAAAATACTTTGAGTAATGGGTAATTAAATAAATGGCAAATGAAAAGTTAGGAGGACGACAAACAAAGAACATAAAGAGTGATGAACATGAGTACGGAGTTATTCATTGAAGCGATTATTACTCATCAATCTTCTTAAAAGATTATCAAAATTACTCTAAACTATAAACATAAAGATTATATATATACAGAGAGAGAGAGAGCATCCTATGCGGGTGGATCCGCATGCGTACCACCTATAGCAACGGATAAAACCGTCGTTAAACTCGTTGTCATAGGATCTGAACCGTTGTGATAGCCTAGTATCGTCGTTATAGTCTGGTTCAGACCCTATGCCGACGAGTTTAGCGACATTTTTGTCCGTCGCTAAAGGTCCTGCATAGGAAACGGATTATATATATATATATATATATATATATATATATATATATAGAGAGAGAGAGAGAGAGAGAGAGAGAGAGAGAGAGAGAGAGAGAGAGAGCAAGGATTATATATATAGAGAGGAATGCAGTATAATTAATAATAAGACAAAAGCTTTAATTATATATACATACATAATCTTCACAATTGATATGAGAGTTTCATGATTTTATCTCACATTTATTAAACAAATTTCTTTCGTCTTTGTATTGGAAGATTTCGAACTGCCGCTTTCTCCCTTATCAATTTACTGTGTCTTTTTCTTCTTTCCTCGATTACACGTACCGCGAGACAGATTAGGTATTTAGTTATTTGTTTACTTATTAATATTTCTTGTTAATTCTCTTAATTATAATATGATTTAATTTTATCTACATATAAATTAAATCCAATTAATTTTAAGGCTCAAATTTTACCAAATTAATTTATCCTTCACATATTAATACTTATTAGCCCATATAAAATAAATAACTAGTTTGATCCAATAAAAGACAAAGTCCAATTAAATTAATTAAAATTTAAATTTAAATGCTATTTATTTATTTTATTTTATTTCTTTATTATTTTTTTTCTGGGTATTACACCGTGAATTTGTATTTACATCGTGAATTTCTGGATTCCCTCTTTACTGGCAATCTAAATTTTTACCTTTGTGTTTAATATTTGGAAGTCTTTAGAAATCTTTAGAGATGAGGTCAGACTTTGGATAGGGGTTGATAGTTATAATTCTTCTTTTAAAATCTGTCAAACTCTACCATTTGATAGAAATTTAAAAAATCTATGACCTTTTGAATACCAAAATACTTTTATAGGCTTTATAAAAATCTTAATTCATTACCACCTAACTTTTAAAGACATTAAAAAAAGTTGTAATTGAATACCAGTAAACTTTTATAAACTCTTTAAATGTCTAGATTGAATACAACCAAACTTTTAAAACCTTTAAAAGTCTTTAAAAATCTTAATTGAATACACCCCCCTTACTTTATTTGAATTCGAAATAGTGTGACCTTATTAATCTGGTAATCGTGTAAATCGAAACAATTAGATGATAGGAAATTCTTTGCTGTTTCTTTTCTGTTACAGCTAATAAATATTTTCTGTTACTGCTAATAAATAATAAGAACCACATTTGTGTTGGTCAATGGTCCTCACCCATTAATGGGTCAAAAGAAACATTTCACCAACTCTCTTCACTCATTAATGCTACTCCCCTCCCAACCGGCTATAAAAAGGAAGCAAAGCAATAAGAAAACATACATAAAAAATCATACTCTCATTCGATAATAAAAAGAAAAGAAAAGGGTGGGTGAGAGAAATCCCATCCGGAGAGGATGGATGAAAGTAATCCCATCTGGTACAAGGTGGAAGAGAGAGTTTAAAAGAGAGAAAAATAGAGAGAGAAAGGTAGTTCAAATAAAATGGTGTTTTATTTGGGTTCCATCACATAGTTATTGTGGTGAAGTAATTTGAGTTTGTACTCAAATAAAGATATCTTTGTATTCTCTCATATTATTCTTGTGAATTATTCAGAGTTTGTCCCGCGGTTTTTACATCTTAGTTCTAGAGGGTTTTCCACGTAAAATCTTGGTGTCTCGTGGTTGGATATTTTCTACTCATTATTTCGTACATGGTTATTATTTTGGTGGAACTGTAAATTTAATCTGTTTGGCATGTGTTGATATTTTATCCGTCTAATTTATCAAAGACAACAGTATTTGGGAGGTGATTTTTTTCCTAAAAACTGGTATCAAAGTTAAGGTTATTTGCGTAGTTATTTTTGATAAATTTTATGAAGGAATCAGTTGGAGTCATGATTAAATTAGTCTCTTCAAAAGAACACGCGATGATGTGGTGAATTCTCGATGAAAGGTTGGTATTTACCTTGAGGTGCTCTTGATGGTGATATTGAATTCTTGATGGGTTAGCCAAGAATTGGTTCCGAGAATGGTTAGCCGAGAATTGGTGATCTGTGATGATTGAAGAAAAGATGATCAATTCATAATGAGAAGTGGATTGATCAAAGTTTGTTCCACATGTTTCGCAGGAGATAGAACCTCACTAAAAAGGTCTCTAGTGATGACTAGAGGAAATAAGATAGACACTCTTTCCACGATGCAGGTGCATGTAGAAGGTGTTAAAGATGGGGGAGTTAGGCGAAAAAAGATGTGGTACAAATCCATACAAGATGGAAGAAAAGCCTTGCATGAGAACCACGAGAAGAAATCTCTTCACTTTAAATGGGTACTAAAAGTAAAGAAGGAAAGTGATAGTTCGCAGCCAGGGTACAAAGCGGTTGTGAAAGAATTTGACAAGCAAAAATCTGTCAAGTTTGAGTTAGATCCTCCTATCAAGAAGAGCCATTCCGATGAGATAAAGTCGGACGTGAAGAAAGTTGAAAATTCCAAGAAGCTAGAGTTGAGTCAAGGCTTCGTTGGGATTAACTCTAAGTGAGGAGTTGTGGTTTGACATGCAAATTCAGTCTTGGAAGGTTATACAGAAGCAGACATAGCAGGTTTCGAAGAGAAGAAGTTTACTTCGGGGTATTTGTTTACTTTTGCAGGGGGAGTCGTGTTATGGCAGTTCAAGTTGCAAAAGTGTATTGCTTTGTCTACTATTAAGTTGACAACAAAATGTTGTGGTTTCTTCAGGAGTTGGATTTGACACAGGAATCGACTCTAAGTGACGGAGTCATGGTGAATATATCCTCTAATGGGTTCGGAGGGGGAGATTGTTGATCAATAATTCTCACTCATTAATGGGTCAAAAGAAACATATCACCAACTCTCTTAACTCATTAATGCTACTCCCTTCCCAACCAGCTATACAAAGGAAGCAAAGCAACAAGAAAACATACACCAAAATTCATACTCTCATCCGAGAGTAGAGAGAAAAGAAAAGGGTGGGTGAGAGAAATCCTGTAAGACCCCAACTTTTATAAATAAAGATGAATTTTCTATAAATATCATTTTTGAATATTATGGAGTTAATTTGATATAATGTTATAGTTGTAGGTAATATTTATAAATTTTGCAAAGTACGCAAGTTGTTATATAATATTCGATTGGTCGGGGAATATTCTTTTTAACAGGGAATATTCGTACAATGACACAATCATTAGTGGACCCCATAACAGAATTATTGTCGGATTGAGAAAACGACAAAAATATTTTATTAAAAATAACAGCGGAAGTTTTACCATTGTTACTGTTGAACTACTCGGTAGTAAAAGTACAGTAATACGTGTGGTTGCATAGTAGCACACGGTATTGATTATTAATGCTTATGTGAGAAGTCACTCAGTTTGATTCAATTATTGTCAGTTAATAATATGAATTATTTAGCGATAATGACGTTTTGTTTTATTCGTATTATTAACGTAATAAAACAGAAACAAAATTTTTATATAAAACAGAATACTTTATTAAAGTTATTCTATAAATAGAATATATTATATTTTATTTAAAAAAATTTTCTTTAAATATGGACCGTCAGATTAAAGTAATCAATCTGGACCGTTCATGGATTAGTTACTATGCATTCTATTTTTCTATAAATAGCAGCTCATTCCTTCATTATTTCTTACGAATTCACTGAACTCTAGAGAGAGAAACTATAGAGAGAAACTATAGAGAGAGAGAGAGAAGAAGAGTATTCTGCTACTTAATTACTTCCTTATTTCAGCTCTTCTTTAAAATGGTAAGGGGTGTTATTCTTTCTTATTCATGAAGAGAACTGTTGTTATTCCATTTCTTATTATTCTGTTGGAATAACCTGTATACGCGGTCTACCCTATACTTGGTGACATTCTTCTATTATTCTGTTGGAACATTCTGTCTGTGTGTTTTACACCGGACCTGGTTCCGTTTTTATTATTATTCTGTTGGAGCATCCTGTCTGTGTGTTTTACACCGGACCTGGTTCCGTCTTGTTATTATTCTGTTGGAACATCCTGTCTGTGTATTTTACACCGGACCTGGTTCCATTATTTATTATTCTGTCGGAATATTCTGTCTGTGCGTTTACGCCGGACCTGGTTCCATTATTTTTTATTCTGTCAGAATATCCTATCTGTGCGTTTACGTCGGACCTGGTTCCATTATTTATTATTCTGTTGGAATAACCTGTCTGTGCGGTCTATCGCATGCATGGTGATTTCTTTTGTTATTCCATTCTTTATTGTACTCCGTTGGTTAAGTTTTGACTTCTATACTCCATGAAATTTGTGGAATATCCTTGATAATTTTGTTTCATCCAGTATCTTTTCATGAAAATATTCTTCTAAACATTCTTGAATTTTACTCCACAAAGCAGTATCATGTTGACAATTTGGACGTTGTTAATTCTTGAATAAATCAATTCTTGAACTTGTTTTATTGAATTCTTATATCATTGTCATCATCCTCATGTTTATAAAATGTTGAAAGTCATCTGTGGCCTGTAGTGCATAGATGGACTTGGTATGATTATGACTAGGGATTATTCGGTATAATCATGACCGTAATGTTACAAATGATGTGGTAAAAGTCCTCATTGGCCCGTAGTGCATTGATGGATAGTTGTTGGCATGATCATGACCATTAATGAATACACGAATATCCTTGGCCGTAGTGCAGGGGTGATTCGATGATGTGGATTATTTTATTAAGCTGAGTCCCAGCGATCACAGTGTTGAAAAACCTTTTAAATCATAAAAGATAGTAGAGTTTATTTTTTACTTGACTCTTTTAATGGATTGCTTGTTCCGCTGCAGTTAAACTTGATGTCTATTATATTTTATCAGTTTAACATTGTTGAAGGCTAATGATAATTTATTCTGCATTATCTTAGTCATAATATTTCTTACTGGGCTAGTTGAGCTCACCCTTTCTTTCACTGTTCTCTTCAGGAAATGAGAACGTAGCTGGGGCAAGTCGGGGAACGGAGTGATGGTTCGAATGATAGTATTAGTTAGTAGTCCTCACTATTCTATGTAATAGTGTGTTAATAAATGTAATGAGGACTCCTTTTGAGTATGAATACTCTCTAGAAGATAATATTTGTATTCAAACTCACAGTTTATGTTTTGTCGTATTGTACACGACAGTTGTATTAGTAAGTTGTATTTGTATTCTGTACTTTGTATCTGACGACCCAAGATGGGTGATGTATACCTAATTTTGGGGGCGTCACAGTTGGTATCAGAGCTTAGGGATATGATCCCTGGCTAAGATGTGAGAATAGAACTAGGAGGGGAGAGACGGGGAATTCCTTCGCTAGTATGACCTACCTAAGTTTATTTGCATGGTATTTAATTGGTCGGTCATAATATAAGGATAATATATGACATATCAATTAACTTTTATTTTGTGGCAGTATCTGAAAATGCATCTGAGAATGTTGAGAATAGCAATGGAGCACAGGCGACTGTTGATTCACCACATATCAATAATCAGGATAATGTGCATCAGGAAGGTGACAATCCTCATGCAAACAACAACACTGACCAGATGATGAATGATGGAATGTTCAGAAACTTTATGCAGTTCATGCAACAGCAGGCGAGAGCGGCTCCTGTCCAAAATATAGGTGGAAACACTGAAAACTCTCGGACGGTCACCGCTAAACAGTTCAAGGAGCTGGGACCACCAGAGTTTAAGGGAGAGCCAAAACCACTTATAGCGGAAACATGGATAAAGCAGATTACCAAGATATTTGATGTCTTGGGATGCTCCGAGGAGCAAAAGGTTCCCTTTGCCGCCTTTATGTTGCGAGGAGAGGCAGATTACTGGTGGAAATCGATTAAGCGTACTCAACCTGCCGCACTGAAGATGTCTTGGGAGAAGTTCCAAGAGCTGTTCAATGACAAATACTTTCCCGAAAGTGTTCGTCACATGAAGGAGGTGGAGTTCATCAAATTGGAGCAGAATAATATGACCGTGTCGCAATATGAGGCTAAATTTGCTGAGTTGTCCCGGTTTGCGTCCCACTTGGTGGATAATGAAGAGCGAATGACGCGAATGTTTTTGCGAGGTTTGAAACCTGAGATACGTCAACATCTTATTTCTCATAAACTGTGTTTGTATTCAGATGTTGTGAATAGGGCTCAGTTAGTGGAGCGCGATAACGAGTCAACGCAACCAAAAGAGAGCAGTCGGCAAAATGATAATACCAGTGAGAGCAGTCATCGAAGCGGTGACAACAAGCGTGGAGGGAATCAACAGGCCAGAAATGGTAACCACTTCGGTGGTAATCAGGGCCAAAATAATAAGAATGGTCATTTCAAGAAGAGGAGATTCAACAATGATGGAAAGACGTCAGCACCAGCACCCGTTGTTAAGGAAGGAGAACGACCACCTATCATATGTTTCAAATGCGGAGGGGAGGGGCACATCAGTCCAAACTGCGCGATGCCGTCTAAAGCATGTTATAATTGTGGAAGAGAAGGTCATTTAGCTCGATTTTGTCGTTTACCAAAAATAAGTTCAGCCAAGATGGAGACACCAAAGGCCGTCCCAGAAAAGTCAAAATCGGTAGTGCAAGGGAGAGCGTTTGTTGTGACCTCCCAGAAAGCAAGGAACCCGAATGAGGTCATCACGGGTAAGCTTATCATAAACTCTAACGAAGTCTATACTTTATTTGATACCGGTTCTACCCATTCTTTTATTTCTCCTACTTGCGCTCATCGATTAAATTTGATTCCGGAGAAATTAGACTTTGACTTATCTGTTGAAACTCCATTGGGAGAAACCTTCATTACATCTACAGTTTATAAGTCTTGTTTGTTTCAAGTTGGTACCCACACATTACCTGTCGATCTTATTTCATTAAAAATACTTGCATTTGATGTGATTCTAGGGATTGATTGGTTAGCTACTCATCATGCAAAAATTGATTGTTTTCGTAAGGTTGTTAGCTTTCATATTCCTAATCGACCTATTATGCGAATTCAAGCAACCAAACCATTAAAATCAATCGCTGTCATCTCAAGCCATAAAGCTATTCGTTTATTGAAAAACGGATGTCAAGCTTTCTTAGCTCATGTCACGGATCTAAACAAAAATACGTCAGTTTTGAATGATATTTCTATTGTTAATAAATTCCCTGACGTATTCCCTGAAGAACTTCCTGGCCTACCCCCAGAGCGTGAAATTGAATTTTGTATCGACCTTGAACCCGGTACAAAACCCATTTCCAAAGCCCCATATCGAATGGCTCCTATTGAACTTCAGGAGTTAAAGATCCAACTGCAGGAATTGTTAGACATTGGCTTTATTCGTCCTAGTACTTCTCCTTGGGGTGCTCCTGTTCTATTCGTGAAGAAGAAAGATGGAAGTATGCGACTTTGTATTGATTATCGGGAGTTGAATCATGTCACCATAAAAAATAGGTACCCATTGCCACGTATTGATGACCTGTTTGACCAGTTGCAAGGAGCACAATTCTTTTCAAAGATCGATCTTCGTTCTGGATATCATCAGCTGAAGGTTAGAACTGAGGATATTCCAAAGACGGCTTTTAGAACTCGGTATGGGCATTATGAATTCCTAGTCATGTCCTTTGGATTGACTAATGCTCCTGCTGCCTTCATGGATATGATGAACCGGGTATTCAAGGAATATTTGGATCACTTTGTGGTCGTCTTTATTGATGACATCCTTATTTATTCCAAAAGCCGTGAAGATCATGAGCAACACTTGAGGCTGGTACTCCAAAAGCTTCGTGAATACAAGCTTTATGCCAAGTTGAAGAAATGCGAGTTCTGGTTGGAGGAGGTAGCATTCCTTGGGCACGTAGTATCAAGTCGTGGAATATCGGTTGACCCGGCAAAGATTGAAGCTATTCAAAGCTGGGAGCAACCTAAATCAGTGACCGAAGTACGTAGCTTTCTTGGTTTAGCTGGTTATTATCGGAGATTCGTGGAAGGATTTTCTCGAATCGCTACTCCATTAACTCAGCTGACTCAGAAAGATACAAAGTTCGGTTGGAGCGAAGAATGTGAGAAGAGTTTTCAAGAACTCAAGAGGAGACTCATTTCAGCACCTGTTCTAACAATACCATCTGGCTCGGAGGGAATTTGTCATCTACAGTGATGCTTCGAGCAAAGGGTTGGGATGCGTTCTCATGCAACATGGAAAAGTCATAGCCTATGCATCAAGACAACTCAAGGAATATGAGAGGAATTATCCTACTCATGATCTAGAGTTGGCAGCTGTTGTCTTTGCACTTAAAATTTGGAGGCATTACTTGTATGGGGAGAAGGTGGAGATCTTTACGGATCATAAAAGCCTCAAATATTTCTTCACTCAAAAGGAACTCAACATGCGACAACGACGTTGGCTTGAACTGTTGAAAGATTATGATCATACCATTCAATACCATCCTGAAAAAGCGAACGTGGTAGCTGACGCATTGAGTAGAAGATCATATGCAAGTACGAGTGAGATATTGTCAACACAAAGACCCATTTTGTGTGATTTGCAAAGGATGGAGATAGAGTTAAAGACTCCAGGGACCCATGTGATGATGGCGAATATACGAGTAGAACCGACTTTAATCGATAAAGTTAAAGCTGCTCAAGCTACAGACCTGGAGCTGATGCGTATGAGGAAGAAAGTGCAAGAAGGTGCTATGCCGGAAGTAAGAATCGATGAAGAAGAAATACTTCGAGTCAACTCCAGACTTTGTGTTCCTAACAACCCTGGTTTAAAGTATGAAATCATGATGGAGGCGCACAACACACCGTTTGCAATCCATCCTGGAAGTACCAAAATGTATCATGATCTTCGTCATACATTTTGGTGGAGCAATATGAAGAGAGAGATAGCGTTGTTTATCTCAAGGTGTCTAACTTGTCAACGAGTCAAAGCGGAGCATCAAGTACCAAAAGGTCCATTGCAACCACTTGAAATTCCAGAATGGAAGTGGGAGCACATTACCATGGATTTCGTTACCGGTCTTCCTAGGGTTTCTCAAGGTATTGATGCGATTTGGGTCATTGTTGATAGATTGACCAAGTCTGCTCATTTCTTACCGATACGAGAAACTTATACACTTGAACGTCTTGCTCGTATGTACATAAACGAGATTGTAAGACTGCATGGTATGCCAGTATCCATAGTTTCTGACCGAGACCCAAGATTCACTTCACGATTTTGGGTTAGTTTACAAAAAGCTATGGGCACGAATTTACGATTTAGTTTAGCATATCATCCTCAGACGGACGGACAATCAGAGAGGACTATTCAAACTCTTGAAGATCTATTAAGACTCTGTGTCTTTGACTTCAAGGGAAGTTGGGACAAGTTCTTACCATTGGTGGAGTTTTCCTACAACAACAGTTATCAAGCAAGTATTGGCATGGCTCCATTCGAAGCATTGTATGGAAGAAAATGTCGTTCTCCAGTATGCTGGGATGAGGTGGGTGAAGCAACGTTGTTGGGACCGGAGTTGGTACGTATGACTACAGAAAAGATTCAAACGATCTGACAACGTATAAAAATATCACAAGATCGACAAAGAGTTATGCTGATCTTCATCGAAAGGACGTGGAATTTGATGTATGAGATCATGTGTTCTTACGTGTTGCTCCATGGAAAGGAGTTACGAGATTTAGAAAGAGAGGAAAGCTCAATCCTCGATTCATCGGTCCATTTTTAATCCTCGATCGAGTAGGAACTGTGGCTTATAGACTCGCTTTACCGCCAAGTATGTCTCGTGTTCATAACGTTTTTCACATATCCATGTTACGCAAATATGTGGAAGACCCGAACCACATTATTGAGTTAGAACCGGACGAAATAGCGGAGGATTTGACGTATGAAGAAGTTCTTGTTCAAATCTTGGATAAGAAGGAACATATTCTACGCTCCAAGGTTATACCTCAAGTCAAAGTTTTGTGGAGAAATCACGATGTTGAGGAAATGACTTGGGAGTTAGAATCTGAAATGAAATCAAGGTATCCTTATCTCTTCGACATACCAGGTACGTACCCTAATTTCGAGGGCGAAATTTCATAAGAAGGGGAGGTTGTAAGACCCCAACTTTTATAAATAAAGATGAATTTTCTATAAATATCATTTTTGAATATTATGGAGTTAATTTGATATAATGTTATAGTTGTGGGTAATATTTATAAATTTTGCAAAGTACGCAAGTTGTTATATAATATTCGATTGGTCGGGGAATATTCATTTTAACAGGAAATATTCGTACAACGACACAATCATTGGTGGACCCCACAACGGAATTATTGTCGATTGAGAAAACGACAAAAATATTTTATTAAAAATAACGGCGAAAGTTTTACCATTGTTACTGTTGAACTACTCGGTAGTAAAAGTACAGTAATACGTGTGGTTGCATAGTAGCACACGGTATTGATTATTAATGCTTATGTGAGAAGTCACTCAGTTTGATTCAATTATTGTCAGTTAATAATATGAATTATTTAGCGATAATGACGTTTTGTTTTATTCGTATTATTAACGTAATAAAACAGAAACAAATTTTTATATAAAACAGAATACTTTATTAAAGTTATTCTATAAATAGAATATATTATATTTTATTTAAAAAAAATTTCTTTAAATATGGACCGTCAGATTAAAGTAATCAATCTGGACCGTTCATGGATTAGTTACTATGCATTCTATTTTTCTATAAATAGCAGCTTATTCCTTCATTATTTTTTACGAATTCACTGAACTCTAGAGAGAGAAACTATAGAGAGAAACTATAGAGAGAGAGAGAAGAAGAGTATTCTGCTACTTAATTACTTCCTTATTTCAGCTCTTCTTTAAAACGGTAAGGGGTGTTATTCTTTCTTATTCATGAAGAGAACTGTTGTTATTCCATTTCTTATTATTCTGTTGGAATAACCTGTATACGCGGTCTACCCTATACTTGGTGACATTCTTCTATTATTCTGTTGGAACATTCTGTCTGTGTGTTTTACACCGGACCTGGTTCCGTTTTTATTATTATTCTGTTGGAGCATCCTGTCTGTGTGTTTTACACCGGACCTGGTTCCGTCTTGTTATTATTCTGTTGGAACATCCTGTCTGTGTATTTTACACCGGACCTGGTTCCATTATTTATTATTCTGTCGGAATATTCTGTCTGTGCGTTTACGCCGGACCTGGTTCCATTATTTTTTATTCTGTCAGAATATCCTATCTGTGCGTTTACGTCGGACCTGGTTCCATTATTTATTATTCTGTTGGAATAACCTGTCTGTGCGGTCTATCGCATGCATGGTGATTTCTTTTGTTATTCCATTCTTTATTGTACTCCGTTGGTTAAGTTTTGACTTCTATACTCCATGAAATTTGTGGAATATCCTTGATAATTTTGTTTCATCCAGTATCTTTTCATGAAAATATTCTTCAAAACATTCTTGAATTTTAATCCACAAAGCAGTATCATGTTGACAATTTGGACGTTGTTAATTCTTGGATAAATCAATTCTTGAACTTGTTTTATTGAATTCTTATATCATTGTCATCATCCTCATGTTTATAAAATGTTGAAAGTCATCTGTGGCCTGTAGTGCATAGATGGACTTGGTATGATTATGACTAGGGATTATTCGGTATAATCATGACCGTAATGTTACAAATGATGTGGTAAAAGTCCTCATTGGCCCGTAGTGCATTGATGGATAGTTGTTGGCATGATCATGACCATTAATGAATACACGAATATCCTTGGCCGTAGTGCAGGGGTGATTCGATGATGTGGATTATTTTATTAAGCTGAGTCCCAGCGATCACAGTGTTGAAAAACCTTTTAAATCATAAAAGATAGTAGAGTTTATTTTCTACTTGACTCTTTTAATGGATTGCTTGTTCCACTGCAGTTAAACTTGATGTCTATTATATTTTATCAGTTTAACATTATTGAATACTAATGATAATTTATTCTGCATTATCTTAGTCATAATATTTCTTACTGGGCTAGTTGAGCTCACCCTTTCTTTCACTGTTCTCTTCAGGAAATGAGAACGTAGCTGGGACAAGTCGGGGAATGGAGTGATGGTTCGAATGATAGTATTAGTTAGTAGTCCTCACTATTCTATGTAATAGTGTGTTAATAAATGTAATGAGGACTCCTTTTGAGTATGAATACTCTCTAGAAGATAATATTTGTATTCAAACTCGCAGTTTATGTTTTGTCGTATTGTACACGACAGTTGTATTAGTAAGTTGTATTTGTATTCTGTACTTTGTATCTGACGACCCAAGATGGGTGATGTATACCTAATTTTGGGGGCGTCACAAATCCCATCCGGGGAGGATGTATGAAAGTAATCCCATCCGGGACAGGGTGGAAGAGTGTGTTTAAAAGAGAGAAAAATAGAGAGAGAAAGATAGTTCAAATAAAAGGGTGTTTTATTTGGGTTCCATCACATAGTTATTGTGGTGAAGTAATTTAAGTTTGTACTCAAATAAAGATATCATTGTATTCTCTAATATTATTCTAGTGAATTATTCAGAGTTTGTCCCGTGATTTTTACCTCTTAGATCTAAAGGGTTTTCCATGTAAAATTTTGGTGTCTCGTGGTTGGATATTTTCTACTCATTATTTCCTGTATGGTTATTATTTTGATGGAACTGCAAATTTAATCTGTTTGGCATGTGTTGATATTTTATCCGTCTAATTTATCAAAGACAACAGTATTTGGGAGGTGATTTTTTCCCAACAACTGGTATCAAAGCTAAGGTTATTTACGCAGTTGTTTTTGATAAATTTTATGGAGGAATAAGTTGGAGCCATGATTAAATTAGTCTCTTCAAAAGAACACGCGATGACGTGGTGAATTCTCGATGAAGGGTTGGTATTTCCCTTGAGGTGCTCTTGATGGTGATATTGAATTCTTGATGGGTTAACCAAGAATTGGTTTCGAGAATGGTTAGCCGAGAATTGGTGATCTGCGGTGATTGAAGAAAAGATGATCAATTCATAATGAGAAGTGGATTGATCAAAGTTTGTTCCACAATGTTTCGCAGGAGATAGAACCTCACTAAAAAGGTCTCTAGTGATGACTAGAGGAAAGAAGATAGACACTCTTTTCACGATGCAGGTGCATGTAGAAGGTGTTAAAGATGAGGGGGTTAGGCGAAAAAAGATGTGGTACAAAGCCATGCAAGATGGAAGAAAAGCCTTGCATGAGAACCTAGAGAAGAAATCTCTTCACTTTAAATGGGTACCAAAAGTGAAGAAGGAAAGTGATAGCTCGCAGCCCGGGTACAAAGCGGTTGTGAAAGAATTTGATAAGCAAAAATCTATCAAGTTTGAGTTAGATCCTCCCATCAAGAAGAGCCATGCCGATGAGATAAAGTCGGATGTGAAGAAAGTTGAAAATTCCAAGAAGCTTGAGTTGAGTCAAGGCTTCGTTGGGATTAACTAAAAGTGAGGAGTTGTGATTTGACGTGCAAATTCAGTCTTGGGAGGTTATACAGAAGCAGACATTGCAGGTTTCAAAGAGAAGGAGTCTACTTCAGGGTATTTATTTACTTTTGCAGGGGGAGCCGTGTTATGGCAGTTCAAGTTGCAAAAGTGTATTGCTTTGTCTATTACTAAGTTGACAACAAAATGTTGTGGTTTCTTTAGGAGTTGGATTTGACACAGGAATCGACTCTAAGTGACGGAGTCATGGTGAATATATCCTCTAATGGGTTCGGAGGGGGAGATTGTTGGTCAATGGTCCTCACCCATTAATGGGTCAAAAGAAACATCTCACCAACTTTCTTCACTCATTAATGATACTCTCCTCCCAACCGGCTATAAAAAGGAAGCAAAGCAACACGAAAACATAAACCAAAATTCATACTCATCCTAGAGTAGAGAGAAAAGAAAAGGGTGGGTGAGAGAAATTCTATTCGGGGAGGATGAATGAAAGTAATCCCATCCGGGACAGGGTGGAAGAGAGAGTTTAAAAGAGTGAAAAATAGAGAGAGAAAGATAGTTCAAATAAAAGGGTGTTTTATTTGGGTTTCATCACATAGTTATTGTAGTGAAGTAATTTGAGTTTGTACTCAAATTAAGATATCTTTGTATTCTCTCATATTATTCTAGTGAATTATTTGGAGTTTGTCCCATGGCTTTTACCTCTTAGTTCTAGAGGGTTTTTCACGTAAAATCTTGGTGTCTCGTGGTTGGATATTTTCTATTCATTATTTCCTGCATGGTTATTATTTTGGTGGAACTGCAAATTTAATCTATTTCGCATGTGCTGATATTTTATCTGTCTAATTTATCAAAGACAACAGTATTTGGGAGGTGATTTTTTCTCAACAACTGGTATCAAAGCTAAGGTTATTTACGCAATTATTTTTGATAAATTTTATGGAGGAATCTGTTGGAGCCATGATTAAATTAGTCTCTTCAAAAGAACACGCGATGACGTGGTGAATTCTCGAAGGGTTGGAATTTCCCTTGAGGTGCTCTTGATGGTGATATTAAATTCTTGATAGGTTAGCCAAGAATTGGTTTCGAGAATGATTAGCCGAGAATTGGTGATCCGCGGTGATTGAAGAAAAGATGATCAATTCATAATGAGAAGTGGATTGATCAAAGTTTGTTCCACCATGTTTCGCAGAAGATAGAACCTCACTAAAAAGGTCTCTAGTCGTGACTGGAGGAAAGCAGATAGACACTCTTTCCACGATGCAGGTGCATGTAGAAGGTGTTAAAGATGAGGGGGTTAGGCGAAAAAAGACGTGGTACAAAATCATGAAAGATGGAAGAAAAGCCTTGCATGAGAACCACACGAAGAAAGCTCTTCACTTTAAATGGGTACCAAAAGTGAAGAAGGAAAGTGATAGCTCGCAGCCAGTGTACAAAGCGGTTGTGAAAGAATTTGACAAGCAAAAATCTGTCATGTTTGAGTTAGATCCTCCCATCAAGAAGAGCCATGCTGATGAGATAAAGTCGGACGTGAAGAAAGTTGAAAATTCTAAGAAGCTTGAGATGAGTCAAGGCTTCGTTGGGATTAACTCCAAGTTAGGAGTTGTGGTTTGAAGTGCAAATTCAATCTTGGAAGGTTATACAGAAGCAGACATAGCAGGTTTCGAAGAGAAGAAGTTTACTTCGGGGTATTTGTTTACTTTTGCAGGGGGAGCCGTGTTATGGTAGTTCAAGTTGCAAAAGTGTATTGCTTTGTCTACTACTAAGTTGACAACAAAATGTTGTGGTTTCTTCAAGAGTTGGATTTGACACAGGAATCGACTCGAAGTGACGGAGTCATGGTGAATATATCCCTCTAATGGGTTCGGAGGGAGATATTGTTGGTAAATGGTCCTCACCAACTCTCTTCACTCATTAATGCTACTCCCCTCCCAACCGGCTATAAAAAGGAAGCAAAACAACAAGAAAACATACACCAAAATTCATACTCTCATCCGAGAGTAGAGAGAAAAGAAAAGGGTGGGTGAGAGAAATCCCATCAGGGGAGGATGGATGAAAGTAATCGCATCCGGGACAGGGTGGAAGAGAGAGTTTAAAAGAGAGAAAAATAGATAAAGAAAGATAGTTCAAATAAAAGGGTGTTTTATTTGGGTTCTATGACGCCCCCAAATACAAACTTAATCCAAATACAAACTTAATTATACAACTGTCGTATAAAATGCGACAAAACATAGCTGAGAGTTTTAACACGGATATTGTCTTCTAGACAATAACCACGCTCAAATTCAATCTCATTATAATTATTATCACACTATTTCACAGAATAGTGAGAACTACTAAAATAACCATCTGGACCGTCAATCTATTCCCCGACTAGTCCCAGCTATATTCTCATTTTCTGAAGAGAACAATGAAAGAAAAGGGCGAGCTCAACTAGCCCAGTAAGAAATATTATGACTAAGATAATGCAGAATAAATTATCCTTAGCCTTCAACAGTATAACAACTGATAGAATATAATAGACAATAAGTTTTAGATCATCAATTGCAGTGGAATAAGCAATCCATTAGAAGAGTCAAGTAGAGCATGATATCTACTATCTTCTATGATTTAAAAGTTTATCATCAATTTTATCGCTGAGACTCAGCTTAATAAATAATCCACATCACTGAATTATCGATGCCCTACGGCCCAAGGATATTCATTAGTATCACGACCACGAATTATCCATACACTACGGGCATAGGATATTCGTGTTTTCATCAACGGTCATGATCATGCAATAAAATAATTCATCTTTGCACCCTTGGCCGAAGAGAACCCATGGTCATGATCATATCAACAACTGTCCATCAATGCACTACGGGCCAATGAGAACTTTTACCACATTATTTGTAACATTATGGTCATGATTATACTGAATAATACCTGGTCATAATCATACCAAGTCCATCTATGTCCTACGGCCACAGATGACTTTCATTATAATATAAGCATGAGGATGATAACAATGATAAAAATTCAATCAAATGAGATCAAGGATAAATATTAAAGACTTTAATAATTTAATTTATCCAGAATTCAACAATATCCAAATTGTCAACTTGATACTGCTTTGTGGAGTAAAATTCAAGAATAATATTGTATCAAAAATGATTTGGACCGAAAAGAAATTAATTTTTGTCATGAATAATGCCCCGGGTGAATAGTACTTCGAGAATAGTACTTCGAGAATAATTGTGATGCCCCCAAAATTGGTATACATCACCCATTCTGAGTCGCCAAATACATGGTACAGAAATAAATACAACTTCATTATTACAGTTATCGTGCAAAATACGATAACACATAAACTGTGAGTTTAAATACAAATATTGTCTAATAGACAGTATTAAAACTCAAAAGGAGTCCTCATTACAATTATTGATACACTATTTTATAAAAATAGTGCGGAATGCTAAAACAACTTTCTAGAACTATCACTCTATATCCCGGCTAGTTCCTGCTATATTCTCACCTCCTGAGAAGAAAAATGGAACAAAATAGAAAAGGGTGAACTCAACTAGCCCAGTAAAGAATATATTATGACTAAGATAATATACAACAAATTATCATTAGTCTTCAACAGAGAAAAATCTGATAGAATATAACAAGTTTTAGATCAACAACTGCAGCGGAAATAATAATTCATTAGAAGAGTTAAGTAGAGAATGAAATTTACTATCATCTATGAATTTTAAAGTCCATCTCCATTATTTTATCCCTGTAACATCACTCAATATACATCTTGAATCAAATATTCATCTTTGCACTACGGGCCAAAGATATTCATTTGTATCACCAGTTGGTCATGTTCATCTCAACACCTGTTCATCTTTGCACTACGGGCCAAAGATATTCATTAGGTAATCATAAATCTTTGCATTACAGGCCAAAGATATTCATCAAGTATCACCATTAAGGACTGAGGATGATGAAAAACAATTTAAAAAACTAATCCAGTAAGATAAAAGGACAAAGTTTAGAGATTCGTACTTTAGATAATTCAAGTTTAAAAATACTCCATAATAAACCATAATGGAGTAAAATTCAAGAATGACGATCAAAACATGGATACAATAAAATATAGTAACCATAATAGACATCTGGGACAAAGAAGAGAAAATTTTATTTTTCGGTGAATAGTGCCGTATTCGTGAATAGTGTCGTATACATGAATAGTAACCCCGACACAAAAAATTTTAAATTTGATAAAAAGTTCAGACCAATATTTCAGCATAATGATATTGAAAGAAATAATATCATTTACGAAAAAATAACATCCCTTACCTCAAAGAAACAGTACTTCAGAATGAAATGTCGGATATGATGCTGAATCAAACTTGTACTGAATAGCAACTCTCAAAGTATCTAAGTACTCATAAAATACGCTCGATAATATAGAGAGAGAGAAAGAGAGAATGCTTATGTTTCTGGTGTGATTTTCCATTCTAACTCAGCACCATATTTATAGGAAAATGCTAGCACGCCGGACCAGACCTGACCTGTAACCTGATGGCTTTACCTGCTACTATTGTCACCCACCACATTTGAAATAAAATTTGAGTACATTTCTCACCAACCAAAATTGGAGACCACAAATTCTAGAATTTTCTACCAAAATGATAAATTTAGAAACTTCAACAATTTCTGAATCAGTCACCTCTTAAAATTCATAACAAATCATGCATTAATTTTTAACGGTTCAAAATTTGTGGATATATACTCAACTTATATATGTATAACATATCTAAAAATCACAACAATCCAACGGTCGGATTAAAATTATAACTCACGCAATAGAGCTTTAAGAATACTGTTTTGATTTTTAAAACCTCCATTCCGACAAAATACTGATAAAATCCCTCAACACTAATTCCTTTATTTATAACCACATAAATAAATCCATTATTTATATCCACATCAAATAAATATTTCCTTATCATATAAATCAATAATTAATTATTCACAAATAATATTATAGAATTATAATTATGACAACCAGGTCGTTCCCAAGAAAGATGGGGCTTTCCGATAAGAATTTCTCCTTACTAGCGCGCAATTAGGTGACTAAACCTCTCCTTAGACAGAACTTCTTTAGATATTGTCAATAATGCTATCTAATAATATTATTCAAATAATATGAATTATTGATATGATAATGGAGATACTGTACAGTGACAATTATTGAAACAACAATAATATAAAATATCAACGCAACAATTATTGAACCAATGAAATAAAATATTGAACAATAATTACTGTAACAATTATTGAGCTTCTTACGTAAGGATCAATAATTTAACAATACTATGCAATACCGTGTGCTACTGTGCACCCACACGTATTACTGTATTTTAACCACCGGGTATTTCAACAGTGTTAATAGTAACTACTACGCCATCATTTATAAAAATTCAAACTTGTCATTTTCTTCATCCGACCGTTTTTCGTTATGGGGACCACAAATGACTGCGCCGTTGTACGGATATTCACGACAAAAAAAATATTATACGACCAAACGAATATTTCCTGACAATAATGAATATTTTATAACCACTTGCTTATTTTGAAAACTTTACACATTTCACCCATAACCAAAGCACTATATCAAATTATCACCTTATTATTTCAAGATAATAAATAGAGAAATTTAATTTTATTTATAATAAGTTGGGGTCTTACAATCTCCATTCCTTGTGAAATTTCGTCCTCAAAATTGACGTGCGTACTTGGTGTTTCGAAAAGGTGAGGGTACCTCGCTTTCATTTTCGATTCTAACTCCCAAGTCATTTCCTCAATAGCATGGTTCTTCCACAAAACCTTGACTTGTGGTATAACCTTTGTTCGTAGGATATGCTCTTTCCTATCCAATATCTTGACAGGTATCTCCTCGTACGTTAAATCTTCAGCTATCTCGTCTTGTTCAAAAGCAATAATGTGGTTCGGGTCTTTCACATATTTACGAAGCATTGATATGTGAAAAATATTATGGACACGAGACATGTTTGGAGGTAATGCAAGTCTATAGGCCACATTTCCTATTCGGTCAAGAATCTCAAATGGACCAATAAATCGTGGATTGAGCTTTTCTCTCTTCCCGAATCTTGTAACTCCCTTCTATGGAGCAATACATAATAATACATGATCTCCAATATTGAATTTCACGTCCTTTAGATGAAAATCAACATAACTTCTTTTGTCGATCTTGTGAGATTTTTATACGTTATCGAATTGTTTAGATTTTTTTTATAGTTATGCGTACCAATTCTGGTCCCAACAACGTTGCTTCACCCACCTCGTCCCAGCATACTAGAGAACGACATTTTCTTTCGTACAACGTCTCGAATGGAGCCATGCCTATACTTGCTTGATAACTGTTGTTGTAAGAGAATTTTACCAATGGCAAGTACTTATCCCAACTTCCTTTGAAATATAGGACACAGAGTCTTAATAGATCTTCAAAGGTTTGAATAGTCCTTTCTGATTGCCCATCCATTTGAGGATGGTATGCTGAACTGAATCGTAAATCCGTGCCCATAGCTTTCTGCAAGCTAACCCAAAATCGTGAAGTGAATCTTGAGTCACGATCCAAAACTATGGATACTGGCATGCCATGCACTCTCACAATCTCATTCACGTACATACGAGCAAGACGTTCAAGGGAATAAGTCTCACGTATAGCCAAAAAATGAGCAGACTTGGTTAATCTATCAACAATAACTCAAATCGCATCTATGCCTTGAGAAACTTTGGGAAGACCCGTAACGAAATCCATGGTAATGTGTTCCCACTTCCATTTCGGAATCTCAAGTGGTTGCAATGGACCCTTTAGCACTTGATGCTCCGCCTTTACTCGTTGACAAGTTAAACACCTCGAGATAAACTTCACGATCTCTCTCTTCATATTGCTCCACCAAAATGAATGTCGAAGATCATGGTACATCTTGGTACTCCCAAGATGGATTGTAAACGGTGTGTTGTGTGCCTCCATCATGATTCTATACTTTGAGTCAGAATTGTTAGGAACACAAAGTCTGGAGTGGACTCGAAGTATTCCTTCTTTATCGATTCTTGCTTCTGGAATAGCACCTTCTTGCACTTTCTTCTTCATACGCATCAGCCCCAGGTCCGTAGCTTGAGCAACTTTAACTTTATCGATTAAAGTCGATTCTACTCGTGTGTTTGATATCATCACGTGGGTATTTGGAGCCTTTAACTCTATCTCCATCCTTTGTAAGTCGTACAAAATAGGTCTTTGTGTTCGACAATATCGCGCTCGTACTCGCATACGATCTTCTACTCAACGCGTCAGCTACCACGTTCGCTTTTCCAGGATGGTATGGTCAGAACAGGTGCCGAAATGAGTCACCTCTTGAGCTCTTGGAAAATCTTCTCGCATTCCTCGCTCCATACAAGTTTTGTATCTTTTCGAGTCAGCTAAGTCAACAGAGTAGCGATTCAAGAAAATTCTTCCACAAATCTCTGATAGTAACCAGCTAAGCCTAGAAAGCTAAATATTTCGATTACTGACTTAGGTTGCTCTTAACTGTGACTCATATCCCAATCTTGGATAGCACGTCACAATGGCGCCTATCAGTTTACCACTACACGAATATGACGTCCCCTACGGAGAGTCTAGCTTCGGTGCATTCCACAAAGGAAGTCACCAAATAGAGGCTCGGGTACCAACTTCTATAGTTGGGTTTTTAACTCCTGAAGTTCAATAGAAGCCATTTGATATGGAATTTTTATTTTGAAAATGGATTTTATACCGGGTTCAAAGTCGATATAAAATTCAATATCACACTCTGGGGGTAGGCCAGGAAGTTCTTCAGGAAATACGTCAGGAAATTCACTAACAACAGAAATATCATTCAAATCTGACGTATTTTTGTTTAAATCCATGAAATGGGCTAAGAAATCTTAACATCCGTTTTTCAATAAACGAATGACTTTATGTCTTGATATGGAAGTGTTTGATTTTAATGGTTTGGTTGCTTGAATTTGCATAACAGGTTGGTTAGGAATATGAAAACTAACAACCTTACGAAAACAATCAATTTTGGCATGATGAGTAGTTAACCAATCAATCCCTAAAATCACGACAAATGAAAGTATATCTTTATAAAGATAAGATCAACAAGTAATGTTATTGTGCCCACTTGGATCAAACAAGATTTATAACCAGTGGATATGATAAAAGTTTCTCCTAACGGAGTCTCCATAGATAAGTCAAAGTCTAATTTCTCCGGAGTCAAGTTTAAACGTTGAGCACAAGCGTAGAACTGGTATCTAACAGGGTATAGACTTCGCAAAAATTTATAATTAACTAACCCGTGATATCTTCGTTTGGGTTCCTCGCATTTTGGGCAGTCACGACAAACGCTCTTCCAGAAATTGCCGACTTTGTTTTGTCCGTATCCGCCTTTGGTGCTACCGTCCCTGCTGGACTTGATTTCGTTACAGGATAAAATCGAGCTATGTTACCGTTTTTTCCACAACTAAAATATACCTTGGAAGGCTGTGAACAGTTTGGACTTATATGTCCCTCCTCTCCGCATCTGTAGCATCTAACTGACGGTCGTTCTCCTCCCCTGGAATTTGTTGTTGGTGCTGGTATTGCTGTCGACGTCTTCCTGTCATCGTTGAATCTCCTCTTTTTGAAATTTCTACTTTGCTCACCTATCATATTATTATGGCCACGATTACCACCCGAGTGGTTACCGCTTTTGTCTGTATTTTTTCCTCCGCGCTGGTTATCTTCACTCCGATGACTGCTGTCACCGGTATGACCCTGGTTGTGGTCCCTCGGTTGAACATACTCATTATCTCGCTCTAATAATTGAGCCCTGTTTACAACATCTGAATATAAAAAAAATTTATGAGAGATAAGATATTGCTGAATCTCGGGTTTTAGACCTCTCAGAAACATCCATGTCATTCGTTCTTCATTCTCTACCAAATGAGGTGCAAACCTGGATAACTCTGGGAACTTTGCCTCATACTGAGACACAGTCATGTTGTTTTGTTCTAGTCTGATAAACTCTACCTCCTTCATATGACTAATACTTTCAGAAAAGTACTTATCATTGAACAACTTCTGAAACATTTTCCAAGACATGCTGAGTGCAGCAGGCTGGGTACGCTTCACAGATTCTCACCAGTAATCTGCCTCACCACGGAACATAAAGGTGGCGAATAGAACCTTTTGTTCCTCCGTGCAACTCAAGACATCAAATATCTTGGTAATTTGCTTGACCCATATTTCTGCCTTAATCGGATCCGTCTTTTCCCAGAATTCTGGTGGTCCCAACTCTTTAAACTGCTTGGCTGTGACAAACCGCACGTTGCTATCATTTCCAGCCGTATTTTGTACACGAGTCTCCCTAGTCTGATTTTGTATGAACTGCAAAAAGCTTCTAAACATCCCATCGTTCATCATTTGTTCGGTAGTGTTGTTTACAGAAGGAAAATTACCTTCCTGTTGCACGTTTCGCTGGGTGGTGAACAAAGGTGTCTCCACAGTCTCATTTATTCCATTGTTAACGTTCTCAGCTGCCATTCTTAAATACTGCTATAAAACAAGGGTTATTTACTCGTCTCTCCCCTCCTAGTTCTATTCTCCGATCTCCTCCAGAGACCATATGTAAGACCCCAACTTTTATAAATAAAGATGAATTTTCTATAAATATCATTTTTGAATATTATGGAGTTAATTTGATATAATGTTATAGTTGTGGGTAATATTTATAAATTTTGTAAAGTACGCAAGTTGTTATATAATATTCGATTGGTCGGAGAATATTCATTTTAACAGGGAATATTCGTACAACGACACAATCATTGGTGGACCCCACAACAGAATTATTGTCGGATTGAGAAAACGACAAAAATATTTTATTAAAAATAACGGCGAAAGTTTTACCATTGTTACTGTTGAACTACTCGGTAGTAAAAGTACAGTAATACGTGTGGTTGCATAGTAGCACACGGTATTGATTATTAATGCTTATGTGAGAAGTCACTCAGTTTGATTCAATTATTGTCAGTTAATAATATGAATTATTTAGCGATAATGACGTTTTGTTTTATTCGTATTATTAACGTAATAAAACAGAAACATCTTTTTATATAAAACAGAATACTTTATTAAAGTTATTCTATAAATAGAATATATTATATTTTATTTAAAAAAATTTTCTTTAAATATGGACCGTCAGATTAAAGTAATCAATCTGGACCGTTCATGGATTAGTTACTATGCATTCTATTTTTCTATAAATAGCAGCTCATTCCTTCATTATTTCTTACGAATTCACTGAACTCTAGAGAGAGAAACTATAGAGAGAAACTATAGAGAGAGAGAAGAAGAGTATTTTGCTACTTAACTACTTCCTTATTTCAGCTCTTCTTTAAAACGGTAAGGGGTGTTATTCTTTCTTATTCATGAAGAGAACTGTTGTTATTCCATTTCTTATTATTCTGTTGGAATAACCTGTATACGCGGTCTACCCTATACTTGGTGACATTCTTCTATTATTCTGTTGGAACATCCTGTCCGTGTATTTTACACCAGACCTGGTTCCGTTTTTATTATTATTCTGTTGGAGCATCCTGTCTGTGTGTTTTACACCGGACCTAGTTCCGTCTTGTTATTATTCTGTTGGAACATCCTGTCTGCGTGTTTTACACCGGACCTGGTTCCATTATTTATTATTCTGTCAGAATATCCTGTCTGTGCGTTTACGCCGGACCTGGTTCTATTATTTATTATTCTGTCGGAATATCCTGTCTGTGCGTTTACGCCGAACCTGGTTCCATTATTTATTATTCTGTTGGAATAACCTGTCTGTGCGGTCTATCGCATGCATAGTGATTTCTTTTGTTATTCCATTCTTTATTGTACTCAGTTGGTTAAGTTTTGACTTCTATACTCCATAAAATTTGTGGAATATCCTTAATAATTATGTTTCATCCAGTATCTTTTCATGAAAATATTCTTCTAAACATTCTTGAATTTTACTCCACAAAGCAGTATCATGTTGACAATTTGGACGTTGTTAATTCTTGGATAAATTAATTCTTGAACTTGTTTTATTGAAATCTTATATCATTGTCATCATCCTCATGTTTATAAAATGTTGAAAGTCATCTGTGGCATGTAGTGCATAGATGGACTTGGTATGATTATGACCAGGGATTATTCGGTATAATCATGACCGTAATATTACAAATGATGTGGTAAAAGTCCTCATTGGCCCGTAGTGCATTGATGGACAGTTGTTGGCATGATCATGGCCATTAATGAATACATGAATATCCTTGGCCGTAGTGCAGGGGTGATTCGATGATGTGAATTATTTTATTAAGCTGAGTCCCAGCGATCACAGTGTTGAAAAACCTTTTAAATCATAAAAGATAGTAGAGTTTATTTTCTACTTGACTCTTTTAATGGATTGCTTGTTCCACTGCAGTTAAACTTAATGTCTATTATATTTTATCAGTTTAACATTATTGAATGCTAATGATAATTTATTCTGCATTATCTTAGTCATAATATTTCTTACTGGGCTAGTTGAGCTCATGTAATAACCGTGAATTTTAAGTCACCATATATGTATGTACATTATCGATTTTTTTTTACTTTGTGTTATATAAGGATTTAATATGTGACCACATATCTGAAGTGGTGCATGTGGCAATTAACATATATACTATACTTATGGATACATACATTTATAGATTTTATTAAAAATGAAAGCTTTGTAACCTAATTATACATTAGGTAAGACTATTAAATAACCTAAGGGTTATGGTAATACGAAAAAGTTAGTATTTAATATATATACTAACTTAAGTGGGTAAACATAGTATTTCAAGTGACTAATAATTTTAAACCTAATTCTTGTAAACCTAATTAGGTTATGAGATAAAGTCACATGTATAAGTAATTAAACTTCATATGATTGGAAATGGAAGCCCTAAATAATCAAATTGGGTAACATTATTAAAATTGCTAGACTATGTTTAGTATATAGCCCAAAACAATTAAAGGAGAAGCCCAAAAGAATAAAACACAATCCAATACTTAGCCCACTTGATTAGGGGTATTCTAGACATTTGATTAATCAAAATTGGGCATTTAAAATAAAAGCTAAATGGAGGATATTATGGGCTAGAGGATCCTAAGTGGAATGATTAAGCTAACTTGTCCATTAGTAGAAATTATTAAACACAAGGACAATGTTGTCAAGCTTCCATTGGTTGCCACTCCATTATGCACATTTAATCATGTCTAGCCTAATGGAAATAATAATACAAAGTTTTTACCCAATGGACAACAAAATAGTTATGGGAGGATTATTAGTGAATTGCCCATTTCATTTTGTAATCACATTTCATTCTTCCAACATCTCATTTTCTCTCCATCTTCTTCTTCTATCTTTTGCTCCCAAGCTAGCCAACTTCATAGAGAGAAAAGAGAGAGAGGGTTTTGGTTATAGAGAGAAGAGATAAGAGTGCTAGTTGTTCATGCCTCCTAAGTATATTACTTACTTTGGAAAATCAAGAAAGGTAGCAACTAAGTCAAGGTATAACTTACATTCATCTTCTTCTTTTACTTTATTTTGCTAGCTTGAGTTTTGATGGGGTTATGTACAAATACTCAAGATACACTAGTTCTACATATCATCATGTATGGAACTAAGTAACTTGAGTGTTAGATCAAAGACTTAGAGGAAGAAAATGAGCATATGTTCTCTAAGGGTGAAAACTCTTGTTTTTCTTCCACTAAATCTTGAGTAACTCAAGTTTTACATCTTGAAATTATGATCCGTCAAAGGGGGGTACTAGATACATGAGTTATGTAGTAAACCCAAGTGGTAGAACACAAATATCGCAAATTTTGAAACTTTTGAGACTATTTTTCCCAAAACAGTCCGCTTTGCATGTTGAGGCTTTGAAAACCCTAAATTAGCTACTGATCCGTTTTTTCATGAGACTGTTTCGGTCAGTTGCTTATCTTTTAAAAATCTGGGAAAAAATCACAGAGGTACCTTGAGAAGTTATGTACATGCAGGAAAAAGAACGGACACGTTTCGAGTTATATATTGTGCGTAATGACTATTTCCGTAAAGGACTCCGAAATATTAACCTTCGAATGTCTCACTGTGTATACAATGGAAAATTCTGAAATTTTTACAGTAGATTCATATATGTTACGAGAGCATACCCTGGAAATTTCAGAGTTTTCTGAGCAAAACTCAATTTATGAAAAATGAGGCAAGATTCGAGTGTTTTAGACACTTTAAAAATAGTAAATCATTTTCTAAAATTCCAGAAAAATTAGGAGATCATTGTGTGTTTATATTCTGTCAAAATCTAGAAGTTGAGAATTTTTGAAATCAGTTTGCTATTTTTCCTAAAAATGGTTAAATTATGAATAAAAAGAAATAAATAGTTAAATGATGTCTTTAATGAGAAAAATGTGATTTTTATGCTTGAATGTTCATAATATATTATATCATGACTATCTTAGGGCATGTTGGTAATTTATAATAATAAATATTATTTATGACCTTTTATGGATATTAATTAAGGGGTTAATAAAGGATGAACAATTAGAATAAATTATTTATTAATTTAGTAAATCATTAGAATATTATTATAATATTAATAATATTATAATATGATGTTGTTAAGTAAATAAAAATATTAAGATTAAAATTTCATTAAAATATTATTAAATAATTAATAATATTATATTAAGATATTAATCCTAGATTAAAATATTATTAAAAGATTAATAATATTATATTAAAGTATTATTATTAAATGATTAAAATATTATTAAATAATAATATTTGAGATTAAATAAAATGTTATTAAATATAATAACATTAGTAAATGAATAAAATATTATTAAATGATTAATAATATTAGTAAGTGAATAAAATATTAGTAAATGATTGAAAGTATTATTACTTTATTAATGATGTTAAAGCATAAGTAAGATATTATTATGGTAATAATATTAATGCATGATTAAAATATTATTAAGAGGTTTAATAATATTAGTAAGGTATTGAAATATTACTAAGATAATAATAATATTAGTAAGGTATTGAAATATTACTAAGATAATAATAATATTAGTAAGTGAATGAAAGTATTATTAGTAAACCAATAATACTAGAAGGTGAATTAAATATTATCTAAGTTAATAATATTATGTGAATTAAAGGTAGTCGTTAATTAATAGTAACACTATCTAGACATGATAATGTTTATAAGAACTAGATGTAATGTATAATATTACATAATCTAATGTTATGCTTTGACTAATTGAAAGATTAATTTATAGGTCTCTCAAAGGAAGATAATTTAACTGCATAGTGGATAGAAATTTAATTTCGTAGCCGTAACCTACGATCGAGGCAAGTTTCCTAACTCAAGCTCGAGTTATTATTTTCAAAGCATGTTAGTGAATAATTATTGATGATTATTCACGTCTATATTGATTATTAAAATTCGCACTTTGTGCAATTGAATTCCGTTCTACTGCTATTGAACTGTGAATTAAATTAAAGTTCTTCATTTATGAACTGTTTATGAAATAGATCTATGCTAATTGTATCAGCTAGATCAAGCATGTCTAAATTTGTTAAATCAAATGTGTTTTAAATAACTTTTCTTATTAAATTGATATAGTAAGAACTCTTGACTGAGAAAATGACGAATTTGATTAAGGCATGATATCAATGCCGGATTATTAAGTGTTTATGCATAAATCACGAGGTATGAAAGGCTGATTCCCTTGAATACCAAAACTTATTAAGAGGTCCAGTTTAATCACTGAGCACCTTAGCAAATGTTCATGGTTATTCAAAACCACTCAGTTCATGTTATTCAATTATCGAATATTCAATTGTTGATTATTAATTCATGTTCCTTCACAATCTTATATTATTGTTGAACATTGAACGCAATATTTCTTTCTAAGTCATGACATATCTCCCTTGTCTATATAAACTTGTGAAGCAAATTAGTTGCTTACTCTTGCTATATCATGACATCTATTTCAGTTAAGCCCGAAGGATCCAACACGAAGGACAAGGGCAAGGGCAAGATCCATAAGTAATTTAGACTGAATGTCAATTTAGTTATTATCTGATGGAATTTCTTAAGTAAACTATTTGTATGATAAATGATGTATTTAAAGTTAAGGTTATGGAGACCTTGGGACCGTGTTATGAGACTTTATTATAATGAACAATGTATGTTTGTTATTTCGTAATAGTTATAGAATACTTATGATGATGATAGATCGTGAGCACCGAATCTGAGGTTAGAGAACCTGAATTTGGGGGTGTCACAGCTCAGCCTTTCTTTCACTGTTCTCTTCAGGAAATGAGAACGTAGCTGGGGCAAGTCGGGGAACGGAGTGATGGTTCGAATGATAGTATTAGTTAGTAGTCCTCACTATTCTATGTAATAGTGTGTTAATAAATGTAATGAGGACTCCTTTTGAGTATGAATACTCTCTAGAAGATAATATTTGTATTCAAACTCGCAGTTTATGTTTTGTCGTATTGTACACGACAGTTGTATTAGTAAGTTGTATTTGTATTCTGTACTTTGTATCTGACGACCCAAGATGGGTGATGTATACCTAATTTTGGGGGCGTCACACCATATCCCTAAGCTCTAATACCAACTGTGACGCCCCCAAAATAGGTATATATCACCCATTCTGAGTCGCCAAATACATGGTACAGAAACAAATATAACTTCATTACTACAATTGTCGTGCAAAATACGACAACACATAAACTGTGAGTTTAAATACAAATATTGTCTAATAGACAGTATTAAAACTCAAAAGGAGTCCTCATTATAATTATTGATACACTATTTTACAAAAATAGTGCGAATTGGTAAAACAACTTTCTAGAACCATCACTCCATACCCCGGCTAGTTCCTGCTATATTCTCACCTCCTGAGAAGAAAAATGGAACAAAAAGGAAAAGGGGGAGCTCAACTAGCCAAGTAAAGAATATTATGACTAAGATAATATACAACAAATTATCATTAGTCTTCAACAGGAAAAAATCTGATAGAATATAACAAGTTTTAGATCAACAACTGCAGCGGAAATAATAATTCGTTAGAAGAGTTAAGTAGAGAATGAAATCTACTATCATCTATGAATTTAAAAGTCCATCATCAATATTTTATCCCTGTAACATCAATCAGTATACATCTTGAATCAAATATTCATCTTTGCACTACGGGCCAAAGATATTCATTTGTATCACCAGTTAGTCATGTTCATCTCAACACCTATTCATTTTTGCACTACGGGCCAAAGATATTCATTAGGTAATCATTCATCATTGCATTACAGGCCAAAGATATTCATCAAGTATCACCACTAAGGACTGAGGATGATGAAAAACATTTTAGAGAACGAATACAGTAAGATAAAAGGACAAAGTTTAGAGATTCGTACTTTAGATAATTCAAGTTTAAAAATACTCCATAATAAACCATAATAGAGTAAAATTCAAGAACGACGATCACAACATAGATACAATCAAAGATAGTAATCATAATAGACATCTGGGACAAAGTAGAGAAAATTTCATTTTTCGGTGAATAGTGCCGTATTCGTGAATAGTGTCGTATACGTGAATAGTAACCCCGACACAAAAGTTCTAAATTTGATAAAAATTTCAGACTAATATTTCAGCATAATGATATTAAAAGAAATAATATCATTTACGAAAAAATAACATCTCTTACCTCAAAGAAACAGTACTTAGGAATGAAATGTCGGATATGATGCTGAATCAAACTTGTGCTGAATAACAACTCTCAAAGTATCTAAATACTCACAAAATACGTTCGATAATATAGAGAGAGAAATAGAGGAAGAGAGAAAGCTTATGTTTCTGGTGTGATTTTCTATTCTAAATCAGCACCCTATTTATAGGAAAATGCTAGCAAGCCGAAACAGACCTGACCTGTAACCTGATGGTTTTACCTGCTACTATTGCCACGCACCACATTTGAAATAAAATTTGAGCATATTTCTCACCAACCAAAATTAGGGCCCACCAATTCTACAATTTTCCACCAAAATGATAATTTAGAAATTTCAACAATTTCTGAATCAGTCACATCTTAAAATTCATAACAAATCATGCGTTCATTTTTAACGGTTCAAAATTTGTGAACATATACTCAACTTATATATGTATAACATATCAAAAAATCACAACGATCCAACGGTCGGATTAAAATTATAACTCACGCAATAGAGCTTTAAGAACATTATTTTGATTTTTAAAACCTCCATTCTGATAAAATACTGATAAAATCCCTCAACACTAATTCTTTCATTTATAACCACATATATAAATCTATCATTTATATCAACATCAAATAAATATTTCCTTATCATATAAATCAATAATTAATTATTCACAAATAATATTATAGAATAACAATTATGACAACTAGGTCGTTCCCAGGAAAGGGGGGGCTTTCCGATAAGAATTTCTCCTTACTGGCGCGCAATTAGGTGATTAAACCTCTCCTTAGACAGAACTTCTTTAGACATTGTCAATAATGCTATCTAATAATATTATTCAAATAATATGAATTATTGATCTGATAATGGAGATACTGTGCAGTGACAATTATTGAAACAACAATAATATAAAATATCAACGCAGCAATTATTGAACCAATAAAATAAAATATTGAACAGTAATTACTGTAATAATTATTGAGCTTCTTACGTAAGGATCAATAATTTAACAATACTATCCAATACCGTGTGCTACTGTGCGCCCACGCGTTTTACTGTCTTTAACCACCGGGTATTTCAACAGTGTTAACGGTAAGTACTACGCCGTTATTTATAAAAACTCAAACTTGTCGTTTTCTTCATTCGACCGTTTTTCATTATGGGGTCCACAAATGACTGCGCCGTCGTACGGATATTCCCGACAAAAAGAATAATCCACGACCAAACGAATATTCCCCGACAACAATGAATATTTTATAACCACTTAATTATTTTGCAAAATTTTTACATTTCACCCATAACCAAAGCATTATATCAAATTATCACCTTATTGTTTCAAGATAATAAATAGAGAAATTCAATTTTATTTATAATAAGTTGGGGTCTTACAACCTCCCTTCCTTATGAAATTTCATCCTCGAAATTGACGTACATACTTGGTGTTTTGAAAAGGTGAGGGTACCTCGCTTTCATTTTCGATTCCAACTCCCAAGTCATTTTCTCAATAGCATGGTTCCTCCACAAAACCTTGACTTGTGGTATAACCTTTGTTCGTAGGATATGCTCTTTCTTATCCAATATCTTGATAGGTACCTCCTCATACGTTAAATCTTCGGCTATCTCGTCTTGTTCTAACGCAATAATGTGGTTCGGGTATTTCACATATTTACGAAGCATATATATGTGAAAAATATTATGGACACGAGACATGTTTGGAGGTAATGCGAGTCTATAGGCCACATTTTCTATTCGGTCAAGAATCTCAAATATACCAACAAATCATAGATTGAGCTTTTCTCTCTTCCCGAATTTTTTTAACTCCCTTCCATGGAGCATTACATAATAGTACATGATCTCCAATATTGAATTCCACGTCCTTTCGATGAAAATCAACATAACTTCTTTTGTCGATCTTGTGAGATTTTTATACGTTGTCGAATCGTTTGGATCTTTTCCGTAGTCATGCGTACCAATTCTGGTCCCAACAATGTTGCTTCACCCACTTCGTCCCAACATACTGGAGAATGACATTTTCTTCCATACAACGCCTCGAATGGAGCCATGACTATACTTGCTTGATAACTGTTGTTGTAGGAGAATTCCACCAATGGCAAGTACTTATCCCAACTTCCTTTAAAATCTAGGACACAGAGTCTTAATAGTTCAAAGGTTTGAATAGTCCTTTCCGATTGCCCATCCATTTGAGGATGGTATGCTGAACTGAATCGTAAATTCGTGCCCATAGCTTTCTGCAAGCTAACCCAAAATCGTGAAATGAATCTTGGGTCACGATCCAAAACTATGGATACTGGTATGCCATGCAATCTCACAATCTCATTCACGTACATACGAGCAAGATGTTCAGGGGAATAAGTCCCACGTATAGGCAAGAAATGAGTAAACTTGGTTAATCTATCAACAATAACCGAAATCGCATCTATGCCTTGAGAAACTTTGGGAAAACCCGTAACGAAATACATGGAATGTGTTCCCACTTCCATTTCGGAATCTCAAGTGGTTGCAATAGACCCTTTGGCACTTGATGCTCCGCCTTTACTCGTTGACAAGTTAAACACCTCGAGATAAACTCCGAGATTTCTCTCTTCATATTGCTCCACCAAAATGTATGTTTAAGATCATGGTACATCTTGGTACTCCCAAGATGGATTGCGAACGGTGTGTTGTGTGCCTCCATCATGATTCTATACTTCAAGTCAGAATCGTTAGGAACACAAAGTTTGGAGTGAACTTGAAGTATTCCTTCTTCATCGATTCTTGCTTCTGGAATAGCACCTTCTTGCACTTTCTTCTTCATACGCATCAGCCCCAGGTCCGTAGCTTGAGCAACTTTAACTTTATCGATTAAAGTCGATTCTAATCGTGTGTTTGATATCATCACGTGGGTACTTGGAGCCTTTAACTCTATCTCCATCCTTTGTAAGTCATATAAAATAGGTCTTTGTGTTCAATAATATCGCACTCGTACTCGCATACGATCTTCTACTTAACGCGTCAGCTACCACGTTCGTTTTTCCAGGATGGTATGGTTAGAACAGGTGCCAAAATGAGTCACCTCTTGAGCTCTTGGAAAATCTTCTCGCATTCCTCGCTCCATACGAATTTTGTATTTTTCTGAGTCAGCTAAGTTAACGGAGTAGCGATTCGAGAAAATCGTTCCACGAATCTCCGATAGTAACCAACTAAGCATAGAAAGCTAGATATTTCTATTAATGATTTAGGTTACTTTTAACTGTGACTCATATCCCAATCTTAGATAGCACGTCACAATGGTGCCTATCAGTTTACCACTACACGAATATGATGTCCCCTACGAAGAGTCTAGCTTTGGTGCATTCCACAAAGGAAGTCACCAGATAGAGGCTCGGGTACCAAGTTCTATAGTTGGATTTCTAACTCCTGAAGTTCAATAGGATCCATTTCATATGAATTTTTTTTTTTGAAAATGGGTTTTGTACCGGGTTCAAAGTCAATACAAAATTTAATATCACACTCTGGGGGTAGGCCAGGAAGTTCTTCAGGAAATTCACTAACAACAGAAATATCATTCAAATCTGACGTATTTTTATTTAAATCCATGAAATGGGCTAAGAAATCTTGACATCCGTTTTTCAATAAACGAATGACTTTATGTCTTGATATGAAAGTGTTTGACTTTAATGGTTTGGTTGCTTGAATTCGCATAACAGGTTGGTTAGGAATATGAAAACTAACAATCTTACGAAAACAATCAATTTTGGCATGATGAGTAGTTAACTAATGAATCCCTAAAATCACGTCAAATGCAAGTATCTTTAAAGAAATAAGATCAACAGGTAATGTGATTGTGCCCACTTGGATCAAACAAGATTTATAAATAGTGGATATGATAAATGTTTCTCCTAACGTAGTCTCCACAGATAAGTCAAAGTTTAATTTCTCCGGAGTCAAGTTTAAACGTTGAGCACAAGCAGGGGAGATAAAAGAATGGGTAGAACTGGTATCTAACAGGATATAAACTTCGTAAAAATTTATAATTAACTAACCAGTGATACCTTCGTTCAGGTTCCTCGCGTTTTGGGCAGTCACGACAAACGCTCTTCCAGAAACCGCCGACTTTGTTTTGTCCGTATCCGCCTTTGGTGCCACCGTCCCTACTGGACTTGATTTCGCTACAGGACAAAATCGAGCTATGTGATCGTCTTTTCCACAACTAAAACATACCTTGAAAGGCTGTGAACAGTTTGGACTTATATGTCCCTCTTCTCCGCATCTATAGCACTAACTGGCGGTCGTTCTCCTCTCCTAGAATTTGTTGTTGGTGCTGGTGTTGCTGCCGACGTCTTCCTGTCATCGTTGAATCTCCTCTTTTTGAAATTTCCACTTTGCTCACCTATCCTATTATCATGGCCACGATTACCACCCGAGTGGTTACCGTTTTTGTCTGTATTTTTCCCTCCGCGCTGGTTATCTTCACTCCGATGACTGCTGTCATCGGTATGACCCTGGTTGTGGTCCCTCGGTTGAACATACTCATTATCTCGATCTAATAATTGAGCTCTGTTTACAACATCTGAATATAAGGAAAATTTATGAGAGATAAGATATTGCCGAATATTGAGTTTTAGACCTCTCAGAAACATCCGTGTCATTCGTTCCTCATTCTCTACCAAATGAGGTGCAAGCCTGGATAACTCTGCGAACTTCGCCTCGTACTGAGACACAGTCATGTTGTTTTGTTCTAGTCTGATAAACTCTACCTCCTTCATATGACTAATACTTTTAGAAAAGTACTTATCATTGAACAGCTTCTGAAACGTTTTCCATGACATGCTGAGTGCAGCAGGCTGGGTACGCTTCACAGATTTCCACCAGTAATCTGCCTCACCACGGAACATAAAGGTGGCGAATGGAACCTTTTGTTCCTCCGTGCAACCCAAGACATCAAATATCTTGATAATTTACCTGACCCACATTTCCGCCTTAATCGGATCCGTCTTTCCCCAGAATTCTGGTGGTCCCAACTCTTTAAACTGCTTGGATGTGACAAACCGTGCGTTGCTATCATTTCCAGCCGTATTTTGTACACGAGTCTCCCTCGTCTGATTTTGCATGAACTGCAAAAAGCTTCTAAACATCCCATCGTTCATCATTTGTTCGATAGTGTTGTTTACAAGAGGAATATTGCCTTCCTGTTGTACGTTTCCCTGGGTGGTGATCAAAGATGTCTCCACGTCTCATTTACTCCATTGTTAACGTTCTCAACTGTCATTCTTAAATATTGCTATAAAACAAGGGTTATTTAAACAAATTAACATATCACATAATATCCAAATATTATGACCGACCAACAAATAAGTATAGGTAGGACACACGAGCGAAGGATTTACTCGTCTCTCCCATCCTAGTTCTATTCCCCGATCTCCGCCAAAGACCATATCCCTAAGCTCTGATACCAACTGTGACGCCCCCAAAATAGGTATACATCACCCATTCTGAGTCGCCAAATACATGGTACAGAAACAAATACAACTTCATTACTACAATTGTCGTGCAAAATACGACAACACATAAACTGTGAGTTTAAATACAAATATTATCTAATAGACAGTATTAAAACTCAAAAGGAGTCCTCATTACAATTATTGATACACTATTTTATTAAAATAGTGCAGACTGCTAAAATAACTTTCTAGAACCATCACTCCATACCCCGGCTAGTTCCTGCTATATTCTCACCTTCTAAGAAGAAAAATAGAACAAAATAGAAAAGGTTGAGCTCAACTAGCCCAGAAAAGAATATTATGACTAAGATAATATACAACAAATTATCATTAGTTTTCAACAGGGAAAAATCTGATAGAATATAACAAGTTTTAGATCAACAACTGCAGCGGAAATAATAATTCATTAGAAGAGTTAAGTAGAGAATAAAATTTACTATCATCTATGAATTTAAAAGTCCATCTCCATTATTTTATCCCTGTAACATCAATCAATATACATCTTGAATCAAATATTCATCTTTGCACTATGGGCCAAAGATATTCATTTGTATCACCAGTTGGTCATGTTCATCTCAACACATATTCATCTTTGCACTACGGGCCAAAGATATTCATCAGGTAATCATTCATCTTTGCATTACAGGCCAAAGATATTCATCAAGTATCACCATTAAGAACTGAGGATGATGAAAAATATTTTAGAGAACGAATCCAGTAAGATAAAAGGACAAAATTTAGAGATTCGTACTTTAGATAATTCAAGTTTAAAAATACTCCATAATAAACCATAATGGAGTAAAATTCAAGAATGACGATCAAAACATGGATACAATCAAAGATAGTAACCATAATCGACATCTGGGACAAAGAAGAGAATATTTTATTTTTTGGTGAATAGTGTCGTATACGTGAATAGTGTCGTATACGTGAATAGTAACCCCGAAATAAAATATTTCAAATTTGATAAAAAGTTTAGACCAATATTTCAGTATAATGATATTGAAAGAAATAATATCATTTACGAAAAAATAACATCCCTTACCTCAAATAAACAGTACTTCAGAATGAAATGTCGGATATGATGCTGAATCAAACTTGTACTGAATAGCAACTCTCAAAGTATCTAAATGCTCACAAGATACGCTCGATAATATAGAGAGAGAAAGAGAGAAAGCTTATGTTTCTGGTGTGATTTTTCATTCTAACTCAGCAGCACCCTATTTATAGAAAAATGCTAGCACGCCGAAGCAGACCTGGCCTGTAACCTGATGGCTTTACCTGCTACTATTGCCACCCACCACATTTAAAATAAAATTTGAGCACATTTCTTACCAACCAAAAGTGGGGCCCACTAATTCTAGAATTTTCCACCAAAATGATAAATTTAGAAACTTCAACAATTTCTGAATCAGCCACCTCTTAAAATTCATAACAAATCATGCGTTAATTTTTAACGGTTCAAAATTTGTGGATATATACTCAACTTATATATGTATAACATATCCAAAAATCACAACGATCCAACGGTCGGATTAAAATTATAACTCACGCAATATAGCTTTAAGAACACTGTTTTGATTTTTAAAACCTCTATTCCGATAAAATACTGATAAAACCCCTCAACACTAATTTCTTCATTTATAACCACATAAATAAATCCATCATTTATATCCACATCAAATAAATATTTCCTTATTATATAAATCAATAATTAATTATTCACAAATAAAATTATAGAATTACAATTATGACAACCAGGTCGTTCCCAAGAAAGAGGGGGCTTTTCGATAAGGATTTCTCCTGACTAGCACGCAATTAAGTGATCAAACCCCTCCTTAGACAGAACTTTCTTAGACATTGTCAATAATACTATCTAATAATAATATTCAAATAATATGAATTATTGATCTGATAATGGAGATACTGTGCAGTGACAATTATTGAAACAACAATAATATAAAATATTAACGCGGTAATTATTGAACCAATAAAATAAAATATTGAATAGTAATTATTGTAACAATTATTGAGCTTCTTACGTAAGGATCAATAATTCAACAATACTATGCAATACCGTGTGCTACTGTGCACCCACGCGTATTACTGTATTTTAACCACCTGGTATTTCAACAGTGTTAACGGTAACTACTACACTGTTATTTATAAAAACTCAAACTTGTCGTTTTCTTCATCCGACCGTTTTCCGTTATGGGGCCCACAAATGACTGCGCCGTTGTACGGATATTCCCGACAAAAAAAATATTCTATGACCAAACGAATATTCCCCGACAATAATGAATATTTTATAACCAGTTGTTTATTTTGCAAAATTTGCATATTTCACCCATAAACAAAGCATTATATCAAATTATCACCTTATTGTTTCAAGATAATAAATAGAGAAATTCAATTTTATTTATAATAAGTTGGGGTCTTACAATAATACTCTGTGAATAGTACCCTGTGACAACCCTAAAATAGGTACATTCCATCCAACCTATTCTGAGTCGCCAAATACATGGTACAGAAAATAACTACAACTTTATTACAACAATTGTCGTGCAAAATACAACAACACATACGCTGTGAGTTTGGATACAAATATATACCAAATGTGACTCATGTTCCCTATCAGCTTGCCACCGCAGAACGGCGTCCCCTACGGAGAGTCTGGCTTCGGTGCATTCCTCATCAACAGGATGTCACCAGATAGAGGCTCGGGGCCTTTACTTATGGCTCTGATACCACCTGTGACTCTCGTGGTGCTTCAACCACAGCACCTCACAATGACACCTTATATAAATGTATAGTCAAAAACTGTTTTGGAAATTAGAATCTTTGGAAAGTGCTTAAGGAAACCTTCGTACATGGGAGGCCATGCTTCTAGGTTGTGATAGATATCATATGGCCACAGAATTATCCTTGGTTTACCCAATAGACCCCAAAGAAAAACGAGAAGATTACTATCATATTCTTCCCAATGGTGAGTCTTCTCTTGATTTATCATTATCTCCACTGTCTCTAATTGAGAATTATACTTCAAACAAACACCAAGATTATATAGGTAGTGCTCGTATATATACTCAGCAAGTGGATGAGCACAACCCTGTCTTATGATGACACGAGGTTGTATGTCATTAGACATCTTGTATGATAGTGACAAAACACCCTTCCAACGTTGGGTTCGCCTCACCCTATTTTCTTCACCAAATATAACTACTAAATGATGACCACCGTTCTATTCCCTTGTTACCCCCGCTCGACCCAGCTACACTCTTATTACCTGAAAGGAATTGTGAAGCAAAAGGGTGAGCACAACTAGCTCAGTAAAGAATATCATGACTAAAGATAATTCAATTATCAATAGCCTTCATCAACAATAAATCAGAGATTTAGAACATATGGTAAATGATAAAAATTTCAACCATAGTTGCAGCGGAACATGCAATCCATTAGAAGAGTCAAATAGACTATAAAGTCTATTATCTTCTCCATGTTAAAAATCCACCAACAATATTTTATCCATGTAACATCACTCAACAGTTCCTTTCCACAATCATATGAATAACTCATAATCATAATTGTGACTATAAATTTTTCTTCGCACCCAGGACGAAGAATATTTTCATCACCTGTCTTTACCTGAAACATCAAAGATCATGGTTATACCAAATCACAATTCCTGTTTATAATCATACTAACAAATCCATCTTTGCACTACGGGCCAAAGATATTCATCAACAAACCATCTTTGCACTACGGGCCAAAGATATTCAACAACAGTTCATCTTTGCACTACAGGCCAAAGATATTCAACAACAGTTCATCTTTGCACTACAGGCCAAAGATATTCATCAACAATTCATATTTGCACTACAGGCCAAATATATTCATATCTCAAAGAAATATATAATCATTTCAGAATTTATATAAACAATAATTATAACCATGTTGATCAATTCACCTTTGCACTTAAGCTTAAGATATTCAATTATAAATTCAATGGTCATGATCATACCAGTCACAATTCAACTTTGCACTACAGGCCAAAGAGAACCCTAGTCATGATCATACCAATAATCTACCCATCTTTACACTCCAGTGAAAGAGAATTTCAACATCAGGGTTATAAAAATGTTATATATGATGATAAAAATAATATGATCAACATATAGTTTTAATCTCAAGAATAATATTCGTAACTCATGAATAGTAAATCGTGAATAGTAACTCATGAATAGTAACCCCGACACAAAAGATAGAAATTCCACAATAAAATACATACCAATATTTCGGTATAATGATATTGAAAGAATAACATTTCTTAAATTTATAAACAATTTATTTTAATTGTTTACACTTTACTAATTAATGCATTTAATCATCATAAAATGCCAACTCTTACAATTTCATCATCAATAACCAAAACCCTCATCAAAAATCTGCATATACCTCATATAGGATTCTCAAGCCATAAAATCCTATTTTTCAATTTTCTTACTTCACAAAACATATTTAATTCATTTACTCATAACTAGACCATTTTCATGAAAAATACCAAATCAGTTCCAAAAATATTTCTTTTCTGAGATTTAGCATAATATAGTCCCATAGTGAACATATATTTTTCTCAGAATTTTTAAAAGTCATTTACTATTTTTCATATGGCCAAAATAGCCGAATATTTAGACATTTATCAAAAATTGTACTTTTGTCTAAAAATTCTGAAATTTACAGAGTATACTTCTATCATATACATGTACTCCCAATAAAAATTTCATCAATTTTGGAGTTAACCACAAGGAATTATAAGCTGTTACTTTTAAAATAGTCTTTTCTCATAAAATTCATAACTCTCAATCTATACATCCAAAAATCACCATTTTTGGACACAATCAAGAAAACTCATCAAAATATCATTTCAAATTTTTCCAGAATTTTTGAAGATCAGAAAAATTACGAAACTGAAAATCATAACAACCCTTAAAATCCCTTAATATCCCTTACTATCCCTTACTATCCCTTACCTCAAAAGAGCAGTACTTCTGACTGGATATCGGATATGATGCTGAAGAAAACTTGCACTGATGAATAGCAACTCACCAAGTATCTAAAAACTCACAAAATATGCTTCATAATATAGAGAGAGAAAGAGAGAAAGCTTATGTTTCTGGTGTGATTTTCAATTCTAACTTAGCCCTCTATTTATAGGAAAATTTTGGTAGGTTTGACCTGCAACCTGATGGCTTTACCTGCTACTATTCCCACCCACCACATTTGAAATATAATTCAGCACATTTCTTCACCAACCACAAGTGGGGCCCACCAATTCTAGAATTTTCCACCAAAAATGATTTATAACCTGATTTCTGAATCAGCCATCTCTTAAAATTCATAACAAATCATACGTTCATTTTTAACGGTTCAAAATTTGTGGGCATATACTCAACTTATATATGTATAACATATCCAAAAATTACCACGATCCAACGGTCGGATTAAAAATTATAACCCCCGCAAAATATCTCAAAAACCCTGATTTTTAATACCTCCATTCCGACAAAAATACTGATAAAAACCTCAACATTAACTCCTTCATTTTTAACCACAAAAATATATCCCTCATTTATATCCACATAAAATAAATATTTCCTTATCATATGAATCAATAATTAATTATTCACAAATAATATTACAGAATCACATTTATGACAACCAGGCCGTTCCCAGGAAAGAGGGGGCTTTCCAATAAGAATTTCTCCTTACTGGCGCGCAATTAGATGACCAAACCTCTCCTTAGACAGAACTTTCTAGACATTGCCAATAATGTTATCTAATAATATTATTCAAATAATATGAATTATTGATCTGATAATGGAAAATACTGTGCAGCAACAATTATTGAACAACAATAATATAAAATTTCAACGTAGCAATTATTGAATCAATAAAATAAAATATTGAACAGTAATTACTGTAACAATTATTGAGTAGTGCCTTCTTACGTAAGAATCAATAATTTCAAAAATACTGTGCAATACCGTGTGCTACTGTGCAATAACGCGTATTACTGTATTTTAACCACCGGGTATTCCAACAGTGTTAACGGTAACAACTACGCCGTTATTTGTAAAAACTCAAATTTGTCGTTTTCTTCACCCGACAGTTATTCGTTATGGGGCCCACAAATAGCTGCGCCGTCGTACGAATATTCCCCGACAGAAAGAATATTCCACGACCAAACGAATATTCCCCGACAACAATGATTATTTTATAACCACTTGTGTATTTTGAAAAAAAATTCATATTTCACCCATAACTTTAAACTTTTATCAATTTAACCATTTACTGAATAGTAATTATAAGAAAAATTGAATACTTTTATTTCATAAAATTCGGGGTCTTACAATCTCCCCTCCTTATGAAATTTCGTCCCCGAAATTTACGTACCTGGTATTTCAAAGAGTTGAGAATACCTTCCTTTCATTTCAAATTCCATCTTCTCTGTCATCATAATTTCTCCATTGCTCATCTCCTGTATTTCAAATAACATTCTAGAATACAGCTTCAAAACAAGTGTTAATTTAACAAATTAACATATCACATAATATCCCGATATTATGACTGACCAACAAATAAGCTTAGGTAGGACACACTAGCAAAGGATTTACTCATCTCTCCCCTCCTAGTTGTATTCCCCGATCTCCGCCAGAGATCATATCCCCAAGCTCTGATACCACCTGTGACAACCCTAAAATAGGTCCATTCCATCCAACCTATTCTGAGTCGCCAAATACATGGTACAGAAAATAACTACAACTTTATTACAACAATTGTCGTGCAAAATACAACAACACATACGCTGTGAGTTTGGATACAAATATATACCAAATGTGACTCATGTTCCCTATCAGCTTGCCACCGCAGAACGGCGTCCCCTACGGAGAGTCTGGCTTCGGTGCATTCCTCATCAACAATGTCACCAATAGAGGCTCGGGGCTCTTTACTTATATACCACCTGTGACTCGTGTGCTTCAACCACAGCACCTCACAATGACACCTTACATAAAGGTATAGTCAAAAACTGTTTTAGAAATTAGAATCTTTGGAAAGTGCTCAAGGAAACCTTCGTACATGGGAGGCCACGCGTCTAGGTTATGATAGATATCATATGGCCACAGAATTATCCTTGGTTGACCCAATAGACCCCAAAGAAAAACGAGAAGATTACTATCATATTCTTCCCAATGGTGAGTCTTCTCTTGACTTATCATTATCTCCACTGTCTCTAATTGAGAATTATACTTCAAACAAACACCAAGATTATATAGGTAGTGCTCGTATATATACTCAGCAAGTGGATGAGCACAACCCTGTCTTATGATGACACGAGGTTGTATGTCATTAGACATCTTGTATGATAGTGACAAAACACCCTTCCAACGTTGGGTTCGCCTCACCCTATTTTCTTCACCAAATATAACTACTAAATGATGACCACCGTTCTATTCCCTTGTTACCCCCGCTCGACCCAGCTACACTCTTATTACCTGAAAGGAATTGTGAAGCAAAAGGGTGAGCACAACTAGCTCAGTAAAGAATATCATGACTAAAGATAATTCAATTATCAATAGCCTTCATCAACAATAAATCAGAGATTTAGAACATATGGTAAATGATAAAAATTTCAACCATAGTTGCAGCGGAACGAGCAATCCATTAGAAGAGTCAAATAGACTATAAAGTCTATTATCTTCTCCATGTTAAAAATCCACCAACAATATTTTATCCATGTAACATCACTCAACAGTTCCTTTCCACAATCATATGAATAACTCATAATCATAATTGTGACTATAAATTTTTCTTCGCACCCAGGACGAAGAATATTTTCATCACCTGTCTTTACCTGAAACATCAAAGATCATGGTTATACCAAATCACAATTCCTGTTTATAATCATACTAACAAATCCATCTTTGCACTACGGGCCAAAGATATTCATCAACAAACCATCTTTGCACTACGGGCCAAAGATATTCAACAACAGTTCATCTTTGCACTACAGGCCAAAGATATTCATCAACAGTTCATCTTTGCACTACAGGCCAAAGATATTCATCAACAATTCATATTTGCACTACAGGCCAAATATATTCATATCTCAAAGAAATATATAATCATTTCAGAATTTATATAAACAATAATTATAACCATGTTGATCAATTCACCTTTGCACTTAAGCTTAAGATATTCAATTATAAATTCAATGGTCATGATCATACCAGTCACAATTCAACTTTGCACTACAGGCCAAAGAGAACCCTAGTCATGATCATACCAATAATCTACCCATCTTTACACTCCAGTGAAAGAGAATTTCAACATCAGGGTTATAAAAATGTTATATATGATGATAAAAATAATATGATCAACATATAGTTTTAATCTCAAGAGTAATATTCGTAACTCATGAATAGTAAATCGTGAATAGTAACTCATGAATAGTAACCCCGACACAAAAGATAGAAATTCCACAATAAAATACATACCAATATTTCGGTATAATGATATTGAAAGAATAACATTTCTTAAATTTATAAACAATTTATTTTAATTGTTTACACTTTACTAATTAATGCATTTAATCATCATAAAATGCCAACTCTTACAATTTCATCATCAATAACCAAAACCCTCATCAAAAATCTGCATATACCTCATATAGGATTCTCAAGCCATAAAATCCTATTTTTCAATTTTCTTACTTCACAAAACATATTTAATTCATTTACTCATAACTAGACCATTTTCATGAAAAATACCAAATCAGTTCCAAAAATATTTCTTTTCTGGGATTTAGCATAATATAGTCCCATAGTGAACATATATTTTTCTCAGAATTTTTAAAAGTCATTTACTATTTTTCATATGGCCAAAATAGCCGAATATTTAGACATTTATCAAAAATTGTACTTTTGTCTAAAAATTCTGAAATTTACAGAGTATACTTCTATCATATACATGTACTCCCAATAAAAATTTCATCAATTTTGGAGTTAACCACAAGGAATTATAAGCTGTTACTTTTAAAATAGTCTTTTCTCATAAAATTCATAACTCTCAATCTATACATCCAAAAATCACCATTTTTGGACACAATCAAGAAAACTCATCAAAATATCATTTCAAATTTTTCCAGAATTTTTGAAGATCAGAAAAATTACGAAACTGAAAATCATAACAACCCTTAAAATCCCTTAATATCCCTTACTATCCCTTACTATCCCTTACCTCAAAAGAGCAGTACTTCTGACTGGATATCGGATATGATGCTGAAGAAAACTTGCACTGATGAATAGCAACTCACCAAGTATCTAAAAACTCACAAAATATGCTTCATAATATAGAGAGAGAAAGAGAGAAAGCTTATGTTTCTGGTGTGATTTTCAATTCTAACTTAGCCCTCTATTTATAGGAAAATTTTGGTAGGTTTGACCTGCAACCTGATGGCTTTACCTGCTACTATTCCCACCCACCACATTTGAAATATAATTCAGCACATTTCTTCACCAACCACAAGTGGGGCCCACCAATTCTAGAATTTTCCACCAAAAATGATTTATAACCTGATTTCTGAATCAGTCATCTCTTAAAATTCATAACAAATCATACGTTCATTTTTAACGGTTCAAAATTTGTGGACATATACTCAACTTATATATGTATAACATATCCAAAAATTACCACGATCCAACGGTCGGATTAAAAATTATAACCCCCGCAAAATATCTCAAAAACCCTGATTTTTAATACCTCCATTCCGACAAAAATACTGATAAAAACCTCAACATTAACTCCTTCATTTTTAACCACAAAAATATATCCCTCATTTATATCCACATAAAATAAATATTTCCTTATCATATGAATCAATAATTAATTATTCACAAATAATATTACAGAATCACATTTATGACAACCAGGCCGTTCCCAGGAAAGAGGGGGCTTTCCAATAAGAATTTCTCCTTACTGGCGCGCAATTAGATGACCAAACCTCTCCTTAGACAGAACTTTCTAGACATTGCCAATAATGTTATCTAATAATATTATTCAAATAATATGAATTATTGATCTGATAATGGAAAATACTGTGCAGCAACAATTATTGAACAACAATAATATAAAATTTCAACGTAGCAATTATTGAATCAATAAAATAAAATATTGAACAGTAATTACTGTAACAATTATTGAGTAGTGCCTTCTTACGTAAGAATCAATAATTTCAAAAATACTGTGCAATACCGTGTGCTACTGTGCAATAACGCGTATTACTGTATTTTAACCACCGGGTATTCCAACAGTGTTAACGGTAACAACTACGCCGTTATTTGTAAAAACTCAAATTTGTCGTTTTCTTCACCCGACAGTTATTCGTTATGGGGCCCACAAATAGCTGCGCCGTCGTACGAATATTCCCGACAGAAAGAATATTCCACGACCAAACGAATATTCCCCGACAACAATGATTATTTTATAACCACTTGTTATTTTGAAAAAAAAATTCATATTTCACCCATAACTTTAAACTTTTATCAATTTAACCATTTACTGAATAGTAATTATAAGAAAAATTGAATACTTTTATTTCATAAAATTCGGGGTCTTACAATCTCCCCTCCTTATGAAATTTTGTCCCCGAAATTTACGTACCTGGTATTTCAAAGAGTTGAGAATACCTTCCTTTCATTTCAATTCCATCTTCTCTGTCATCATAATTTCTCCATTGCTCATCTCCTGTATTTCAAATAACATTCTAGAATACAGCTTCAAAACAAGGTTAATTTAACAAATTAACATATCACATAATATCCCGATATTATGACTGACCAACAAATAAGCTTAGGTAGGACACACTAGCGAAGGATTTACTCATCTCTCCCCTCCTAGTTGTATTCCCCGATCTCCGCCAGAGATCATATCCCTAAGCTCTGATACCACCTGTGACAACCCTAAAATAGGTCCATTCCATCCAACCTATTCTGAGTCGCCAAATACATGGTACAGAAAATAACTACAACTTTATTACAACAATTGTCGTGCAAAATACAACAACACATACGCTGTGAGTTTGGATACAAATATATACCAAATGTGACTCATGTTCCCTATCAGCTTGCCACCGCAGAACGGCGTCCCCTACGGAGAGTCTGGCTTCGGTGCATTCCTCATCAACAATGTCACCAATAAGCTCTTACTTATGGCTCTGATACCACCTGTGACTCTCGTGTGCTTCAACCACAGCACCTCACAATGACACCTTACATAAAGGTATAGTCAAAAACTGTTTTAGAAATTAGAATCTTTGGAAAGTGCTCAAGGAAACCTTCGTACATGGGAGGCCACGCGTCTAGGTTATGATAGATATCATATGGCCACAGAATTATCCTTGGTTGACCCAATAGACCCCAAAGAAAAACGAGAAGATTACTATCATATTCTTCCCAATGGTGAGTCTTCTCTTGACTTATCATTATCTCCACTGTCTCTAATTGAGAATTATACTTCAAACAAACACCAAGATTATATAGGTAGTGCTCGTATATATACTCAGCAAGTGGATGAGCACAACCCTGTCTTATGATGACACGAGGTTGTATGTCATTAGACATCTTGTATGATAGTGACAAAACACCCTTCCAACGTTGGGTTCGCCTCACCCTATTTTCTTCACCAAATATAACTACTAAATGATGACCACCGTTCTATTCCCTTGTTACCCCCGCTCGACCCAGCTACACTCTTATTACCTGAAAGGAATTGTGAAGCAAAAGGGTGAGCACAACTAGCTCAGTAAAGAATATCATGACTAAAGATAATTCAATTATCAATAGCCTTCATCAACAATAAATCAGAGATTTAGAACATATGGTAAATGATAAAAATTTCAACCATAGTTGCAGCGGAACGAGCAATCCATTAGAAGAGTCAAATAGACTATAAAGTCTATTATCTTCTCCATGTTAAAAATCCACCAACAATATTTTATCCATGTAACATCACTCAACAGTTCCTTTCCACAATCATATGAATAACTCATAATCATAATTGTGACTATAAATTTTTCTTCGCACCCAGGACGAAGAATATTTTCATCACCTGTCTTTACCTGAAACATCAAAGATCATGGTTATACCAAATCACAATTCCTGTTTATAATCATACTAACAAATCCATCTTTGCACTACGGGCCAAAGATATTCATCAACAAACCATCTTTGCACTACGGGCCAAAGATATTCAACAACAGTTCATCTTTGCACTACAGGCCAAAGATATTCATCAACAGTTCATCTTTGCACTACAGGCCAAAGATATTCATCAACAATTCATATTTGCACTACAGGCCAAATATATTCATATCTCAAAGAAATATATAATCATTTCAGAATTTATATAAACAATAATTATAACCATGTTGATCAATTCACCTTTGCACTTAAGCTTAAGATATTCAATTATAAATTCAATGGTCATGATCATACCAGTCACAATTCAACTTTGCACTACAGGCCAAAGAGAACCCTAGTCATGATCATACCAATAATCTACCCATCTTTACACTCCAGTGAAAGAGAATTTCAACATCAGGGTTATAAAAATGTTATATATGATGATAAAAATAATATGATCAACATATAGTTTTAATCTCAAGAATAATATTCGTAACTCATGAATAGTAAATCGTGAATAGTAACTCATGAATAGTAACCCCGACACAAAAGATAGAAATTCCACAATAAAATACATACCAATATTTCGGTATAATGATATTGAAAGAATAACATTTCTTAAATTTATAAACAATTTATTTTAATTGTTTACACTTTACTAATTAATGCATTTAATCATCATAAAATGCCAACTCTTACAATTTCATCATCAATAACCAAAACCCTCATCAAAAATCTGCATATACCTCATATAGGATTCTCAAGCCATAAAATCCTATTTTCAATTTTCTTACTTCACAAAACATATTTAATTCATTTACTCATAACTAGACCATTTTCATGAAAAATACCAAATCAGTTCCAAAAATATTTCTTTTCTGGGATTTAGCATAATATAGTCCCATAGTGAACATATATTTTTCTCAGAATTTTTAAAAGTCATTTACTATTTTTCATATGGCCAAAATAGCCGAATATTTAGACATTTATCAAAAATTGTACTTTTGTCTAAAAATTCTGAAATTTACAGAGTATACTTCTATCATATACATGTACTCCCAATAAAAATTTCATCAATTTTGGAGTTAACCACAAGGAATTATAAGCTGTTACTTTTAAAATAGTCTTTTCTCATAAAATTCATAACTCTCAATCTATACATCCAAAAATCACCATTTTTGGACACAATCAAGAAAACTCATCAAAATATCATTTCAAATTTTTCCAGAATTTTTGAAGATCAGAAAAATTACGAAACTGAAAATCATAACAACCCTTAAAATCCCTTAATATCCCTTACTATCCCTTACTATCCCTTACCTCAAAAGAGCAGTACTTCTGACTGGATATCGGATATGATGCTGAAGGAAACTTGCACTGATGAATAGCAACTCACCAAGTATCTAAAAACTCACAAAATATGCTTCATAATATAGAGAGAGAAAGAGAGAAAGCTTATGTTTCTGGTGTGATTTTCAATTCTAACTTAGCCCTCTATTTATAGGAAAATTTTGGTAGGTTTGACCTGCAACCTGATGGCTTTACCTGCTACTATTCCCACCCACCACATTTGAAATATAATTCAGCACATTTCTTCACCAACCACAAGTGGGGCCCACCAATTCTAGAATTTTCCACCAAAAATGATTTAAAACCAATTTCTGAATCAGTCATCTCGTAAAATTCATAACAAATCATACGTTCATTTTTAACGGTTCAAAATTTGTGGGCATATACTCAACTTATATATGTATAACATATCCAAAAATTACCACGATCCAACGGTCGGATTAAAAATTATAACCCCCGCAAAATATCTCAAAAACCCTGATTTTTAATACCTCCATTCCGACAAAAATACTGATAAAAACCTCAACATTAACTCCTTCATTTTTAACCACAAAAATATATCCCTCATTTATATCCACATAAAATAAATATTTCCTTATCATATGAATCAATAATTAATTATTCACAAATAATATTACAGAATCACATTTATGACAACCAGGCCGTTCCCAGGAAAGAGGGGGCTTTCCAATAAGAATTTCTCCTTACTGGCGCGCAATTAGATGACCAAACCTCTCCTTAGACAGAACTTTCTAGACATTGCCAATAATGTTATCTAATAATATTATTCAAATAATATGAATTATTGATCTGATAATGGAAAATACTGTGCAGCAACAATTATTGAACAACAATAATATAAAATTTCAACGTAGCAATTATTGAATCAATAAAATAAAATATTGAACAGTAATTACTGTAACAATTATTGAGTAGTGCCTTCTTACGTAAGAATCAATAATTTCAAAAATACTGTGCAATACCGTGTGCTACTGTGCAATAACGCGTATTACTGTATTTTAACCACCGGGTATTCCAACAGTGTTAACGGTAACAACTACGCCGTTATTTGTAAAAACTCAAATTTGTCGTTTTCTTCACCCGACAGTTATTCGTTATGGGGCCCACAAATAGCTGCGCCGTCGTACGAATATTCCCCGACAGAAAAAATATTCCACGACCAAACGAATATTCCCCGACAACAATGATTATTTTATAACCACTTGTGTATTTTGAAAAAAAATATTCACATTTCACCCATAACTTTAAACTTTTATCAATTTAACCATTTACTGAATAGTAATTATAAGAAAAATTGAATACTTTTATTTCATAAAATTCGGGGTCTTACAATCTCCCCTCCTTATGAAATTTCGTCCCCGAAATTTACGTACCTGGTATTTCAAAGAGTTGAGAATACCTTCCTTTCATTTCAAATTCCATCTTCTCTGTCATCATAATTTCTCCATTGCTCATCTTCTGTATTTCAAATAACATTCTAGAATACAGCTTCAAAACAAGTGTTAATTTAACAAATTAACATATCACATAATATCCCGATATTATGACTGACCAACAAATAAGCTTAGGTAGGACACACTAGCGAAGGATTTACTCATCTCTCCCCTCCTAGTTGTATTCCCCGATCTCCGCCAGAGATCATATCCCTAAGCTCTGATACCACCTGTGACAACCCAAAATAGGTTCATTCCATCCAACCTATTCTGAGTCGCCAAATACATGGTACAGAAAATAACTACAACTTTATTACAACAATTGTCGTGCAAAATACAACAACACATACGCTGTGAGTTTGGATACAAATATATACCAAATGTGACTCATGTTCCCTATCAGCTTGCCACCGCAGAACGGCGTCCCCTACGGAGAGTCTGCTTCGGTGCATTCCTCATCAACAGGATGTCACCAATAGAGGCTCGGGGCTCTTTACTTATGGCTCTGATACCACCTGTGACTCTCGTGGTGCTTCAACCACAGCACCTCACAATGACACCTTACATAAAGGTATAGTCAAAAACTGTTTTAGAAATTAGAATCTTTGGAAAGTGCTCAAGGAAACCTTCGTACATGGGAGGCCATGCGTCTAGGTTATGATAGATATCATATGGCCACAGAATTATCCTTGGTTGACCCAATAGACCCCAAAGAAAAACGAGAAGATTACTATCATATTCTTCCCAATGGTGAGTCTTCTCTTGACTTATCATTATCTCCACTGTCTCTAATTGAGAATTATACTTCAAACAAACACCAAGATTATATAGGTAGTGCTCGTATATATACTCAGCAAGTGGATGAGCACAACCCTGTCTTATGATGACACGAGGTTGTATGTCATTAGACATCTTGTATGATAGTGACAAAACACCCTTCCAACGTTGGGTTCGCCTCACCCTATTTTCTTCACCAAATATAACTACTAAATGATGACCACCGTTCTATTCCCTTGTTACCCCCGCTCGACCCAGCTACACTCTTATTACCTGAAAGGAATTGTGAAGCAAAAGGGTGAGCACAACTAGCTCAGTAAAGAATATCATGACTAAAGATAATTCAATTATCAATAGCCTTCATCAACAATAAATCAGAGATTTAGAACATATGGTAAATGATAAAAATTTCAACCATAGTTGCAGCGGAACGAGCAATCCATTAGAAGAGTCAAATAGACTATAAAGTCTATTATCTTCTCCATGTTAAAAATCCACCAACAATATTTTATCCATGTAACATCACTCAACAGTTCCTTTCCACAATCATATGAATAACTCATAATCATAATTGTGACTATAAATTTTTCTTCGCACCCAGGACGAAGAATATTTTCATCACCTGTCTTTACCTGAAACATCAAAGATCATGGTTATACCAAATCACAATTCCTGTTTATAATCATACTAACAAATCCATCTTTGCACTACGGGCCAAAGATATTCATCAACAAACCATCTTTGCACTACGGGCCAAAGATATTCAACAACAGTTCATCTTTGCACTACAGGCCAAAGATATTCAACAACAGTTCATCTTTGCACTACAGGCCAAAGATATTCATCAACAATTCATATTTGCACTACAGGCCAAATATATTCATATCTCAAAGAAATATATAATCATTTCAGAATTTATATAAACAATAATTATAACCATGTTGATCAATTCACCTTTGCACTTAAGCTTAAGATATTCAATTATAAATTCAATGGTCATGATCATACCAGTCACAATTCAACTTTGCACTACAGGCCAAAGAGAACCCTAGTCATGATCATACCAATAATCTACCCATCTTTACACTCCAGTGAAAGAGAATTTCAACATCAGGGTTATAAAAATGTTATATATGATGATAAAAATAATATGATCAACATATAGTTTTAATCTCAAGAATAATATTCGTAACTCATGAATAGTAAATCGTGAATAGTAACTCATGAATAGTAACCCCGACACAAAAGATAGAAATTCCACAATAAAATACATACCAATATTTCGGTATAATGATATTGAAAGAATAACATTTCTTAAATTTATAAACAATTTATTTTAATTGTTTACACTTTACTAATTAATGCATTTAATCATCATAAAATGCCAACTCTTACAATTTCATCATCAATAACCAAAACCCTCATCAAAAATCTGCATATACCTCATATAGGATTCTCAAGCCATAAAATCCTATTTTCAATTTTCTTACTTCACAAAACATATTTAATTCATTTACTCATAACTAGACCATTTTCATGAAAAATACCAAATCAGTTCCAAAAATATTTCTTTTCTGAGATTTAGCATAATATAGTCCCATAGTGAACATATATTTTTCTCAGAATTTTTAAAAGTCATTTACTATTTTTCATATGGCCAAAATAGCCGAATATTTAGACATTTATCAAAAATTGTACTTTTGTCTAAAAATTCTGAAATTTACAGAGTATACTTCTATCATATACATGTACTCCCAATAAAAATTTATCAATTTTGGAGTTAACCACAAGGAATTATAAGCTGTTACTTTTAAAATAGTCTTTTCTCATAAAATTCATAACTCTCAATCTATACATCCAAAAATCACCATTTTTGGACACAATCAAGAAAACTCATCAAAATATCATTTCAAATTTTTCCAGAATTTTTGAAGATCAGAAAAATTACGAAACTGAAAATCATAACAACCCTTAAAATCCCTTAATATCCCTTACTATCCCTTACCTCAAAAGAGCAGTACTTCTGACTGGATATCGGATATGATGCTGAAGAAAACTTGCACTGATGAATAGCAACTCACCAAGTATCTAAAAACTCACAAAATATGCTTCATAATATAGAGAGAGAAAGAGAGAAAGCTTATGTTTCTGGTGTGATTTTCAATTCTAACTTAGCCCTCTATTTATAGGAAAATTTTGGTAGGTTTGACCTGCAACCTGATGGCTTTACCTGCTACTATTCCCACCCACCACATTTGAAATATAATTCAGCACATTTCTTCACCAACCACAAGTGGGGCCCACCAATTCTAGAATTTTCCACCAAAAATGATTTATAACCTGATTTCTGAATCAGCCACCTCTTAAAATTCATAACAAATCATACGTTCATTTTTAACGGTTCAAAATTTGTGGGCATATACTCAACTTATATATGTATAACATATCCAAAAATTACCACGATCCAACGGTCGGATTAAAAATTATAACCCCCGCAAAATATCTCAAAAACCCTGATTTTTAATACCTCCATTCCGACAAAAATACTGATAAAAACCTCAACATTAACTCCTTTATTTTTAACCACAAAGATATATTCCTCATTTATATCCACATAAAATAAATATTTCCTTATCATATGAATCAATAATTAATTATTCACAAATAATATTATAGAATCACATTTATGACAACCAGGCCGTTCCCAGGAAAGAGGGGGCTTTCCAATAAGAATTTCTCCTTACTGGCGCGCAATTAGGTGACCAAACCTCTCCTTAGACAGAACTTTCTAGTCATTGCCACTAATGTTATCTAATAATATTATTCAAATAATATGAATTATTGATCTGATAATGGAAAATACTGTGCAGTGACAATTATCGAACAACAATAATATAAAATTTTTAACGTAGCAACTATTGAATCAATAAAATAAAATATTGAACAGTAATTACTGTAACAATTATTGAGTAGTGCCTTCTTACGTAAGAATCAATAATTTCAAAAATACTGTGCAATACCGTGTGCTACTGTGCAATAACGCGTATTACTGTATTTTAACCACCGGGTATTCCAACAGTATTAACAGTAACAACTACGTCGTTATTTGTAAAAACTCAAATTTGTCGTTTTCTTCACCCGACAGTTATTCGTTATGGGGCCCACAAATAGCTGTGCCGTCGTACGAATATTCCCCGACAGAAAAAATATTCCACGACCAAACGAATATTCCCCGACAACAATGATTATTTTATAACCACTTGTGTATTTTGAAAAAAAATATTCACATTTCACCCATAACTTTAAACTTTTATCAATTTAACCATTTACTGAATAGTAATTATAAGAAAAATTGAATACTTTTATTTCATAAAATTCGGGGTCTTACATACCCCGTGAATAGTACTTTATGAATAGTAACCTGTGAATAGTACTTTATGAATAGTAACCCGTAAATAGTACCTTATTAATAATATCCAGTGAACATTACTCCGGCATGAAAAGCTTATAATTTAACAAGAATGTTCAAAAAATATCCTTGTGAAACGATACTAGATGAAGCGCAAATTTCAAGGATATTCTACTAATTTCACGGAGTATAGAAGCAATACTTTAACAAAATGAGTATAGAATTAGGAATACGAAACGAAATAATATTACTCACATACTACAGAGTATGGAAGAAAATATTATTTCTTACGAATACTGGATAAAAATAATATTCCTTACAACTATTGAACGAAAATAATATTCCTTAAGAATATTGAACGAAGATAATATTCCTTACGAATATTAAACGAAGATAATATTTCTCCGTTATTTTCATATTGGTGATCCGCGGTGATTGAAGAAAAGATGATCAATTCATAATGAGAAATGGATTGATCAAAGTTTGTTCCACCATGTTTCGTAGGAGATAGAACCTCACTAAAAAGGTCTCTAGTGCTGACTAGAGGAAAGAAGATAGACACTCTTTCCATGATGCAGGTGCATGCAGAAGGTGTTAAAGATGGGGGAGTTAGGCAGAAAAAGATGTGGTACAAAGCCATGCAAGATGAAAGAAAAGCCTTGCATGAGAACCACGAGAAGAAAGCTCTTTACTTTAAATGGGTACCAAAAGTGAAGAAGGAAAGTGATAGCTCGCAGCTAGGGTGCAAAGCGGTTGTGAAAGAATTTGACAAGCAAAAATCTGTCAAGTTTGAGTTAGATCCTCCCATCAAGAAGAGTCATGCCGATGAGACAAAGTCGGACGTGAAGAAAGTTAAAAATTCCAAGAAACTTAAGTTGAGTCAAGGTTTCGTTGGGATTAACTCCAAGTGAGGAGTTGTGGTTTGAAGTGCAAATTCAGTAAGGTTATACAGAAGCAGACATAGCAGGTTTCGAAGAGAAGGAGTCTACTTCAGGGTATTTGTTTACTTTTGCAGGGGGAGCCGTGTTATGGCAGTCAAGTTGCAAAAGCGTATTGCTTTGTCTACTACTCAGTTGACAACAAAATGTTGTGGTTTCTTCAAGAGTTGGATTTGACACTTGAATCGACTCTAAGTGACGGAGTCATGGTGAATATATCATCTAATGGGTTCGAAGGGGGAGATTGTTGGTCAATGGTCCTCACCCATTAATGGGTCAAAAGAAACATATCACCAACACTCTTCACTCATTAATGCTACTCCCTTCCCAACTGGCTATAAAAAGGAAGCAAAGCAACAACAAAACAAACACTAAAATTCATACTCTCATCTGAGAGTAGAGAGAAAAGAAAAGGGTGGATGAGAGAAATCCCATCCGGGGAGGATTGATGAAAGTAATCCCATCCGGGACAGGGTGGAAGAGAGAGTTTAAAAGAGAGAAAAATAGAGAGAGAAAGATAGTTCAAATAAAATGGTGTTTTATTTGGGTTTCATCACATAGTTATTGTGGTGAAGTAATTTGAGTTTGTACTCAAATTAAGATATCTTTGTATTCTCTCATATTATTCTAGTGAATTATTTCAAGTTTGTCCCGTGATTTTTACCTCTTAGTTCTAGAGGGTTTTTCACGTAAAATCTTGGTGTCTCGTGGTTGGATATTTTCTACTCATTATTTTCTGCATGATTATTATTTTGGTGAAACTGCAAATTTAATCAGTTTGGCATGTGCTGATATTTTATCCGTCTAATTTATCAAAGACAACAGTATTTAGGAGGTGATTTTTTCCCAACAATTTGCCAATAACCACATTAAAACATGTGCTTAATTAAGAACCATTACATATCCTTAGCTCTACTCATTAAAATTTTTCATTAACATAATATATAACATTAAAATCTTTAATAAGTGTATATATATATATATATATATATATATATATATATATATATATATATATAGAGGATTATTATTAATAATTCAAATATATTAATAAATAGTTCATAATATTGAGATTAATTTTACAACAACAATAGTTATAAACAAAAAAATTAATAATAAAAAAGTCAATAAAAGTATTTTTACATTAAAAATACCAAGAATGTTTAACCATTAAAATTTTGATCAAAAAATGAACATGTTTATTAAATGTTGTAAAAATATCAAATTACTCCCAAGTTTAATATAATGATTGTATGAGGATACAACGTCCAAATAACATAAAGCAAGTGGTGGTATTGATTTTAATTTAATATTCAAAATATATTTATTAAGATTAGAGAGAAGTTTATTGGGGACAAGCCCGCTAAGATTAAGGTTGAGATTTGAGAGCAGTTGGTCTTAAACAATTATTTCCAAATTTTTAAGGAATTTGATATTTTCACTTGAAAAAATAATATTTTCATACGAGTCTCTCTCATATGAATGTAAGATTCACTTATTCTATATATGAGAATAATCATGTAAAAATAATAAATTTGATATTAAATATCAATTTCTTTTTTAAAAAACTTTTCGTTTATAGACATGATAATCCTCTACCCATCTTTATCTCTTTCAAAACTGTTTCTCTATCTGGACACCCTCTTACTTTCTCTTAAAAATCTTTTTCTTTCCCCGTTATGAATGTGAAGAGAATATTTTCTTAAAGAATTATAATAAGAGAAATATATATTTTCTGAATTGCATATACATTAAGTTATTCTTATTAATTTAACGCTATTAGGTATATATATATATATATATAATATTTCTATTCAAGATATTAAAATAAAAGGTATTTTAAATTATGGTCAAACTAGTCATCCTTCTTATACAACAAATGAACTTGTAGAAGATGATTCATCTCCTACACTTTCTGAAAATCCTACTCAGTCAGATTTTGAAATTCTCATTAATAATCAATTGAGAGTTATTAAAAAAGAATTTAAATTAGATTGGGATAATCTTGTTGAAGTTTTTAATTCCAAAGCTAATAAGGAAAAAAGACATTTATTCCGTTCTAATCACCCAACTAATAAAGAAAGAGATAAAGTCATCAATAGATTTATTAAAAATGAACAGATAAACATTACTTTTTACAATTGGTATGAAAAATATCATGGTAAACGTAATGTTATTACTAAATCACAATGGACTAAAGAAGATAAGTCAAAAGTTTCTTCCAGTCATCCCCCACTTGAAACTGTTCTTTTATCAGTCAAAAACACATCTGTTGTTGTCAGGACTTTTAAAATTTCAGACGGTAATAAAGATGAAAAGAAAATCATTGAGCTAAATAATTTTACGAATCAGTATCTAGCAACCATAGGTAAACAACTAGATAAAATTGAAGAAAAATTTGATGAAACTATTATTAAAAAATCAAATTCCAAAATAGAACAACCTTTGTTAATTAAGCCTACCAGAAAACTGAGTTGGATTAGGTCTACCTAACAAAGACAGTGAACTTACCCAAGTTATAAATAAATTTATTTAAAAAATTAAAAACTGAAGCCGGAACTAGTGGTACTGTTGCTGTCATTGATCTAATTGAATATATATATATATATATATATATATATATATATATATATATATATATATATAGTACTGATGGTCAGTCATGCAAGCTGTGAATAAAATATATTATTTATGTACATTGCAGTTTATTTTTTTTCCAAGCTAAACTTTGTTCCAATTACATAAACAAGAAGACACGTGACAATATTTTGAGCCTTGGACAACTAATGGTATATATCCTGGACAACTGATTTGGAGTCAATATGGATCAAAATTAGTTAATTAATTTGAAAACTATAAAAATTGGAATGTGTTGATTAATACGAGTCAAAACTAGTTAAACTAGTTTTAACCCATATTTAATATGGATTCAAAACTAAACCAACTCATAGTATAAAAACTAGTTAACCAACCCACTAAAACCCAAATAGTTTTAGTAAAGTAGATGATTCTGAATCTAACTGATGACTTGGGAAGATGGATAAGTGTGGGTAACTGATGAGTAGGTTTTATACTTACAAATCAGTCGCTTTTATCTTGAGAAGGCTATATGTTTTAGGCATTATGTGTTCATTTTAATAGGTTTTATGCTTGTATTTAGATTTCTTAGTATGTTGGTGCTCTTGGGATCTCTTATTGATGTTTTGGTGCTTTGGTTATGCTTTTGAGATGCGTTTTAGCAAGCACTATTATTTACAGGACATTTCAGACTTTTCCAAGGACCAGCGCCGCAGCGCTAGTTCATCTAGGGATATAGTGTCGCAGCGCCCACTTTCAGCACCAATTCATTCTGAGGTTCAGCGCTGCAGCCCTGCCTTACTGTCCAGCACAAAGCTACAGCGCCATGTGCCAGCGCCGCAGCGCTGCCCCCTGATCTTGACTTTTCTGCACTTTGATGAGTTGTGCACGAGTTTGTGATGCTTCATGCTATTTGGATGATCAGATTGGTTAGTTTTTGCCGACATTTTGTACCTTTTTCAGCCTATAAATACCAAGGATGGTTAGGCTAGAAAAGAAATTGAATGGAATATATCATTGGGGGAGATACACACACTTCACAACTTGATCCTTGGGAAACCAAGCAAGCCACCAAGAGTTGATCACTCTTCCATTTCATAGAGTGGTAGGTAAGAGTATAGGCATCCCTTACTTCTATCTACCCAACATAGTCAGATCCCGGTTCATTCTTGTAGTAGAAGAAAGCATACCGAATGCAAGTCTTAAAGGTGAAGCTAAAAGTTTGGTATTCGAAACACTTCCTATTCTCTAAGCTTTATTCTTTATTTCTTGTATATTTAAAGATGTATCTTATTCCGATGTCATTATTTTGCTACATTATGAACTAATTATCCTTCTAAGATTTCAATGGAACCCAACATTTAGTTTGGATTGAATTCTCTCTATTTGACTTTAGTTATTCATTTGTGAATTGAATATCATAATTGTGCTTTTTGTATTAATTACTTAACTAGTAATTAATTTGGTGACCTATATGACATTTTCGAATGGATTATAATGTTTGACCTATATTTGTGATGGCATATATTTGTTTGTACTTCCTATTCACACATAACAAGATTGGATTATTGATCAGAGAAATCTAATTCAATAATCCGCGACGACATATATCTTGTTCATGGCTTGTGGGATTGTTTAAACTCTTGTATCTTGATTAGAAATATATCTTGATGCCATATGCAATCTCTGGTATAGAATTTAGCTTAATGACACCCAATGTGGAAGTCTTTACTATTATTGTTTATTGAGCAAGGTTACTCTTATAATTGTATTGCTTCTTTGAATATAAAATAGAGATATTTCTATATTCCTCATCGTGTGATTTTAATATCTTCGAAAGAAGTTTATTAATAGCTTTTAATTCTTGGTTGACAATTCCATTGATATATTAATTCATGAGAGAGATATGAGATTCATATGAAGTGTTGGGGGAAGTTGTAATCTTGGATTTGTTAATATTAGATTTATTATTTATTGTTATTTTAGTTATCTTTAGTTTACAAAACATTGATCATTGGTTTAAATAAGACTGAGATGATACATGGTTGGTACTTGATTTGTATTAGTGATAATTCCTCGTGGGTTTGACAACTCTCTTATCATTATATTATTTGTGGACCGTGTATACTTGCACGTGTTTATCTATTGCGGATTTAGTCCAACAAGTTTTTGGCGCCGTTGCCAGGGAATTGTTTTTCTAATAGTTTATCAATATCAATTTCAATCAAATTAGTCTTAATTTAAACGTATATATTTTTTATATTTGTATTTTGTTTATGTTTTTATTCACTTTTCAGATTATTGTTGAGCTTAACTATCAATGGTCTTCTGGGAGGATGACACAACCATGCAAGTTAAACGAGATTGAGAATTTGCAAAGACAAGTTGCAACTCTTTCAAGACTTTTTGACGATCGTTTGTGTCAATCCAATCAGAATGTGTACTATTAGAATCAAGTTAACTATGCCCCAAACTACTATCGTCCGGAGTGCCAGGTTTATCCAACCATGGGACAACAATTAGGATCAATATTGTGCTCCAAATCTCTCATACCATTAAGAATTTTCATACCAACCTCCACCGCAATAGGAGGATACATCTTATTTGGAGATTATTCTCACCAAATTCATTGAACATTCTGTGGTGAGGATGACGAACCAAAAGGCTTTATTGAGGAACCTCGAGAGCCAAATAGAACAACTTACCATTATTACCATTAACTACACGCATTGCAATTTACCTAGCATTACAGAGATTAATCCTAAAGAGTAGGATAAAAAGCAGTGCAAGGTGGATGCTCATAGAGGTGGCAAGGAGTTACACGAGGTTATTAGAGGTGATGTATTGTTGATGCATCCTAAGGTTGATGTTGATTATGAGGCTGGAGAATTGGGGAGCATATTTGGGTTAATTGTCAAGAATGATGAGGATCTTGAAACTATATTCAAGGTTTTCGACGCTATCGAGTACCCAATGGATCTTGACAAGTGTTTTCAGGTTGATCATGTGAGCGGTGAAGTTTTGGATAAATCGGATGACGAAAGTTTATTTTTGCCGATGGAAGAAATTATGTTTGAGGAACACCAATCATGCAGGCAAGCCACACAAATCAAGGAAAGAACAGCGAGGCGACATGATACGGTCATTTTTGCGATAGAGCTGAACTTAGAAAAATTGAAAGAAGTCGGGCTAACGACTATAAACGAGCGCTTCTTGGGAGGCAACCCAAGTTATTGTTTAAATTTTTGTTTTTGTTGATTATATTTTTGGTTTTTGAATTGCATTTTTAATGTCTTATTTAATTTTCTTTCTGGTCCAAGTATTGAACGAAACAGTGTAAACCCCACATTTAGCAAGCGAGGAGAACACTTCGATGCTTGCTTGCATGTTCTCAAGGTTGTCTTTTAAGATTACCATGTTGCATTGTCAGACAGTGAGGATATTGTTGACCTTATTGTTAGGGGGCGTCTTTGTTTGGTTTTACTCGGTGTTTGTACGCATTTAAGATTTGTTGATTTGAAATTATTTCTTGTATTTTGTTTTTGTTTGTTTTAATTTTGGTGCTCGAGTGCAGCAAGGGTAGCTAAGGCAGGCATGTCAGCCCAACAGCACCATACCGCACACGACGTGTAGCAGCGAGCGAACGGCAAGCTCGGAAATGCACAAGCTAGGCCTAGAGCCGCAGCGCGCTAAGGCAGCACCTGCTCAATCAGGGAGTCAGCGCCGCAGCGGCAGTTCATCAGGACTCAGCGCCGCAGCGCCGCGATGTAGCACCGCAACGCTACTTATGTATCTTCGATTTTAATGAGCAGATTTCGGGCCTGTGCAACTTCATTTCTTATTTCCCCCCACTAGGCATCTGCAGAGCTCTTTTGGCCCTCACTTCCATGCTGCTGTCGCTCCTGATTCCCACAATCAAATGCCTTCTAATACATCTTATTACACGAATTTGGGAACGGATTTGGGGCATTTGAAATCTATAGAAACCCTAGTTTGCTTATAATCTCCACTATGAGGTTTTCTCCACAATTCTACTAATCCTCCCGTTCGGCTGCTCAATTCACCATTTGGATCGGTTGAATCTCTAACTTTTAGGTTTATTTTGATGATAACAATAATTAGTAAATAGATTAATTAAAAGGATAAAATCCTCTCTATAGGATTTATATTATAATTATTTTAATTATCTTATTTACTTTGACTAAAAATATTTTTTAAATCTTATTGAATTGATTTTATTAACCTTGATAATCTAAATATCAAAATGTTAAAGAAATTAATTCATAAAGTGACATTTCCTAAGGCAAGGAGAACTATTATTTTTATAATTTCTCTCAAAATTACTTTCTCAAAATAAAGCGGCAAAAGGATATTTTTAAAACATTATGGTTGCATTCATAAGATAATACTAGTAATAAGTTATGTTTATGTGTGTGCAAACCGTGTGTGTGTGTATATATAAATGGCTTTATGAATATACATGTAAGCATTCAAGAGCATTAAATGTCTAAAAAGCTTAAAAGCGTTTAACCGAAATTTATATATGCTGAGATGATATGAGTCAAACATTTTGGGACAAAAAATGTTGCCCTACCCTTACAGCATGTGCTAGAGCATTAAAAGCTTTGAAATTAATTTGACATGTGAGCATTAAATGAATAAATGAGGAAGCTTTTAGCCTTGAAACTTTAACCGAAAATAACATTACTAGAAGTTTGAAATTGAGACATTCTTTTTGGGACACACTTGTTTCATTTCGTGCATGTGCTGAGAGTTAATCCCAATGTTCCTGAAAGATTGTCGTTTAAAGTTTTGACACATGGATTAAGAAAGTGTCATTTACTAAGTAAAATTTGTTTGAAATTCCATCACTACCCATTTATGGGAAATTGAAAACTATTAATACAAGGGAGAGAATTTATTGGGACAATGAGAGAAGGTAGGGGTAGTATAAGAAAGTAAATAATTTATTCTCCTCGAAATTTGTAAACGATAAACTTTTTAAAATAAATTTTTTCTTCTAAAACGATAATCTTTTAAGAACGGAGGGAGTATGATTTTTTCAAATTAATTAGGCATGTGGTCATTTAATGCAAAAGGTGAACAATATTTTAAGTAGGCTAAAAGCCTAAAACTTGAATTCGGATGAGATAGATTCAAGGAAGATAAAATTTTGTGGGCTAAAAATTAGTGATCTGTGTGCTCATAAATGGTTTCATCCGGACCTTCCATTTCAAACAATTAAATCTATACCATTGATTTTAAATAAAACCTTCAAAATTACCTGTATGCCCCAAACTTTAAAAATCTACAAATAGTAGCTCTTTTCTTTCATTTCATTTTACCAATTCACTTACAAAAAAAGCTTACTCTTCTTGCCTACGTATTCTATTTCTCTAAAAAGATTTCTCTCTCTTCTTATCAAAGTTCTAATCATTTGAGAAGAGGAAATTGATCTAAGTATTTGAGAAAAGTTATTTGATTTAATTTACTTAAATTATCTCTTGCTTGTTTAGATTTATGGATAAACAAATATAAATTATTACAAATAGTTATATATATATATATATATATATATATATATATATATATATATACAATTCGCTTCTTCAGCGAACTGGAAGGAGCGAACTAAGAACGAACCGACTATAGCAAAGGTTTTTACCGTCGTTATAGCATAGAAAGCCGGGTTTTTATGCTATAACGACAGAAAAAACCGTCGTTGTAGCCGGTTCGCTCTTATTTCGCTCCCTCCAGTTCGTTGGAGAGAGCCGGGTTATATATATATATATATATATATATATATATATATATATATATATATATATATATATATATATATATATATATATCATCTATTTATCATATAAAAAGTTAGTACTTAGACACCGAGACTAGATTGGAGATATTCTTCTTAAGTGAGGAAATTAGCCGAATAAGTTCTCAAAGTCCTAAGTGGCCTTTTATAAGATACAAGTTATTTATATAAATGTAGTTAAATAGATCAAATATTGGGGTACGAATACATTTCGATAAGTGTGTAAATTATCTTAAATGTATTTTAAATTCTAAGTGATCTATCGAAAATATTTATACAGATATAAATTGTGAAACTATTAATTTGGTTAGTACTTAGACACCGAGACTGCAAAGATATTCCTCTTAATTGAGGGAATTAGCAGACAAGATCTCAAAGTCCTAAGTGGCCTTATTTATAATAACTCACATAATAGATAAAATATATTAATATATATTCTTTGTGTTAAACAAATATATTTGTTATCTCAAATATTGCTTAACTGATTTATTTATTATACTTGATATCTGTCATCATAAGTATTTAATCATATATTCATTTATTCATAAAATACTTGTTGCATAATATAAAAATTATTTAAACTTTTATATCACAAACTTAAGTGAACTTATCTGCTTACTTAGAAGCATTTTCACTCTAAATATAAAAGTTATTTAAACTTTTATATCGGAAATTAAGTTATATCTATTTAGCCCATAGAAATATATTCTTTATTATAAAGAATAAATAATTCTTTATAAATTTTCATTAAGCTATATATCCGCTTATAAATAAGCATTTTTGAGCTAAAACTAAAATTGATCTATTTGCTTAATCAAGAAGCATATTTACAAAAATATAAAAGTTAAAAAACTTTTATAATCGAGCAAAAATTTACATCTGCTTACATAGAAGCACATTTCACATATATAAAGATCATTGAACTTTTATATAATTACTTGATCTCTAATTGCTATCTGCTTATTTGAGAAACATCAAATATTCAAGTTATTTAAACATTTATATATATCTTTACTAAATTCTATCTACTTATTTTAGAAGCATATCTCTGTTAAATCTTTTGTAAAAGGAAAAAAAAGGTAGAGTTAGTTTATTTTATGTACCTGGGAGAAAGACGAGTAATTCTTTGATGAAGACCAGAGTCTTAGAGAGGTCAGCTGGGAGTTAGGTCTTTAGTATACTTGTGAGGTGAGGAAGAGGCTGTCGTTTCAAGACCAGATCATAGAATAGAACTGAACTCAAAAGAAAGGTACAACTAAGCTTGAGAAGGGAGCTCGGAGCATACTGTCTAAGATAGTTAGTTAAGAATAGTTGTAAGTTTGTCTATAAAACTTTGTAAAGGCTTCTCCGTCTGTTAAAAGAGTTTTTATTACTGAGAGTAATATGATCTCAAGTCCTAGAGAGGAGATTAAGACTGGACGTAACAACATACCCAGGATGTAAGGATGTATGTTGTGAACCAGACAAATCTCTTTGCATTGTGTGATTGAATTTTTATTGTTTTGCATATTAATTTCTAATACCACAAATTAATTATTAAAAAATTTAAAAATGCCTAAGATAATTTTTTTAATCCGTAATAATCTATTCAATCCCCATTCTAGATTATTATTGAACTTTCAATTGGTATCAGAGCGGTATTCTTTAACTTGTTTATTAAGTGATTACAGACATATCTAAGAATAGATCCATCTATGACCTACATAAATGTTAGTCGTTGTGGGGAAGGACTATCAATGTCCAGACATCCACTATTTCTTGGCACAAATTTTGCCACCTGGAAGAGTAAATTCAAAATCTATGTCAAATCACAAGGAATCAAAGTTTGGTTTGTAATAGAACGAGGTTTAAAAGTTCTTAAAAAAATTGTAGAAGTAAAGATCGTTGAGAAAGATGATGAGTTCAATACTAATGATGAAAAGGCTATGAACATAGCATCCATAGTTGAACAAGTGTTGACTAGTGCTTTCATTAAAATAGTGTTGGCAATTGCAAGAATGCAAGAGAAATTTGGGAAATATTGATTGTAACCTATGAATGAACCAATCATATTAAAAAAACCAGAAAAGATGCTCTAATCCAAGAGTATGAAAGTTTCAAGCTGGAAGAAGATGAAAAGATCATTGATATGGAAACATGTTTTTTCAGAATTATTGATGAGCTGGAACAATTAGGGAAGACATATACAACTAATGAGAAAAACAGAAGAATTCTTAAAGCCATTCCATCCATTTGGAAAATAAAGGTTATTGCTATTAAGGAAATGCAAGACCTAACTACTTATCCTCTTGATAACCTTATTGGAAATCTTCGTGCCCACGAAGTCGACATGTTGGTCAAAAAAGTAGGATCGGATACAAATCTTAAGAAGAAAAGAATTACTTTCAAAGCTTTACTTGTAGATCAAGACAGATATGATGAAGAAGCCACTGAATAAACTAAGGAAATTGCAAATTTATGTTTAATGACAGACAATGATTCATCATTAAGATCTGAGATAAATTCTGAACACCAATTACCTAGTACTTCATTTGTCACACATACCTTAGATAATATAAATGAAGAATACCATAAACTACAAGAAGCGTATAATTGTTTATATGAAGATAATGAAATTATTAAATTAAAAATTTCATTAGAAAAATTAATTAAAATAAACAAAAATTTTGAAATAGAAATTTCAAATTTAATTATAGCTAATGAAAGTTTAAATAAAGAAAAAGAGGAATTATAAAATGACTTTTCAGAAAGTTTATTACTAAAGAAAGAATTAGAAAAATTAAGAAAAATAAGCAAAGATCTGGAGATAGAAAATTCAACACTTATCATTTCCATTGAAAATTTTGAAGTTGAAAATTCAACACTTGCTATAATTAATGAATATACTCAAATAAAAAATCAAGTGTTAAGTGAAGATATTAAAAATCTCAAGTTTGAAAATTCATCTATAAAGATAGAGTTAGAAAAACAAAATGAAGATTCTTCTTTAATAGATCAAATTAATATTTTAACTAAAAAACATGACGATTTAAATACTATAGTTCTTAAGTTGACAAAAGGAAAAGAAAATCTTGATGTTATGATTTATCAACAAAGATGTGAATTTAACAAAGAAGGACTAGGATATGTTGGAGAATCTAGTAAAATAAAAGATATAAAGACTTTATCATGTTAAAAGTATAGAAAAAGAAACTCATACATCTCCTTTTATTAAATGATCTTACTGTAATCGAAATGATCATTCTCTTCACATGTGTAATGCTCGAAATGAAAATTATAAAGAAAAAATGATTTGGGTACCAAAATGAACTTACAATGCACCAATTATTAAAAATATAAGGAAAAAGTTCTATAATTAAAAAATAAAAGTCAAAAATCTTATAGAAATTTTCATCAAAGCTTTTAAGAATATAAAAATAGAGTAAATCATGCATTTTATAGACCTGCTACTCATAAAATACTTGTGCCTACTAAGACTGATTATCTTGTACCTAGTTTTGTAAAGAAAAACACAAATACTCATACAAAATGAAAAACTTATCCAAATGACCTTTCTTATTTAAGGGTATCAATTCGTGAAATTAATATATATGTTGCAGGTATGTCTTACAGCTGATTCTAGTAAAAGTAAATGACAACATCATTTTTAAGTCTACTAATATTACCTTGTGTAATGATTTTTTTGAAAGAATGAGTAAGGAATTTGAAATGAGCATGATGGGAGAATTTAAAGTCTTCCTAGAATTGCAAATCAAACAAGGTAAGAAAGATTCTTACTATGCAAGACATCATAACTGTAAAAGTACAAGTGGCATATGTCAGTTTCTCATAATTATTTATGCATTAAAATATGTGTTTAAAATAATAATAAAAAAATTATTGATTAAATTTGACTTTTAAAATAGTAGAAATATTTAAATGTATAAAATTTTACAAATATTTATATTTTTTTAAAAATATTATTATAAATAAATTTTAATATTTATAAATTCTTATTAATTATGTTTAATATTTAAATCTATTCTCTTTAAAAACATATATATATATATATATATATATATATATATATATATATATATATATATATATATATATATATATATATATATATATATATTGGAAATTTGGAATGTTCATTTGAATTTATATACATCTAACGATAAATAACCTCCATCCGTGTTTACTGATTTGGACCAATCAAAAGCAATCACACAAATTCAAATTATGCAAGCTTCCTATCATTTGATTAAAAGACAAATAGGCATCTGAATCTTTTAAAGAATTTTTTTCAGATTCTAATCTCATTTTCTGCATGTTCTGAAAAGTACTCTATACTATTCTTTCCCCCCATTTTTATGATGACAAAGGGGGAGAAGAAAATATTATTAGGAGAAGAAAAGTATTATGTCACATGCTATATACTACTTCATGCTATATGCTATTGCTATGAACTGTTATATACATGTACTGTTGCTTTTTCAAAAAATTAATTATTTTAAAGGATTGCATAAACTATAGGGGAGTTTTTATAGAAAATATTTTTAGTTGATTGTCATTATCAAAAAGGGGAAGATTGTTGGATCTCTAACATTTAGGTTTATTTTGATGATAACAATAATTAGTGAATAGATTAATTAAACGGGTAGAATCCTCTCTATAGGATTTATATTATAATTGTTTTAATTATCTTATTTACTTTGACCAAAAATATTTTTTAAATCTTATTGAATTTATTTTATTAACCTTAATAATGTAAATATCAAGTGTTAAAAAAATTAATTCATAAAGCAACATTTCCTAAGGTAAGGAGAACTATTATTTTTATAATTTCTCTCAAAATTACTTTCTCAAAATAAAGGGGCAAAATGATATTTTTAAAACACTATGGTTGCATTCATAAGATAATAATAAGTTATGTGTGTGTTCAAACCGTGTATATATATATATATATATATATATATATATATATATATATATATATATATATATATATATACGGAAAATATCTTAGGCTCACCCAGCAAAAGCGCACCCCAGCTCACCTATAAAACCCATTTCGTTTTTTTTTCTCTCCTCACATTTCAGACATAACACAAAATCAAACTCTCTCCCTCTCGACATTTCAGCCCCCCTCTCTCGCTATCTCGCTCTCCCGATCTCTCTTTCCCTCTCTTCTCACGATCTGCCCGCTCACTCGCTTCATCCATCTGCCTCTCCTGCTCGAGACCCAAAACTCGCCCTAAATCTCGTCGCGACGGTTTGCCCTAAAACTCGGCCCAAATTTGTCAAAAGGTAACAAAATTAAGGGCGACAATTTTGATTAGGCAGAGTTCAACAGGGTCTAAGCTCTTCCATCTTTCTGGTGATTAAAGGTAAAAAGACTTAATTTATCAAATTACTCCATTTTCTCTTTCACCGTGTTGCTTCTTCTAGGGCTAGTGTAAGACCCCGAATTTTATGAAATAAAAGTATTCAATTTTTCTTATAATTACAATTCAGTAAATGGTTAAATTGATAAAAAGTTAAAGTTATGGGTGAAATGTGAAAATTTTTCAAAATACGCAAGTGGTTATAAAATAATCATTGTTGTCGGGGAATATTCGTTTGATCGTGGAATATTCTTTCTGTCGGAAAATATTCGTACGACGGCGCATCCATTTGTGGGCCCCATAACAGAATAATTGTCGGATGAAGATAACGACAAAAATTGAGTTTTTATAATTAACGGCGTAGTTGTTACCGTTAACACTGTTGGAATACCCAGTGGTTAAAATACAGTAATAGGCGTTATTGCACAGTAGCACACGGTATTGCACAGTATTTTTGAAATTATTGATTCTTACGTAAGAAGGCACTACTGAATAATTGTCACAGTAATTACTGTTCAATATTTTATTTTATTGATTCAATAATTGCTGCGTTGATATTTTATATTATTGTTGTTTCACTAATTGTTGCTGCACTGTATTTTCTATTATCAGATCAATAATTCATATTATTTGAATAATATTATTAGATAACATTATTGGCAATGTCTAGAAAATTCTGTCTAAGGAGAGGTTTGGTCATCTAATTGCGCGCCAGTAAGGAGAAATCCTTATTGGAAAGCCCCCTCTTTCCTGGAAACGGCCTGGTTGTCATAAATGTGATTCTATAATATTATTTGTGAATAATTAATTATTGATTCATATGATAAGGAAATATTTATTTTATGTGGATATAAATGAGGGATATATTTTTGTGGTTAAAAATGAAGGAGTTAATGTTGAGGTTTTTATCAGTATTTTTGTCGGAATGGAGGTATTAAAAATCAGGGTTTTTGAAAAATATTGCGGGGGTTATAATTTTTAATCCGACCGTTGGATCGTGATAATTTTTGGATATGTTATTCATATATAAGTTGAGTATATGTCCACAAATTTTGAACCGTTAAAAATGAACGTATGATTTGTTATGAATTTTGCGAGATGACTGGTTCTGAAATTGTTGAATTTTTGGAGTTAATCATTTTGGTGGAAAATTCTAGAATTGGTGGGCCCCACTCTTGGTTAGTGAAAAAATGTGCTGAGATTTTTATTCAAATGTGGTGGGTGGAAATAGTAGCAGGTAAAGCCATCAGGTTGCAGGTTAAGTCTGCTTCGGCGTGCTAATATTTTCCTATAAATAGAGGACTAAGTTAGAATTGAAAATCACACCAGAATTCATAAGTTTTCTCTCTTTCTCTCTCTATATTATGAAGCATATTTTGTGAGTATTTAGATACTTTGAGAGTTGCTATTCAGTGCAAGTTTTTTTCGGCTTTGCATTCCAGTCAGAAATACTGCACTTTTGAAGTAAGGGATAGTAAGAGATTTTAAGGGTTGTTATGTTTTTCAGTTTCGTAATTTTTCTGACCTTCAAAAATTCTGAAGAAATTTGAAATGATATTTTGATGAGTTTTCTTGATTATGTCCAAAATTGGTGATTTTTGGATGTATAGATTGAGAGTTATGAATTTTATGAGAAAAGCCTATTTTAAAAGTAATCGCTTATTATTCCTTGTGGTTAACTCCAAAATTGATGAAATTTTTATTGGGAGTACATGTATATGATAGAAGTATACTCTGTAAATTTCAGAATTTTTAGACAAAAGTACAATTTTTGATAAATATCTAAATATTCGGCTGTTTTGGCCATATGAAAAATAGTAAATCACTTTTAAAAATTCTGAGAAAAATATATGTTCACTATGGGACTATATTATGCTAAATCCCAGAAAAGAAATATTTTTAAAACTGATTTGGTATTTTTCATGAAAATAGTCTAGTCATGAGTAAATGAATTAAATATGTTTTGTGAAGTAAGAAAATTGGAAAATAAGATTTTATGACTTGAGAATCCTATATGAGGTATATGCAGATTTTTGATGAGAGTTTTGGTTATTGGTGATGAAATCTTATGAGTTTGGCATTTTAGAATGATTAAATGCATTATTTAGTAAAGTGTAAACAATTAAAATAAATTGTTTATAAGTTTAAGAAATATTATTCTTTCAATATCATTATACCAAAATATTGGTATATATTTTATTATGGAATTTCTACCTTTTTGTGTCGGGGTTACTATTCATGAGTTACTATTCACGAGTTACTATTCACGAGTTACTATTCACGATAAAATTGGTTTCTTTTTCTAACCAAATTATAGTTGATTTATGAATATTACTCTTGAGATTAAATCTATATGTTGATCATATTATTTTTATTATCATATATAACATTTTTATAACCCTGATGTTGAAATTCTCTTTCACTTGAGTGTAAAGATGGGTAGATTATTGGTATGATCATGACTTTGGGTTCTCTTTGGCCAGTAGTGTAAAGTTGAATTATTGACTAGTATGATCATGACCATTGAATTTATAATTGAATATCTTCAGCTTAAGTGCAAAGGTGAAATGATCAACATGGTTATAATTATTGTTTATATAAATGATTATATATTTCTTTGAGATATTAATATATTTGGCTTGTAGTGCAAATATGAACTGTTGATGAATATATTTGGCCGTAGTGCAAATATGAACTGTTGAGGAATATCTTTGGCATGTAGTGCAAAGATGAATTGTTGATGAATATCTTTGGCCCGTAGTGCAAAGATGACATGTTGTTGAATATCTTTGGCCAGTAGTGCAAAGATGAACAGATGTTGAGATAAACATGACCAACTGGTGATACAAATGAATATCTTTGGCCGTAGTACAAAGATGAAGTTATTAGTATGATTATGAACAGGAAATGTGATTTGGTGTAACCATGATCTTTGATGTTTCAGGTAAAGATAGGTGATAAAAATTATCTTCGTCCTGGATGAGAAGAGGAATTTAGAACTACAGTTATGATTATGAGTTATTCATATGATTGTGGACCAGAATTGTTGATTGATGTTACAGGGATAAAATATTGTTGGTGAATTTTTAACATGAAGAAGATAATAGACTTTATAGTCTATTTGACTCTTATAATGGATTGCTCGTTCCGCTGCAACTATGGTTGAAATTTTTATCATCTACCATATGTTCTAAATCTCTGATTTATTACTGATGAAGACTATTGATAATTTATTTATCTTTAGTCATGATATTCTTTACTGGGCTAGTTGTGCTCACCCTTTTGTTTCACAATTCCTTTCAGGTAATAAGAGTGTAGCTGGGTCGAGCGGGGGTAACAAGGGAATAGAACGGTGGTCAGCATTTAGTAGTTATATTTGGTGAAGAAAATAGGGTGAGGCGAACCCAACGTTGGAAGGGTGTTTCGTCACTATCATACAAGATGTCTAATGACATATAACCTCGTGTCATCATAAGACAGGGTTATGCTCATCCACTTGCTGAGTATATCTACGAGCACTACCTATATAATCTTGGTGTTTGTTTGAAGTATAATTCTCAATTAGAGACAGTGGAGATAATGATAAGTCAAAAGAAGACTCACCATTGGGAAGAATATGATAGTAAGCTTCTCGTTTTTCTTTGGGGTCTATTGGGTCAACCAAGGATAATTCTGTGGCCATATGATATCTATCATAATCTAGACGCATGGCCTCCCATGTACAAAGGTTTCCTTGAGCACTTCCCAAAGATTCTAATTTTTAAAACAGTTTTTGACTATACCTTTATGTAAGGTGTCATTGTGAGGTGCTGTCCACGGTTGGAACATGAGTCACATTTGGTATATATTTGTATCCAAACTCACAGCATATGTGTTGTTATATTTTGCACGACAATTATTGTATTAAAGTTGTAGTTATTTTCTGTACCATGTATTTGGCGACTCAGAATAGGTTGGATGGAATGGACCTATTTTGGGGTTGTCACAGTTAGTATCAGAGCTTAGGGATATGATCTCTGGTGGAGATCGGGGAATACAACTAGGAGGGGAGAGACGAGTAAATCCTTCGCAAGTGTGTCCTAACTAAGCTTATTTGTTGGTCAGTCATACTATCGGGATATGATGTGATATGTTAATTTGTTAAATTAACCTTTATTTTTGAAGCTGTATTCTAGAATGATATCTGAAATACAGGAGATGATCAATGGAAAAATCATGATGACAGGAAAGATGGAATCTGAAATGAAAGTAAGGTATTCTCAACTCTTTGAAATACCAGGTACGCAAATTTCGAGGACGAAATTTTATAAGGAGGGGAGATTGTAAGACCCCGAATTTTATGAAATAAAAGTATTCAATTGTTCTTATAATTACAATTCAGTAAATGGTTAAATTGATAAAAAGTTAAAGTTATGGGTGAAATGTGAAAATTTTTCAAAATACGCAAGTGGTTATAAAATAATCATTGTTGTCGGGGAATATTCGTTTGATCGTGAAATATTCTTTCTATCGGGGAATATTCGTACGACGGCGCAGCCATTTGTGGGCCCCATAACAGAATAATTGTCGGATGAAGATAACGATAAAAATTGAGTTTTTATAATTAACGGCGTAGTTGTTACCGTTAACACTGTTGGAATACCCAGTGGTTAAAATACAGTAATAGGCGTTATTGCACAGTAGCACACGGTATTGCACAGTATTTTTGAAATTATTGATTCTTACGTAAGAAGGCACTACTGAATAATTGTCACAGTAATTACTGTTCAATATTTTATTTTATTGATTCAATAATTGCTGCGTTGATATTTTATATTATTGTTGTTTCACTAATTGTTGCTGCACTGTATTTTCCATTATCAGATCAATAATTCATATTATTTGAATAATATTATTAGATAACATTATTGGCAATGTCTAGAAAGTTCTATCTAAGGAGAGGTTTGGTCATCTAATTGCGCGCCAGTAAGGAGAAATCCTTATTGGAAAGCCCCCTCTTTCCTGGAAACGGCCTGGTTGTCATAAATGTGATTCTATAATATTATTTGTGAATAATTAATTATTGATTCATATGATAAGGAAATATTTATTTTATGTGGATATAAATGATGGATATATTTTTGTGGTTAAAAATGAAGGAGTTAATGTTGAGATTTTTATCAGCATTTTTGTCGGAATGGAGGTATTAAAAATTAGGGTTTTTGAAAAATATTGCGGGGGTTATAATTTTTAATCCGACCGTTGGATCGTGGTAATTTTTAGATATGTTATTCATATATAAGTTTAGTATATGTCCACAAATTTTGAACCGTTAAAAATGAACGTATGATTTGTTATGAATTTTGCGAGATGACTGGTTCTGAAATTGTTGAATTTTCGGAGTTAATCATTTTGGTAAAAAATTCTAGAATTGGTGGGCCTCACTCTTGGTTGGTGAAGAAATGTGCTGAGATTTTTATTCAAATGTGGTGGGTGAGAATAGTAGCAGGTAAAGCCATCAGGTTGCAGGTTAAGTCTGCTTCGGCGTGCTAACATTTTCCTATAAATAGAGGGCTAAGTTAGAATTAAAAATCACACCAGAATTCATAAGTTTTCTCTCTTTCTCTCTCTATATTATGAAGCATATTTTGTGAGTATTTAGATACTTTGAGAGTTGCTATTCAGTGCAAGTTTCCTTCGGCTTTGCATTCCAGTCAGAAATACTGCACTTTTGAGGTAAGGGATAGTAAGGGATTTTAAGGGTTGTTATGTTTTTCAGTTTCGTAATTTTTTTGACCTTCAAAAATTCTGGAGTAATTTGAAATGATATTTTGATGAGTTTTCTTGATTGTATCCAAAAATGGTGATTTTTGGATGTATAGATTGAGAGTTATGAATTTTATGAGAAAAGCCTATTTTAAAAGTAATCGCTTATAATTCCTTGTGGTTAACTCCAAAATTGATGAAATTTTTATTGGGAGTACATGTATATGATAGAAGTATACTCTGTAAATTTCAGAATTTTTGGACAAAAGTACAATTTTTGATAAATATCTAAATATTCGGCTGTTTTGGCCATATGAAAAATAGAAAATGACTTTTAAAAATTCTGAAAAAAATATATGTTCACTATGAGACTATATTATGCTAAATCCCAGAAAAGAAATATTTTTGAAACTGATTTGGTATTTTTCATGAAAATAGTCTAGTCATGAGTAAATGAATTAAATATGTTTTGTGAAGTAAGAAAATTAAAAAATAAGATTTTATGACTTGAGAATCCTATATGAGGTATATGCAGATTTTTGATGAGAGTTTTGATTATTGGTGATGAAATCTTATGAGTTTGGCATTTTAGAATGATTAAATGCATTATTTAGTAAAGTGTAAATAATTAAAATAAATTGTTTATAAGCTTAAGAAATATTATTCTTTCAATATCATTATACCAAAATATTGGTATGTATTTTATTGTAGAATTTTTACTTTTTTGTGTCGGGGTTACTATTCATGAGTTACTATTCACGAGTTACTATTCATGAGTTACTATTCATGAGTTACTATTCACGATAAAATTGGTTTCTTTTTCTAACCAAATTATAGTTGATTTATGAATATTACTCTTGAGATTAAATCTATATGTTGATCATATTGTTTTTATTATCATATATAACATTTTTATAACCCTGATGTTGAAATTCTCTTTCACTTGAGTGTAAAGATGGGTAGATTATTGGTATGATCATGACTTTGGGTTCTCTTTGGCCAGTAGTGCAAAGTTGAATTATTGACTAGTATGATCATGACCATTGAATTTATAATTGAATATCTTCAGCTTAAGTGCAAAGGTGAAATGATCAACATGGTTATAATTATTGTTTATATAAATGATTATATATTTCTTTGAGATATTAATATATTTGGCTTGTAGTGCAAATATGAACTGTTGATGAATATATTTGGCCGTAGTGCAAATATGAACTGTTGAGGAATATCCTTGGCCTGTAGTGCAAAGATGAATTGTTGATGAATATCTTTGGCCCGTAGTGCAAAGATGACATGTTGTTGAATATCTTTGGCCAGTAGTGCAAAGATGAACAGATGTTGAGATGAACATGACCAACTGGTGATACAAATGAATATCTTTGGCCGTAGTGCAAAGATGAAGTTATTAGTATGATTATGATCAGGAAATGTGATTTGGTGTAACCATGATCTTTGATGTTTCAGGTAAAGATAGGTGATAAAAATTATCTTCGTCCTGGATGAGAAGAGGAATTTAGAACTACAGTTATGATTATGAGTTATTCATATGATTGTGGACCAGAATTGTTGATTGATGTTACAGGGATAAAACATTGTTGGTGGATTTTTAACATGGAGAAGATAATAGACTTTATAGTCTATTTGACTCTTCTAATAGATTGCTCGTTTCGCTGCAACTATGGTTGAAATTTTTATCATCTACCATATGTTCTAAATCTCTGATTTATTACTGATGAAGACTATTGATAATTTATTTATCTTTAGTCATGATATTCTTTACTGGGCTAGTTGTGCTCACCCTTTTGTTTCACAATTCCTTTCAGGTAATAAGAGTGTAGCTGGGTCGAGCGGGGGTAACAAGGGAATAGAACGGTGGTCAGCATTTAGTAGTTATATTTGGTGAAGATAATAGGGTGAGGTGAACCCAACGTTGGAAGGGTGTTTCGTCACTATCATACAAGATGTCTAATGACATACCACCTCGTGTCATCGTAAGACAGGGTTATGCTCATCCACTTGCTGAGTATATCTACGAGCACTACCTATATAATCTTGGTGTTTGTTTGAAGTATAATTCTCAATTAGAGACAATGGAGATAATGATAAGTCAAAAGAAGACTCACCATTGGGAAGAATATGATAGTAAGCTTCTCGTTTTTCTTTGGGGTCTATTGGGTCAACCAAGGATAATTCTGTGGCCATATGATATCTATAATAATCTAGACGCATGGCCTCCTATGTAAAAAGGTTTCCTTGAGCACTTCCCAAAGATTCTAATTTTTAAAACAGTTTTTGACTATACCTTTATGTAAGGTGTCATTGTGAGGTATTGTCCACGGTTGGAACATGAGTCACATTTGGTATATATTTGTATCCAAACTCACAGCATATGTGTTGTTGTATTTTGCACGACAATTATTGTATTGAAGTTGTAGTTATTTTCTGTACCATGTATTTGGCGACTCAGAATAGGTTGGATGGAATGGACCTATTTTGGGGTTGTCACAGCTAGCGCTTATTATTGGAGCTTTTTCTATTTTTTAATCTTGTGTAATTCGTTTACTTTGTATCTGTTTATATAAGATATTGTTGTTTTAAAGGTAAATTTAATAAATTTTAAAGCTTGCGCCTACCCAATTCAGCTTAATTCAGTCTTATACTCCTCTACATGGAGGGAATTTGGAATATTCTAGGTTTCTGATAAATTACTTGATCCATTTGATTGATTAGTATTAATATGATTATGACCTAATAAATAATCTATGGAGTTATGGATTTCACACCAAATTGCTGATAGAATCTTCTGCAGCGGGTTGAACTGATAATGGATTTTGTGTGGGATAATATATTTACCCTGTGTATTTTCTGGAAAATTTATTTAGGATAATTGTACGGTTTTTATCTTTGGTAATGAGTAATTGAGAGTACTGATAAAAGTTTAGTAACTTCCTAAATTAAAATTTTTGATTTTGCTGTGATTATCCAAGTCTTCAACAGCTACATCGCATATAAGATCTTATCTTTAAAACTTTATGCTTATAGTAATGTTGTACCCTCATCATTGTTGATGTTTTAACCTTTTCTTACTGGTTACGTGTATCCAGATGGGTTCATGGCATGCGCATGCAGAGCAATCAGTTATGTTTGTATGCAAAAGATATTATATGTTCATCTGTTTCACAGATTGATGAGCTAATTTAGTACAAAAGTAATTGAAGCTAAAAATCTAATAACTTGGATGTTGGAAACCTATGTTCTCAACTGTTATAAACTTGCACAAACTTTCAAGAATTGTTTCGCATCATTGTAAGTGGACATCTGAGTTATGCTCTGTGACGCCCTCAAAATAGGTATACATCACCCATCTTGAGTCGTCAGATACAAAGTACAGAATACAAATACAACTGTAGTGTACAATACTACCAAACATAACCCGTGAGTTTGAATACAAATATTGTCTACTAGAGAGTATAAAAACTCAAAAGGAGTCTTCATTACAATTATTATCACACTATTTCACAGAATAGTGAGAACTACTAATACTATCATCTGGTTCATCACTCCGTTCCCCGACTCGTCCCAGCTATATTCTCATTTCCTGAAGAGAACAGTGAAAGAAAGAGTGAGCTCAACCAGCCCAGTAAGAAATATTATGACTAAGATAATGCAGAATAAATTATCATTAGCCTTCAGCAGTGTTAAACTGATAAAATATAATAAACATCAAGTTTAACTGCAGCGGAACAAGCAATCCATTAGAAGAGTCAAGTAGAGAATAAAATCTACTATCTTTTATGATTTAAAAGGTTTTTCAACACTGTTATCGCTGGGACTCAGCTTAATAAAATAATCCACATCATCGAATCACCCCTGCACTACGGCCAAGGATATTCTTTAATATCACGACCACAATTATCTCTGCACTACGGGCCAAGAATATTTGTGTATTCATTAATGGTCATGATCATGCCAACAACTATCCATCAATGCACTACGGCTAATGAGGACTTTTACCACATCATTTGTAACATTACGGTTATGATTATACCGAATAATCCCTGGTCATAATCATACCAAGTCCATCTATGCACTACAGGCCACAGATGACTTTCAACATTTTATAAACATGAGGATGATAACAATGATATAATAATTCAATAAAACAAGTTCAAGAATTAATTTATCCAAGTATGAACAACGTCCAAATTGTCAACATGATACTGCTTTGTGGAGTAAAATTTAAGAATGTTTAGAATAATATTTTCATGAAAAGATACTGGATGAAACGCAATTATCAAGGATATTCCACTAATTTCATGGAGTATAGAAGTCAAAACATAACCAACTGAGTATAATAAAAAATGGAATAACAAAAGAAATCACCATGCATGCGATAGACAGCACAGACAGGTTATTCCAACAGAATAATAAATAATGGAACCAGGTCCGGCGTAAAACGCACAGACAGGATATTCCGACAGAATAATAATAAAAATAGAACCAGGTCTGGTGTAAAACACACAGACAGGATGTTCCAACAGAATAATAATAAAAACGGAATCAGGTTCGGTGTAAAACACACAGACAGGATGTTCCAACAGAATAATAATAAAAACGGAACCAGGTCCGGTATAAAACACACAGACAGGATGTTCCAATAGAATAATAGAAGAATGTCACCAAGTATAGGGTAGACCGCGTATACATGTTACTCCAACAGAATAATAAGAAATGGAATAACAATAGTTCTCTTCATGAATAAGAAAGAATAACACCCCTTATTGTTTTAAAGAAGAACTGAAATAAGGAAGTAGTTAAGTAGCAGAATACTTTTCTTCTCTCTCTCTAGAGTTCAGTGAATTCGTAAGAAATAATGAAGGAATGAGCTGCTATTTATAGAAAAATGAAATGCATAGTAACTAATCTGTGACGCCCCCAAAATAGATATACAACACCCATTCTGAGTCGCCAAATACATGGTACAGAAAGCAAACTACAACTTCAATAATACAATTGTCGTGCAAAATACGACAACACATACTGTGAGTTTAAATACAAATATTGTCTTCTAGATAATATCCACACTCAAATAAGTCCTCAATATAATTATTCAAACACTATTTTACAAAAATAGTGAGGACTGATAAAACATCTTTCTAGAACCATCACTCCATACCCCGACTAGATCCTGCTATGTTCTCACCTCCTAAGAAGAAAAATGGAACAAAAAGGAAAAGAGTGAGCTCAACTAGCCCAGTAAAGAATATTATGACTAAGATACTATACAACAAATTATCATTAGTATTCAACAGGGAAAAATCTGATAGAATATAATCGACAACAAGTTTTAGATCAACAACTGCAGCGGAAACAACAAACCATTAGAAGAGTCAAGTAGAGAATGAATTCTACTATCTTCTAAGATTTAAAAGTCCACCATCAATATTTTATCCTTGTAATAATCATCTTTAACCAAATATTCATCTTTGCACTACAGGCCAAAGATATTCATTTGTATCACCAGTCGGTCATGTTCATCTCAACACCTGTTCATCTTTGCACTACAGGCCAAATATATTCATCAAGTAATCATACATCTTTGCACTACAGGCCAAAGATATTCAGTAATATCATCATTTAGGACTGAGGATGATGAAAAATATCTTAAAGAGAACGAATCCAGTGAGACAGAAGGACAAATAGTAGGGATTCGTATAACAGTTTATCCAAGATCAATAATACTTCATAATAATCAATTGTGAAGCAGAATTCAAAAATAAAGATCAAAACATGGATACAATCAAAGATAGTAACCATAATAGACATCTTGGACAAAAAGAAAAAATTTTATTTTTCGGTGAATAGTGCCGTATTCGTGAATAATGTCGTATACGTGAATAGTAACGTATACGTGAATAGTAACCCCGACACAAAAAGTTTTAAATTTGATAAAAACTCATGTTAATATTTTAGCATAATGATATTGAAGAAAATAATATCATTTAAGAAGAAAATAATATCTCTTACCTCAAAATATCAGTACTTCTGGTCGGAATACCGGTATAAGGCTGAAAGAAACTTGCTCTGATGAATAGAAACTCTTAAAGTATCTAAATACTCACAAAATACACTCAATAATCTAGAGAGAAAGAGAGAAAACTTGTTTTTGGTGTGATTTTCAATTCTAACTTAGCCCTCTATTTATAGGAAAATGTTAGCACGCCGAAGCAGACTTAACCTGTAACCTGATGGCTTTACCTGCTACTATTCCCACCCACCACATTTGAATAAAAATCTCAGCACATTTCTTCACCAACCAAGAGTGGGGCCCACCAATTCTAGAATTTTTCACCAAAATGATTAACTCTGAAAATTCAATAATTTCTGAACCAGTCATCTCGTAAAATTCATAATAAATCATACGTTCATTTTTAACGGTTCAAAATTTGTGGACATATACTCAACTTATATATATATAACATATCCAAAAATTTCCACGATCCAACGGTCGAATTAAAAATTATAACCCCCGCAAAATATCTCAAAAACCCTGATTTTTAATACCTCCATTCCGACAAAAATACTGATAAAAACCTCAACATTAACTCCTTCATTTTTAACCACAAAAATATATCCCTCATTTATATCCACATAAAATAAATATTTTCTTATCATATGAATCAATAATTAATTATTCACAAATAATATTACAGAATCACATTTATGACAACCAGGCCGTTCCCAAGAATCACATCAATTATTGAATCAATAAAATAAAATATTGAACAATAACTACTGTAACAATTATTGAGTAGTGCCTTCTTACGTAAGAATCAATAATTGGTGCAATACCGCGTGCTACTGTATTTTAACCACGGGGTATATCAACAGTATTAACGGTAACAACTACGTCGTTATTTATAAACAACTTATACTTGTCGTTTTCTTCATCCAATCGCTTTTCGTTATGGGGCCCACACAAGGCTGTGCCGTCGCAACAATATTCCACGACCAAACGAATATTCCCCGACAAAATGAATATTTTATAACCACTTGCTTATTTTACAAAATTTGCACATTTCACCCGTAACCAAAGTATTATATCAAATTAACCCCTTATTATTCACAATAATATTTAGAGAAAATTTGATTTTATTCATTAATAAGTTGGGGTCTTACATAATCTATGAACGGTCCAGATTGATTACTTTAATCTGACGGTTCATATTTAAAGAAAAATCTTTTGAATAAAATATAATATATTCTATTTATAGAATAACTTTAATAAAGTATTTTGTTTTATATAAAAAAATATTTCTGTTTTATTACGTTAATAATACGAATAAAACAAAACTTCATTATCGCTAAATAATTCATATTATTAACTGACAATAATTGAATCAAACTGAGTGACTTCTCACATAAGCATTAATAATCAATACCGTGTGTTACTATGCAACCACACGTATTACTGTACTTTTACTACCGAGTAGTTCAACAGTATCAATGGTAAAACTTTCGCCGTTATTTTTAATAAAATATTTTTGTCGTTTTCTCAATCCGACAATAATTCCGTTGTGGGGTCCACCAATGATTGTACCGTTGTACGAATATTCTATGTTAAAACGAATATTCCCCGACCAATCGAATATTATATAACAACTTGCGTACTTTACAAAATTTATAAATATTACCCACAACTATAACATTAAATCAAATTAACTCAATATATTCAAAAATGATATTTATAAAAAATTCATCTTTATTTATAAAAGTTGGGGTCTTACAACCTCTCCTTCTTATGAAATTTTACCCTCGAAATTAGGATACATACCTGGTATGTCGAAGAGGTAAGGATACCTTGATTTCATTTCAGATTCTAACTCCCAAGTCATTTCCTCAACATCGTGGTTTCTCCACAAAACTTTGACTTGAGGTATAACCTTGGAGCGTAGAATATGTTCCTTCTTATCCAAGATTTGTACAGGAACTTCTTTATACGTCAAATCTTCCACTATTTCGTCCGGTTCAAACTCAATAATGTGATTCGGGTCTGCCACATAATTACGTAACATGGATATGTGAAAAACGTTATGAACACGAGACATACTTGGCGGTAAAGTGAGTCTATAAGCCACAGTTCCTACTCGATCGAGGATTAAAAATGGACCGATGAATCGAGTATTGAGCTTTTCTCTCTTTCCTCTCTTTCCAGATGGTATTGTTAGAACAGGTGCTGAAATGAGTCTCCTTTTGAGTTCTTGAAAACTTTTCTCACATTCTTTGCTCCAACCGAACTTTGTATCTTTCCGAGTCAGCTGAGTTAGTGGAGTAGCGATTCGAGAAAAACCTTCCACGAATCTCCGATAATAACCAGCTAAACCGAGAAAACTACGTACTTTGGTTACTGATTTAGGTTGCTCCCAGCTTTGAATAGCTTCAATCTTTGTCGGGTCAACAGATATTCCACGACTTGATACTACGTGCCCAAGGAATGCTACCTCCTCCAGCCAGAACTCGCATTTCTTCAACTTGGCATAGAGCTTGTATTCACGAAGCTTTTGGAGTACCAGCCTCAAGTGTTGCTCCTGATCTTCACGACTTTTGGAATAGATAAGGATGTCATCAATAAAGACGACCACAAAGTGATCCAAATATTCTTTGAATACCCGGTTCATCATATCCATGAAGGCAGCAGGAGCATTAGTCAATCCAAAGGACATGACTAGGAATTCATAATGCCCGTACAGAGTTCTGAAAGTCATCTTTGGAATATCCTCAGTTCTAATCTTCAGCTGATGATATCCAGAACGAAGGTCGATCTTTAAAAAGAATTGTGCTCCTTGCAACTGGTCAAACAAGTCATCAATACGTGGCAATGGGTACCTATTTTTGATGGTGACATGATTCAACTCCCGATAATCAATACAAAGTCGCATACTTCCATCTTTCTTCTTTACGAATAGAACAGGAGCACCCCAAGGAGAAGTACTAGGACGAATAAAGCCAATGTCTAACAATTCCTGCAGTTGGATTTTTAACTCCTGAAGTTCAATAGGAGCCATTCGATATGGGGCTTTGGAAATGGGTTTTGTACCGGGTTCAAGGTCGATACAAAATTTAATTTCACGCTCTGGGGGTAGGCCAGGAAGTTCTTCAGGGAATACGTCAGGGAATTTATTAACAATAGAAGTATCATTCAAAACTGACGTATTTTTGTTTAGATCCGTGACATGAGCTAAGAAAGCTTGACATCCGTTTTTTAATAAACGAATAACTTTATGGCTTGAGATGACAGCGATTGATTTTAATGGTTTGGTTGCTTGAATTCGCATAATAGGTTGATTAGGAATATGAAAGCTAACAACCTTACGAAAACAATCAATCTTTGCATGATGAGTAGTTAACCAATCAATCCCTAGAATCACGTCAAATGCAAGTATTTTTAATGAAATAAGATCGACAGGTAATGTGTGGGTACCAACTTGAACCAAACAAGACTTATAAACCGTGGATGTAATGAAGGTTTCTCCCAATGGAGTTTCAACAGATAAGTCAAAGTCTAATTTCTCCGGAGTCAAATTTAATCGATGAGCGCAAGTAGGAGAAATAAAAGAATGGGTAGAACCGGTATCAAATAAAGTATAGACTTCGTTAGAGTTTATGATAAGCTTACCCGTGATGACCTCATTCGGGTTCCTTGCTTTCTGGGAGGTCACAACAAACGCTCTCCCTTGCACTACCGGTTTTGACTTTTCTGGAACGGCCTTTGGTGCCTCCATCCTGGCTGAACTTGTTTTTGGTAAACGACAAAATCGAGCTAAATGACCTTTTCGTCCACAATTATAACATGCTTTAGACGGCATCGCGCAGTTTGGACTGACGTGCCCCTCCCCTCCGTATATGAAACATATAATAGGTGGTCGTTCTCCTTCCATAACAACGGGTGCTGGTGCTGACGTCTTTCCATCATTGTTGAATCTCTTCTTCTTGAAATGACCATTCTTATTATTTTGGCCCTGATTACCACTGAAGTGGTTACCATTTCTGGCCTGTTGATTCCCTCCACGCTTGTTATCACCGCTTCGATGACTGCCTTCACTGGTATTATCATTTTGTCGACTGCTCTCTTTTGGTTACGTTGACTCGTTATCGTGCTTCACTAACTGAGCCCTATTCACAACATCTAAATACAAACACAGTTTATGAGAAATAAGATGTTGACGTATCTCAGGTTTCAAACCTCGCAAAAATATTCGCGTCATTCGCTTTTTATTATCCACCAAGTGGGACGCAAACCGGGATAACTCAGCAAATTTAGCCTCATACTGCGACACGGTCATATTATTCTGCTCTAATTTGATGAACTCCACCTCCTTCATGTGACGAACACTTTCGGGAAAGTATTTGTCATTGAACAGCTCTTAGAACTTCTCCCAAGACATCTTCAATGCGGCAGGTTGAGTACGCTTAATCGATTTCCACCAGTAATCTGCCTCTCCTCGCAACATAAAGGCGGCAAAGGGAACCTTTTGCTCCTCGGAGCATCCCAAGACATCAAATATCTTGGTGATCTGCTTTATCCATGTTTCCACTATAAGTGGTTTTAGCTCTCCCTTAAACTCCGGTGGTCCCAGCTCCTTGAACTGTTTAGCGGTGACCGTCCGAGAGTTTTCAGTGTTTCCACCTACATTTTGGACAGGAGCCGCTCTCGCCTGCTGTTGCATGAACTGCATAAAGCTTCTGAACATTCTATCATTCATCATCTAGTCAGTGTTGTTGTTTGCATGAGGATTGTCGCCTTCCTGATGCACATTATCCTGATTATTGATATGTGGTGATTCAACAGTCGCATGTGCTGCATTGCTATTCTCAACATTCTCAGATGCCATTTTCAGATACTGCCACAAAACAAAAGTTAATTGATATGTCATATATTATCCTTATATTCTGACCGACCAATCAAATACCATGCAAATAAACTTAGGTAGGTCATACTAGCGAAGGAATTCCCCGTCTCTCCCCTCCTAATTCTATTCTCACATCTTAGCCAGGGATCATATCCCTAGACTTTGATACCAACTGTGACGCCCCCAAAATAGGTATACATCACCCATCTTGAGTCGTCAGATACAAAGTACAGAATACAAATACAACTGTAGTGTACAATACTACCAAACATAACCCGTGAGTTTGAATACAAATATTGTCTACTAGAGAGTATAAAAACTCAAAAGGAGTCTTCATTACAATTATTATCACACTATTTCACAGAATAGTGAGAACTACTAATACTATCATCTGGTTCATCACTCCGTTCCCCGACTCGTCCCAGCTATATTCTCATTTCCTGAAGAGAACAGTGAAAGAAAGGGTGAGCTCAACTAGCCCAGTAAGAAATATTATGACTAAGATAATGCAGAATAAATTATCATTAGCCTTCAACAGTGTTAAACTGATAAAATATAATAAACATCAAGTTTAACTGCAGCGGAACAAGCAATCCATTAGAAGAGTCAAGTAGAGAATAAAATCTACTATCTTTTATGATTTAAAAGGTTTTTCAACACTGTTATCGCTGGGACTCAGCTTAATAAAATAATCCACATCATCGAATCACCCCTGCACTACGGCCAAGGATATTCTTTAATATCACGACCACAATTATCTCTGCACTACGGGCCAAGAATATTTGTGTATTCATTAATGGTCATGATCATGCCAACAACTATCCATCAATGCACTACGGCTAATGAGGACTTTTACCACATCATTTGTAACATTACGGTTATGATTATACCGAATAATCCCTGGTCATAATCATACCAAGTCCATCTATGCACTACAGGCCACAGATGACTTTCAACATTTTATAAACATGAGGATGATAACAATGATATAATAATTCAATAAAACAAGTTCAAGAATTAATTTATCCAAGTATGAACAACGTCCAAATTGTCAACATGATACTGCTTTGTGGAGTAAAATTTAAGAATGTTTAGAATAATATTTTCATGAAAAGATACTGGATGAAACGCAATTATCAAGGATATTCCACTAATTTCATGGAGTATAGAAGTCAAAACATAACCAACTGAGTATAATAAAAAATGGAATAACAAAAGAAATCACCATGCATGCGATAGACAGCACAGACAGGTTATTCCAACAGAATAATAAATAATGGAACCAGGTCCGGCGTAAAACGCACAGACAGGATATTCCGACAGAATAATAATAAAAATAGAACCAGGTCTGGTGTAAAACACACAGACAGGATGTTCCAACAGAATAATAATAAAAACGGAATCAGGTTCGGTGTAAAACACACAGACAGGATGTTCCAACAGAATAATAATAAAAACGGAACCAGGTCCGGTATAAAACACACAGACAGGATGTTCCAATAGAATAATAAAAGAATGTCACCAAGTATAGGGTAGACCGCGTATACATGTTACTCCAACAGAATAATAAGAAATGGAATAACAATAGTTCTCTTCATGAATAAGAAAGAATAACACCCCTTATTGTTTTAAAGAAGAACTGAAATAAGGAAGTAGTTAAGTAGCAGAATACTTTTCTTCTCTCTCTCTAGAGTTCAGTGAATTCGTAAGAAATAATGAAGGAATGAGCTGCTATTTATAGAAAAATGAAATGCATAGTAACTAATCTGTGACGCCCCCAAAATAGGTATACAACACCCATTCTGAGTCGCCAAATACATGGTACAGAAAGCAAACTACAACTTCAATAATACAATTGTCGTGCAAAATACGACAACACATACTGTGAGTTTAAATACAAATATTGTCTTCTAGATAATATCCACACTCAAATAAGTCCTCAATATAATTATTCAAACACTATTTTACAAAAATAGTGAGGACTGATAAAACATCTTTCTAGAACCATCACTCCATACCCCGACTAGATCCTGCTATGTTCTCACCTCCTAAGAAGAAAAATGGAACAAAAAGGAAAAGAGTGAGCTCAACTAGCCCAGTAAAGAATATTATGACTAAGATACTATACAACAAATTATCATTAGTATTCAACAGGGAAAAATCTGATAGAATATAATCGACAACAAGTTTTAGATCAACAACTGCAGCGGAAACAACAAACCATTAGAAGAGTCAAGTAGAGAATGAATTCTACTATCTTCTAAGATTTAAAAGTCCATCATCAATATTTTATCCTTGTAATAATCATCTTTAACCAAATATTCATCTTTGCACTACAGGCCAAAGATATTCATTTGTATCACCAGTCGGTCATGTTCATCTCAACACCTGTTCATCTTTGCACTACAGGCCAAATATATTCATCAAGTAATCATACATCTTTGCACTACAGGCCAAAGATATTCAGTAATATCATCATTTAGGACTGAGGATGATGAAAAATATCTTAAAGAGAACGAATCCAGTGAGACAGAAGGACAAATAGTAGGGATTCGTATAACAGTTTATCCAAGATCAATAATACTTCATAATAATCAATTGTGAAGCAGAATTCAAAAATAAAGATCAAAACATGGATACAATCAAAGATAGTAACCATAATAGACATCTTGGACAAAAAGGAAAAATTTTATTTTTCGGTGAATAGTGCCGTATTCGTGAATAATGTCGTATACGTGAATAGTAACGTATACGTGAATAGTAACCCCGACACAAAAAGTTTTAAATTTGATAAAAACTCATGTTAATATTTTAGCATAATGATATTGAAGAAAATAATATCATTTAAGAAGAAAATAATATCTCTTACCTCAAAATATCAGTACTTCTGGTCGGAATACCGGTATAAGGCTGAAAGAAACTTGCTCTGATGAATAGAAACTCTTAAAGTATCTAAATACTCACAAAATACACTCAATAATCTAGAGAGAAAGAGAGAAAACTTGTTTTTGGTGTGATTTTCAATTCTAACTTAGCCCTCTATTTATAGGAAAATGTTAGCACGCCGAAGCAGACTTAACCTGTAACCTGATGGCTTTACCTGCTACTATTCCCACCCACCACATTTGAATAAAAATCTCAGCACATTTCTTCACCAACCAAGAGTGGGGCCCACCAATTCTAGAATTTTCCACCAAAATGATTAACTCTGAAAATTCAATAATTTCTGAACCAGTCATCTCGTAAAATTCATAATAAATCATACGTTCATTTTTAACGGTTCAAAATTTGTGGACATATACTCAACTTATATATATATAACATATCCAAAAATTTCCACGATCCAACGGTCGAATTAAAAATTATAACCCCCGCAAAATATCTCAAAAATCCTGATTTTTAATACCTCCATTCCGACAAAAATACTGATAAAAACCTCAACATTAACTCCTTCATTTTTAACCACAAAAATATATCCCTCATTTATATCCACATAAAATAAATATTTCCTTATCATATGAATCAATAATTAATTATTCACAAATAATATTACAGAATCACATTTATGACAACCAGGCCGTTCCCAGAAAAGAGGGGGCTTTCCAATAAGGATTTCTCTTTACTGGCGCGCAATTAGATGACCAAACCTCTCCTTAGACAGAACTTTCTAGACATTGCCAATAATGTTATCTAATAATATTATTCAAATAATATGAATTATTGATCTGATAATAGAAAATACTGTGCAGCAACAATTATTGAAACAACAATAATATAAAATATCAACGCATCAATTATTGAATCAATAAAATAAAATATTGAACAATAACTACTGTAACAATTATTGAGTAGTGCCTTCTTACGTAAGAATCAATAATTGGTGCAATACCGCGTGCTACTGTATTTTAACCACCGGGTATTCCAACAGTATTAACGGTAACAACTACGTCGTTATTTATAAACAACTTATACTTGTCGTTTTCTTCATCCAATCGCTTTTCGTTATGGGGCCCACACAAGGCTGTGCCGTCGCAACAATATTCCACGACCAAACGAATATTCCCCGACAAAATGAATATTTTATAACCACTTGCTTATTTTACAAAATTTGCACATTTCACCCGTAACCAAAGTATTATATCAAATTAACCCCTTATTATTCACAATAATATTTAGAGAAAATTTGATTTTATTCATTAATAAGTTGGGGTCTTACATAATCTATGAACGGTCCAGATTGATTACTTTAATCTGACGGTTCATATTTAAAGAAAAATCTTTTGAATAAAATATAATATATTCTATTTATAGAATAACTTTAATAAAGTATTTTGTTTTATATAAAAAAATGTTTCTGTTTTATTACGTTAATAATACGAATAAAACAAAACTTCATTATCGCTAAATAATTCATATTATTAACTGACAATAATTGAATCAAACTGAGTGACTTCTCACATAAGCATTAATAAGCAATACTGTGTGTTACTATGCAACCACACGTATTACTGTACTTTTACTACCGAGTAGTTCAACAGTATCAATGGTAAAACTTCCGCCGTTATTTTTAATAAAATATTTTTGTCGTTTTCTCAATTCGACAATAATTCCGTTGTGGGGTCCACCAATGATTGTACCGTTGTACGAATATTCTCTGTTAAAACGAATATTCCCCGACCAATCGAATATTATATAACAACTTGCGTACTTTACAAAATTTATAAATATTACCCACAACTATAACATTAAATCAAATTAACTCAACATATTCAAAAATGATATTTATAAAAAATTCATCTTTATTTATAAAAGTTGGGGTCTTACAACCTCTCCTTCTTATGAAATTTTACCCTCGAAATTAGGATACATACCTGGTATGTCGAAGAGGTAAGGATACCTTGATTTCATTTCAGATTCTAACTCCCAAGTCATTTCCTCAACATCGTGGTTTCTCCACAAAACTTTGACTTGAGGTATAACCTTGGAGCGTAGAATATGTTCCTTCTTATCCAAGATTTGTACAGGAACTTCTTTATACGTCAAATCTTCCACTATTTCGTCCGGTTCAAACTCAATAATGTGATTCGGGTCTGCCACATAATTACGTAACATGGATATGTGAAAAACGTTATGAACACGAGACATACTTGGCGGTAAAGTGAGTCTATAAGCCACAGTTCCTACTCGATCGAGGATTAAAAATGGACCGATGAATCGAGTATTGAGCTTTTCTCTCTTTCCTCTCTTTCCAGATGGTATTGTTAGAACAGGTGCTGAAATGAGTCTCCTCTTGAGTTCTTGAAAACTTTTCTCACATTCTTTGCTCCAACCGAACTTTGTATCTTTCCGAGTCAGCTGAGTTAGTGGAGTAGCGATTCGAGAAAAACCTTCCACGAATCTCCGATAATAACCAGCTAAACCGAGAAAACTACGTACTTTGGTTACTGATTTAGGTTGCTCCCAGCTTTGAATAGCTTCAATCTTTGTCGGGTCAACAGATATTCCACGACTTGATACTACGTGCCCAAGGAATGCTACCTCCTCCAGCCAGAACTCGCATTTCTTCAACTTGGCATAGAGCTTGTATTCACGAAGCTTTTGGAGTACCAGCCTCAAGTGTTGCTCCTGATCTTCACGACTTTTGGAATAGATAAGGATGTCATCAATAAAGACGACCACAAAGTGATCCAAATATTCTTTGAATACCCGGTTCATCATATCCATGAAGGCAGCAGGAGCATTAGTCAATCCAAAGAACATGACTAGGAATTCATAATGCCCGTACAGAGTTCTGAAAGTCGTCTTTGGAATATCCTCAGTTCTAATCTTCAGCTGATGATATCCAGAACGAAGGTCGATCTTTAAAAAGAATTGTGCTCCTTGCAACTGGTCAAACAGGTCATCAATACGTGGCAATGGGTACCTATTTTTGATGGTGACATGATTCAACTCCCGATAATCAATACAAAGTCACATACTTCCATCTTTCTTCTTTACGAATAGAACAGGAGCACCCCAAGGAGAAGTACTAGGACGAATAAAGCCAATGTCTAACAATTCCTGCAGTTGGATCTTTAACTCCTGAAGTTCAATAGGAGCCATTCGATATGGGGCTTTGGAAATGGGTTTTGTACCGGGTTCAAGGTCGATACAAAATTTAATTTCACGCTCTGGGGGTAGGCCAGGAAGTTCTTCAGGGAATACGTCAGGGAATTTATTAACAATAGAAGTATCATTCAAAACTGACGTATTTTTGTTTAGATCCGTGACATGAGCTAAGAAAGCTTGACATCCGTTTTTTAATAAACGAATAACTTTATGGCTTGAGATGACAGCGATTGATTTTAATGGTTTGGTTGCTTGAATTCGCATAATAGGTTGATTAGGAATATGAAAGCTAACAACCTTACGAAAATAATCAATCTTTGCATGATGAGTAGTTAACCAATCAATCCCTAGAATCACGTCAAATGCAAGTATTTTTAATGAAATAAGATCGACAGGTAATGTGTGGGTACCAACTTGAACCAAACAAGACTTATAAACCGTGGATGTAATGAAGGTTTCTCCCAATGGAGTTTCAACAGATAAGTCAAAGTCTAATTTCTCCGGAGTCAAATTTAATCGATGAGCGCAAGTAGGAGAAATAAAAGAATGGGTAGAACCGGTATCAAATAAAGTATAGACTTCGTTAGAGTTTATGATAAGCTTACCCGTGATGACCTCATTCGGGTTCCTTGCTTTCTGGGAGGTCACAACAAACGCTCTCCCTTGCACTACCGGTTTTGACTTTTCTGGAACGGCCTTTGGTGCCTCCATCCTGGCTGAACTTGTTTTTGGTAAACGACAAAATCGAACTAAATGACCTTTTCGTCCACAATTATAACATGCTTTAGACAGCATCGCGCAGTTTGGACTGACGTGCCCCTCCCCTCCGTATTTGAAACATATAATAGGTGGTCGTTCTCCTTCCATAACAACGGGTGCTGGTGCTGACGTCTTTCCATCATTGTTGAATCTCTTCTTCTTGAAATGACCATTCTTATTATTTTGGCCCTGATTACCACTGAAGTGGTTACCATTTCTGGCCTGTTGATTCCCTCCACGCTTGTTATCACCGCTTCGATGACTGCTCTCACTGGTATTATCATTTTGTCGACTGCTCTCTTTTGGTTACGTTGACTCGTTATCGTGCTTCACTAACTGAGCCCTATTCACAACATCTAAATACAAACACAGTTTATGAGAAATAAGATGTTGACGTATCTCAGGTTTCAAACCTCGCAAAAACATTCGCGTCATTCGCTCTTCATTATCCACCAAGTGGGACGCAAACCGGGATAACTCAGCAAATTTAGCCTCATACTGCGACACGGTCATATTATTCTGCTCTAATTTGATGAACTCCACCTCCTTCATGTGACGAACACTTTCGGGAAAGTATTTGTCATTGAACAGCTCTTAGAACTTCTCCCAAGACATCTTCAATGCGGCAGGTTGAGTACGCTTAATCGATTTCCACCAGTAATCTGCCTCTCCTCGCAACATAAAGGCGGCAAAGGGAACCTTTTGCTCCTCGGAGCATCCCAAGACATCAAATATCTTGGTGATCTGCTTTATCCATGTTTCCACTATAAGTGGTTTTAGCTCTCCCTTAAACTCCGGTGGTCCCAGCTCCTTGAACTGTTTAGCGGTGACCGTCCGAGAGTTTTCAGTGTTTCCACCTACATTTTGGACAGGAGCCGCTCTCGCCTGCTGTTGCATGAACTGAATAAAGCTTCTGAACATTCTATCATTCATCATCTAGTCAGTGTTGTTGTTTGCATAAGGATTGTCGCCTTCCTGATGCACATTATCCTGATTATTGATATGTGGTGAATCAACAGTCGCATGTGCTGCATTGCTATTCTCAACATTCTCAGATGCCATTTTCAGATACTGTCACAAAACAAAAGTTAATTGATATGTCATATATTATCCTTATATTCTGACCGACCAATCAAATACCATGCAAATAAACTTAGGTAGGTCATACTAGCGAAAGAATTTCCCGTCTCTCCCCTCCTAATTCTATTCTCAAATCTTAGCCAGGGATCATATCCCTAGACTTTGATACCAACTGTGACGCCCCCAAAATAGGTATACATCACCCATCTTGAGTCGTCAGATACAAAGTACAGAATACAAATACAACTGTAGTGTACAATACTACCAAACATAACCCGTGAGTTTGAATACAAATATTGTCTACTAGAGAGTATAAAAACTCAGAAGGAGTCTTCATTACAATTATTATCACACTATTTCACAGAATAGTGAGAACTACTAATACTATCATCTGGTTCATCACTCCGTTCCCCGACTCGTCCCAGCTATATTCTCATTTCCTGAAGAGAACAGTGAAAGAAAGGGTGAGCTCAACTAGCCCAGCAAGAAATATTATGACTAAGATAATGCAGAATAAATTATCATTAGCCTTCAGCAGTGTTAAACTGATAAAATATAATAAACATCAAGTTTAACTGCAGCGGAACAAGCAATCCATTAGAAGAGTCAAGTAGAGAATAAAATCTACTATCTTTTATGATTTAAAAGGTTTTTCAACACTGTTATCGCTGGGACTCAGCTTAATAAAATAATCCACATCATCGAATCACCCCTGCACTACGGCCAAGGATATTCTTTAATATCACGACCACAATTATCTCTGCACTACGGGCCAAGAATATTTGTGTATTCATTAATGGTCATGATCATGCCAACAACTATCCATCAATGCACTACGGCTAATGAGGACTTTTACCACATCATTTGTAACATTACAGTTATGATTATACCGAATAATCCCTGGTCATAATCATACCAAGTCCATCTATGCACTACAGGCCACAGATGACTTTCAACATTTTATAAACATGAGGATGATAACAATGATATAATAATTCAATAAAACAAGTTCAAGAATTAATTTATCCAAGTATGAACAACGTCCAAATTGTCAACATGATACTGCTTTGTGGAGTAAAATTTAAGAATGTTTAGAATAATATTTTCATGAAAAGATACTGGATGAAACGCAATTATCAAGGATATTCCACTAATTTCATGGAGTATAGAAGTCAAAACATAACCAACTGAGTATAATAAAAAATGGAATAACAAAAGAAATCACCATGCATGCGATAGACAGCACAGACATGTTATTCCAACAGAATAATAAATAATGGAACCAGGTCCGGCGTAAAACGCACAGACAGGATATTCCGACAGAATAATAATAAAAATAGAACCAGGTCTGGTGTAAAACACACAGACAGGATGTTCCAACAGAATAATAATAAAAACGGAATCAGGTTCGGTGTAAAACACACAGACAGGATGTTCCAACAGAATAATAATAAAAACGGAACCAGGTCCGGTATAAAACACACAGACAGGATGTTCCAATAGAATAATAGAAGAATGTCACCAAGTATAGGGTAGACCGCGTATACATGTTACTCCAACAGAATAATAAGAAATGGAATAACAATAGTTCTCTTCATGAATAAGAAAGAATAACACCCCTTACCGTTTTAAAGAAGAACTGAAATAAGGAAGTAGTTAAGTAGCAGAATACTTTTCTTCTCTCTCTCTATAGTTTCTCTCTCTAGAGTTCAGTGAATTCGTAAGAAATAATGAAGGAATGAGCTGCTATTTATAGAAAAATGAAATGCATAGTAACTAATCTATGAACGGTCCAGATTGATTACTTTAATCTGACGGTCCATATTTAAAAAAAATCTTTTAAATAAAATATAATATATTCTATTTATAGAATAACTTTAATAAAGTATTCTGTTTTATATAAAAAGATGTTTCTATTTTATTACGTTAATAATACGAATAAAACAAAACTTCATTATCGCTAAATAATTCATATTATTAACTGACAATAATTGAATCAAACTGAGTGACTTCTCACATAAGCATTAATAATCAATACCGTGTGTTACTATACAACCACACGTATTATTATGCTTTTACTACCGAGTAGTTCAACAGTATCAATGGTAAAACTTCCGCCGTTATTTTTAATAAAATATTTTTGTCGTTTTCTCAATCCGACAATAATTCCGTTGTGGGGTCCACCAATGATTGTACCGTTGTACGAATATTCCCTGTTAAAACGAATATTCCCCGACCAATCGAATATTATATAACAACTTGCGTACTTTGCAAAATTTATAAATATTACCCACAACTATAACATTATATCAAATTAACTCAATATATTCAAAAATGATATTTATAGAAAATTCATCTTTATTTATAAAAGTTGGGGTCTTACATGCTTACTGTATCATGTCCACCATTTAGTCTTGTGTTTTCAAGCAGAATTTGAGATAGTCTAAAATTGTATAAGATAATTGCTGATTGTTGTTTTGAGAGGAGTTTTAAGAGATATAGTATTTTCCAACTCATCTAAAGAAAAAAAAACACAAGACTAAATTGTGACAGAGTGGGGAAATTTTATTTTTTGCACATAAATAAGAGACATTTGTTGGATTTTCATGCCTCGGAAGTTCTCATGATGGTTAATATTTGTCCACAGATGAAACCAGCAATTCTTCTCCTGTCTTTGCTACCTTCTTCATATAGTATGGATCCATTTTTGAGAAAGAGTATTACAAAATTTTCAATCAACCATGAAGGCCTTCATGGAGATAAATATCAGACTCAAAGGGGGTTACCACTACTTTTGCTTTTGAAGCAGTACAGGAGGTGGATATTTCCAGTTGTCCAATGCTAAACCTTGAGGCTGCCATTGAGTGCTTCTGCAAGTCATTTCCTTCATTTAGAATATTGAAGACAACATATTTTTTAAACTTTGGGACCAAAAAATTGAGCCAGCTGGTTCAGAGATGCCCATTGCTCTGTGACATTGACTCAACTGTGGATGTCAGTCCAGTTATATTAACACAAGTATCAGAGTATCCAGCTATAGTTTGTGTAATGACAACATGTTAAGCTGTTCTAATTGCTTTTGGACCTGTATGTGATGGGAGAAACTTTGATTTTCTTTAACTTTCTATATTTATGTTTGTGCCTTGGAGTGGACAATTGTTGCTACATGCTTGTCTCCATTCTGTAATCATTTTATTTTATTGGAGGAACCAATGATTCTCTCATTCTAACATTCTGTAATCCTTTTATTTTACTTATCTTGCTTGGTCACTGTTCCTTAGGGTGATGCCTCCTTTGTTTACCAAGTATTTTATTGGTGGCATAATTTATTTCAAGACTGTATAGGGCGGGAAGGTCCTTTCTTTCAAACAGTATGTGTACCATTTGCAGGTCTAGCTATATTACTCTGTCATTGTTATGCTCCATGGTAACAAAATACAGCAACAAACTGAATGACCAATCTTTAAGGAATTCAATAACAATATCACCATGAATTCAACACAAAGACATATAACAATATTTACTCCATCTTGGATAAGGTTAAAACAAACTATACTAGAAGTTTAATCAACCTAAACGACAATATTTAGTCCATCTACAATAACATGATTAAAATTAATAACCAAGAAAATTTGTTTCTTCACATTTTGCCTATTGATCGCATTTTCTCCATCTCTTGCTCCATTCCGTTAATCTTTCTAAGTAATCCAGGGATTATTTGTCTTGATCTGTCACACATTGGAAGATCATACCAAGCAAAAAACTGACAAGCATTCCTCTGTAAACAAAGAATATTTCAATTTTATGTGCAAGTAAATAGAACGGAAGAGATATATAACGAAATTGAAATCACAAAGTGCGATCATACCTCTGCACAATGATTTAGCTTTCCATTGTAGAGAAATCAAGATTTATTAGTTGGAATAAACAGAAAAGGACTCAAGGTGATGTAAATATAACTAAAAATGTGAGTATCATACTCAAAGCTGATTACTAATATTAGTTCACAAGTTTAATGGTCTAAACCAAGACAATCACATGTATTTAACAAGAAACAACAATGCTCATGAGCGCAGAAAAGGAAATCATTTCTTCAATTTATGGGGATCTTACTAGGAAAAAGCATCTTTAAAATCATGAAAGCATCATATTTTTAAAACCAACCCACTTTCAAAGCATCTACTAGATCATGAAAATAATCATTCTTTACATCACCCCTCAACTTAGAAAATAATCATGAAGATGTCATTTTCATGTGCAAGAGAGATAAAACATAACTTCATTGATAAAATTTAAAATTGCTATAAGGAGCCATGCAAGTACACAAATTTGAATAAAATCCAGAAGTAAAACATAACTTCATTGATGAAGAATTTGTTATCACAAAAAGATACAAGTAGGATGCCTTATCTTTTGGTGCATGCTACCATTCATTCTGTTCTTTCCTATATTGGCCTGAAATAATGTCAGTTATAAAGATAAGCAAAGATCTTATATGCGATGTAGCTGTTGAAGACTTGGATAATCACAGCAAAATCAGAAATTTTAATTTAGGAAGTTACTAAACTTTTATCATTACTCTCAATTACTCATTACCAAAGATAAAAACCCTACAATTATCCTAAATAAATTTTCCAGAAAATACACAGGGTAAATATATTATCCCACACAAAATCCATTATCAGTTCATCCCGCTGCAGAAGATTCTATCAGCATTTTGGTGTGAAATCCATAACTCCATAGATTATTTATTAGGTCATAATCATATTAATACTAATCAATCAAATGGATCAAGTAATTTATCAGAAACCTAGAATATTCCAAATTCCCTCCATGTAGAAGAGTATAAGACTAAGCTGAATTGGGTAGCCGCAAGCTTTAAAATTTATTAAATTTACCTTCAAAACAACAATACCTTATATAAACAGATACAAAGTAAACGAATTACACAAGATTAAAAAATAGAAAAAGCTCCAATAATAAGCGCTAGCCCTAGAAGAAGCAACACGGTGAAAGAGAAAATGGAGTAATTTGATAAATTAAGTCTTTTTACTTTTAATCACTAGAAAGATGGAAGAGCTTAGACCCTATTGAACTCTGCCTAATCAAAATCGTCGCCCTTATTTTGTTACCTTTTGACGGATTTGGGATGTGTTTTAGGGCAAGCCGTCGCGACGAGATTTGGGGCGAGTTTTGGGCCCCGAGCAGGAGAGGCAGAGGGATGAAGCTAGTGAGCGAGCAGATCGTGAGAAGCGAGGGAAAGAGAGATCGGGAGAGTGAGATGGCAAGAGAGGGGGGCTGAAATGTCGAGAGGGAGAGAGTTTGATTTTGTGTTATGTCTGAAATGTGAGAGAAAAAATAACGAAATGGGTTTTATAGGTGAGCAGGGCTGCGCTTTTGTTGGGTGAGCCTAAGATCTTTTCCGTATATATATATATATACACACACAATAGGGATCTCCAACTCACCCTTAAAAAAACTCACTCAACTCACCTATAAATAGCCTCTTTTTTTCCTTCTCTCTCCTCATAACAGTCAGCCAAAAAAAATAACAAACACGAACTGCTCTTTAAGCCTCTTTCTTCGCGAAAAAATAAGGCCCCTTCTCCCTCTCTCTTCGCGACGAATCTGTCTTTTCTCTCACCTCCGACTCACCTTGCAGCAATATAGATCGACGAAGAGAGACTCTCGATCAACAATTGAAGCCATTTCGCGAGACGAACCAAAACGAAGAGAATTGAGCCCTTCTCGTCGATCCGTCAATTTTAGACGAAGGTAACAAAATTAGAACTTTGTATATGAATTTTCTTGTTGTATGGGTTGAAATCAGGCTTAGATTCGTTCTAATTTTTGTTTTAGTGTTCAATAATAGCTTTTTTAGGGCTTAAAATTTATGAGGGCCAAACCCTATTGTAAGACCCCGAATTTTAAGAAATAAAAGTATTCAATTTTTCTTATAATTACAATTCAGTAAATGGTTAAATTGATAAATGTTAAAGTTAAGGATGATATATGAATTTTTTTTTCAAAATACACAAGTGGTTATAAAATATTCATTGTTGTCGGGGAATATTCGTTTGTTCGTGGAATATTCTTTCTGTCGGGGAATATTCGTACGACGGCGCAGCCATTTATGGGCCCCATAACAGAATAACTGTCGGATGAAGAAAACGATAAATTTGAGTTTTTACAAATAACGACGTAGTTGTTACCGTTAACACTGTTGAAATATCCGGTGGTTAAAATACAGTAATACGCGTTATTGCACAGTAGCACACGGTATTGCACAGTATTTTTGAAATTATTGATTCTTACGTAAGAAGGCACTACTCAATAATTGTTATAGTAATTACTGTTCAATATTTTATTTTATTGATTCAATAATTGCTACGTTAAAATTTTATATTATTGTTGTTTCAATAATTGTTACTGCACAGTATTTCTCATTATCAGATCAATAATTCATATTATTTGAATAATATTATTAGATAACATTATTGGCAATGTCTAGAAAGTTCTGTCTAAGGAGAGGTTTGGTCACCTAATTGCGCGCCAATAAGGAGAAATTCTTATTGGAAATCCCCCTCTTTCCTGGGAACGGCCTGGTTGTCATAAATGTGATTCTGTAATATTATCTGTGAGTAATTAATTATTGATTCATATGATAAGAAAATATTTATTTTATGTGGATATAAATGAGGGATATATTTTTGTGGTTAAAAATATAGGGGTTAATGTTGAGGTGTTTTATCTGTATTTTTGTCGGAACGGAGGTATTGAAAATCAAATTAGGGTTTTTAAGATATTTTGCGAGGGTTATAATTTTTAATCCGACCGTTGGATCGTGGTAATATTTGGATATGTTATACATATATAAGTTGAGTATATGTCCACAAATTTTGAACCGTTAAAAATGAACGTATGATTTGTTATGAATTTTACGAGATGACTGGTTCAGAAATTGTTGAATTTTCGAAATTAATCATTTTGGTGGAAAATTCTAGAATTGGTGGGCCCCACTCTTGGTTGGTGAAGAAATGTCCTGAGATTTTTATTCAAATGTGGTGGGTTGGAATAGTAGCAGGTAAAGCCATCAGGTTGGTTAAGTCTGCTTCGGCGTGCTAACATTTTCCTATAAATAGAGGGCTAAGTTAGAATTGAAAATCACACCAGAATTCATAAGTTTTCTCTCTTTTTCTCTCTAGATTATTGAGTGTATTTTGTGAGTATTTAGATACTTGATGAGTTGATATTCATCAGTGCAAGTTTCCTTCAGCGTTATATCCGATATCCAGTCAGAAGTGCTGTTCTTTTGAGGTAAGAGATAGTAAGAGATTTTAAGGGTTGTTATGTTTTTCAGTTTCGTAATTTTTCTGACCTTCAAAAATTCTGCAAAATTTGAAATGATAATTTGATGAGTTTTCTTGATTGTGTCCAAAAATGGCGATTTTTGGATGTATATATTAAGAGTTATGAATTTTACGGGAAAAGACTATTTTAAAAGTAACCACTTATAACTCCTTGTGGTCAACTCCAAAATTAATGAAATTTTTATTGGGAGTACATCTATATAATGTCAGTGTACTCTGTGAATTTCGGAATTTTTGGATAAAAGTACAATTTATGATAAATGTCTAAATATTCGGCGGTTTTGGCCATATGAAAAATAGTAAATGAGTTTTAAAAATTCTGAGAAAAATATATGTTCAATATGGGACTATATTCTGCTAAATCCCAGAAAAGAAATATTTTTGAAACTGATTTGGTATTTTTCATGAAAATAGACTAGTTATGAGGAATTGAATTAAATATGTTATGTGAAGTAAGAAAATTGGAAAATAGGATTTTATGGCTTGAGAATCCTATATGAGTTATATGCAGATTTTTGATGAGGGTTTTGGTCATTGATGATGAAATCTTAAGAGTTGACATTTTATGATGATTAAATGCATTAATTAGTAAAGTGTAAACAATTTAAATAAGTTGTTTATAAGCTTAAGAAATATTATTATTTCAATATCATTATACCGAAATATTGGTATGTATATTATTGTGGAATTTCTACCTTTTTCATGTCGGGGTTACTATTCATGAGTTACTATTCATGAGTTACTATTCACGAGTTACTATTCACGACAAAATTAGTTTTTTTTTCTGACCAAATTATAGTTGGTTTATGAATATTACTCTTGAGATTAAATCTATATGTTGATTATATTGATTTTATTATCATATATAACATTTTTATAACCCTAATGATGATATTTCTCTTTGACTTGAGTGTAAAGATGGGTAGATTTCTGGTATGATCATGACTATGGGTTCTCTTTGGCCAGTAGTGCAAAGTTGAATTATTGACTGGTATGATCATGACCATTGAATTTATAAGTGAATATCTTTAGCTTAAGTGCAAAGGTGAATTGATCAACATGGTTATAATTATTGTTTATATAAATTCTGAAATGATTATATATTTCTTTGAGATATTAATATATTTGGCCGTAGTACAAATATGAACTGTTGATGAACATCTTTGGCCTGTAGTGCAAAGATGAATTGTTGATAAATATCTTTGGCCCGTAGTGCAAAGATGACATGTTGTTGAATATCTTTGGCCAGTAGTACAAAGATGAACAAATATTGAGATGAACATGACCAACTGGTGATACAAATGAATATCTTTGGCCGTAGTGCAAAGATGAAGTTATTAGTATGATTATGAACAAGAAATGTGATTTGGTGTAACCATGATCTTTGATGTTTCAGGTAAAGATAGGTGATTAAAATTATCTTCGTCCTGGATGAGAAGAGGAATTTAGAACTACAGTTATGATTATGAGTTATTCATATGATTGTGGACCAGAATTGTTGATTGATGTTACAGGGATAAAACATTGTTGGTAGATTTTTAACATGGAGAAGATAATAGACTTTATAGTCTATTTGACTCTTCTAATGGATTGCTCGTTCCGCTGCAACTATGGTTGAAATTTTTATCATCTACCATATGTTCTAAATCTCTGATTTATTACTGATGAAGACTATTGATAATTTATTTATCTTTAGTCATGATATTATTTACTGGGCTAGTTGTGCTCGCCCTTTTGTTTCACAATTCCTTTCAGGTAATAAGAGTGTAGCTGGGTCGAGCGGGGGTAACAGGGGAATAAAACGGTGGTCATCATTTAGTAGTTATATTTGGTGAATCATCTAGGGTGAGGCGAACCCAACGTTGGAAGGGTGTTTTGCCATTATCATACAAGATGTCTAATGACATATAACCTCGTGTCATCATAAGACAGGATTGTGCTCATCCACTTGCTGAGTATATTTACGAGCATTACCTATATAATCTTGGTGTTTATTTGAATTTTAATTCTCAATTAGAGACAGTGGAGATAATGATAAGTCAAGAGAAGACTCACCATTGGGAAGAATATGATAGTAATCTTCTCGTTTTTCTTTGTGTTATATTGGGTCAACCAAGGATAATTCTATGGCCATATGATATTTATCACAACCTAGAAGCATGGCCTCCCATGTACGAAGGTTTCCTGGAGCACTTCCAAAAGATTCTAATTTCTAAAACATTTTTTGACTATACCTTTATGTAAGGTGTCATTGTGAGGTGATGTCCACGGTTGGAACATGAGTCACATTTGGTATATATTTGTATCCAAACTCACAGCATATGTATTGTTGTATTTTGCACGACATTTATTGTAATAAAGTTGTAGTTATTTTTTGTACCATGTATTTGGCGACTCAGAATAGGTTGGATGAAATGGACCTGTTTTGGGGTTGTCACACCTATAATCTCCAAATATTGGGTAATATTTTCTATTTTCGGTTTATTGTAATAGTAATGAGTCCATCGTGATAGTAATAAAACATTTTTTCTGTTGAAGAATGTTACTTTGGATGGGAGGAAAATTAACTGGGGTGAATTTTTTCTTTTTAGTAAAATCTAGTTCATTAATACAATTTTTCTCTCATTTACTGTACAACTGCTTTCTGTCTTGGGTATATTGCATTTTCCTGTATTTTTTAAGCTGCCAAATCTTAAAGAATATCAGGAAGAAAAAAAAATAGTTCCTGATAGTTTTGATTTCTGGTTAGATTCATATTTTGGGTTTTATTATCTGTTGTAATTTGTGCACATGTCCACCGAAAGTTGTAATTTTTAAGAACATGCTATAAATTGGGTTTTTGATTTTTTTTTTAATCTGCTAGTGTTATGTAGTTCCAGTGTTACTGCTGCTAATTATGAAATCAGGAAAGTAGCCAAGTTAAATGTCATTCCATTCTAAAAAAATGGAAACTATTGATTATATGGTATTAATGCTTGCTACATTATTTCTATTGAGTGCGGACCTAATCAATTTTTTAATTTATTATGGGCAGAATTTTTAAAAATGGATGCCATGAACCATGAAATAGATAGTTGTGGGGATAATGCTGAAAGGGAAATGGAGATTGTGACGCCCCCAAATTCTCTACATTTCCTGTAGCAGATTTGGTACTCACGTAAACATTCTATAAGATAATAATTCCTATTAATCCAAGATTCACAGTACTCATGGCAGATAGTAGTTCTCGTCAGAACAATTACTATATTAAATACCCTCACTTGGATGTATAGGTTTAGTATCTTACAGATATTTCTTCCATATCAATAATTCTTATTTATCTAACATTCACAGTATTAATGCTAGGGTTGTTCTTGGAACTGAGAAGCGCTACCTCAGTGCATCAAAGAACTCCCAAGATCTGTCAATACTATCATTCAGATGTATAGTTCATATAGATACTGTACTCGTTTCTAATTTCTTTAGAAATGTAAAACTAAGCAATGAAAACTAATAATACATTACACAACTTAACATAAAATCACATATACTCTAAATGTAGATAACTATTACATTATAGTCCTCAAAAAGGATAACTATGTCTTAAGCCTTTCTATCCACAAATACTAGAACTGCCTGATACATCATTTTTATCTGCAAATGAAAAATATTTGCAAGGATGAGCTACAGAAAGCTCAGCAAGTTTTGAACAAGTAATAATTATACTCACACTGAAGCTGAATTGAATGAACATAAAGTTCATAGTTTTTTTCCACATATATATATTGAGGTTTATCTGCCAAACCCCGCACATTACGAGTTTCTATTAGTCATATAGACTTAGTAACCCGAGTTGATTCGTTCAACCAAACACCCTAGGAGTATGCATATCATCCTATCCAAATAACCCCCGGTCATAACTATAAATGCCGGTAATAAATAAACCCCAGTCATTTCTACAAATGTCGGTCATAAATAAACACTGGTTAGTATATAACTGCCGGTCATAATAGTATCAATATATATATTTGTACCAAACAACATTGGTTTCTCTCAATCTATGTTTTGATATCAAATCAAATACATTTTACGCAAACAACAATTCATATGGTTTAGTTATGCTTGAACAAGAAGCAATAACCCTATTTTAATAATAGATATCACCAACGATGTTTAAAATAAGATCACATGACATTAATATAAGAATTATATTTAATACAAAAATTAAATGTAGTAGGAAACTTGCATTTGAAATAAAACGTTTGCACATAGTGCAGAAAACTTTCCTGCTCGACGATCAGCTAATTTATAATATTTGGAACCGTCTACGCAACCTAAATATGTCCTTCACAGTCATTAGAAACAATAAAGCTAATGTCTAATCATATTATTAGCATCTGGGTTGATTTCGATATCTATTAGGTGTTTTTATGGCTTTATCGGTTAATTATCGAGTTATTTTTCCAATAAACTTTATTTAAAAGTTTAAATATCACTTTGGATAATTTAAATATTGTTTATAATAGGCTCAAAATAATTTCTTAATGATTAATATCAATTTTAACTAATTTATTATCAATTAGAATGATTTTCGAATCATTGATATTATTTTTAAATAATTATTAATCATTCATAATAATTTTTACATCATCAATATTATTTTCAAATAATTTATTATTATTGATAATAATTTTTAAATCATTAGTATCATTTTTAAATAAATTATTATCATATATAATTATTTTTAAAACATTAATATCATTTTTAACTAATTTATTTAATAAAATTATTAAATAATTTTATTATCATTAATATTTAAATAAATTACATATTAATGAAATTTAATGCCAAAATATTAAAAATTATTTATTATAACTTAAAAAAATTTAAATTTTAAAATTTAAAATTTAAATTTTAAAACTTAAAACTTAATTATTAATAATTATTTGGTATTTATTTTTATTTATTTCTATTATTTTAATTATTATTTTTAATTTTTATTGAAAACAGTCGCTAAAGGCTATAGCGACAGAAAATGTAGCAAAATGTGTTCTAGAGGTCTGATGAACAACCCTTACCCCCTTACTTTAACCATGATTAATTTAAAATCTGTTATGTTTCTAGGTTTGTTAATGAAATCAATTTTTAGTCTTGATATAGTACTACATGTTTAAATTCATTTTGCTCTCTAATTTCATCATAACAAAGATCTACAAGTGGTCAAACCACCTACCCCACTCTATTTTTCAGTTTCTGGGTTGCCCAGAAAAGTTGAGTCAATGCTGTTCAACGCTCTTTAATCTTTAATAACTTCTAATCCGTGCACTTGTTATTTGTTTTAATGACTCATAGTTGTAGTAGACATGTAAATGTTTAAAAGTGTGACACTGGTTGAGCATGAAAAACTTTAAAAGTGAGAATTTTAAGCTGTTGATATCGTTGTCAGACACCTGTATGGTGTTCTTAAGTTTTTTGGGTTTTCCAGCAAACAGAACCGTGTTCGGTCAATGACTTATGACCTTTAATAACTTCCTTTATGTGTTTCCTATAAGTGATCCAGTGTCACCCTCTTGTAATAGCTATACCAAGGTTTAAAAGTGTGACACTAGGATATCCTAACAACATAAAAATTGACAAATCTGAGTTGGTCAAAGTGCATGCCAGAGTGTGTTCTTCAATTTTATAGAATTTCCAGAAAACTTAATTTCCAATTTGGTCAACCACTTTTGACCAACAATATCTTGTATCCTATTAATGTAATGAGTGATCTATTGTCATGGAATTGTAGTCCACCCGACAGAGTTCAAAAGTGTTACACTTATATGATCTAGACACCTAGCAGAGTGAAGATCAAAGTCATTAAAAATCTTGTCAGAGGTCTGATGAGGTTTCTAGGTTTTCCAAAAAATTGAAACCATGATTGGTCAACGGGTTTTGACCATCAATATCTTGCTATCTATACATCCTATGGTTATGATTCCACTTCTAGATCACTAAGCTCATAACACACTACAACTAGAATACATCAAACAGCTCAAACAACTAAAGGATCCGGATCTACAAGCCTTGACATTTGACTGTCAGGCCTAGTTTTTAGGGTTTTTTGACAGTTTTTCTAAATCTTCATTTTGAAGCTTTTAAATGTTATAGATTCATGTTTAATCACCCCAAATCACTAATTAACATTATATTGAACACCTTTTAACACAAAATTACAAAATCTATCAAAGTTTAAAGAATCTAACATGGAATTAGGGTTTATACCTTTTGAAGCAATCTTTGAAATTCTTCTCTATTATTCTGATCTAGGCTTGCTATGGGCTGATTGGGGACTACAATATGAGATATTTTAGGTATAAAATTTGTGATCTTAGAGAGGAGAGGTATAGCTATACGAGAAATTTAAAGTAGGAGATAAATGGACTTTAATCCATTATTTTGGATAAATAAACTTGATTCAATGAATCCATTTGTTGCTAGGTGTCAATGGAAGGTTTGTGGAACTATTTTAGAGCACATGAAAAATCAACATGTGATGAGTCACCAAGATTTGTGTTTATCTTTTCATTAAAGAATAAGAAAATGGTATTTTTATCATTTCACACCTACTAAGGGTAATTTGGTAATTTCCCAATTAACTTTAAGGTTATTTTAGTCTTTTCACATGCTTCCCTTAAATATTTAATTCTTAGGGTTTGTTAATCAGTATTAGGATTTCCTAATTAGAATTTATGGTTTTTAAATTGAAATTAGGGTTTAATAATTATAATTAGGGTTTGATAATCAGGGTTAGGGTTATCAAATCTAGAATTAGGATTTCCTAATCAATATTAGGGTTTCCTAACTGATCATTAGGATTTACTTATGTTACAACTTTTATGCTCAGTACTTAACATTAATTACATAAATCACATATTCCGAAATACAATTATAATAATAATTGTATTATTAACTAGATCCCTATTCAAATTAAAATTTTGACCAGGTATTGGTTATTACCTTCTTTACACTGCTTAGTCAATAAATAAATTGACTTTCCTGTTGAATTCATACCATGCATGCTCAAAATAATTATCAATACTATAATAAAAAAAATTTATTCGTAAAATATTTAACCATGTAAAATTCTCGGGCCTTACATTCTCCCCCCTTATAAGAATTTTGCCCTCGGATTCATCATCACCGTATACTTAATTTATGTCTATTGTTCTACCTTTATTCCATTCCTAATTCCTTTCAGGAATAAAAACAAATTCTTTGCTCAGCCTAAGTCTTATTTGACTTGTCACGACTCATAATTTCTTTAGGGAACATAGTTTCGTATTCACACTTTTAATACAAAATTATAACTCATTAAATATATAATAAAAATTTGAATTATTATATCCTCCCCCCCCCCCATATAAGATTTTATATTACAAATCTTGTTCCATTCTTTACTCAAAAATTTATAAAAATTGAATCAATACACTTAACTATTGTGTTTAATTTTAGCCGTTAAATACATAAAACATTTACTTATCCATTTCCTTATTTATCGTTTAGCCCCGACTATTTGTTAAGTTAAAACTCAATAACTATTTATCATTATCTTAACTTACTTGAACCCAAATTTCTCCTTCAATATTAAATCCAATTTTGTTCCTCTTTAACTGTAACAACTCTTTGACTTATCCACTTATATTTTATATCTTTGGTATTATACCCTCTTTAATTCTGATACCACTTTGTGACTTTCATGGTATTTTAACTATAACACTTTGCAATGGTACCTTTTAAATTTGTCATCGACCAACCCGACGAATTCTTATTAATTCTCATTGAATTCTTTCCTTATATCTTCATACCCTATCTTTATCTATTATTTCATTTGTGAGTTATCTCAATTTTATTCTTCACCTTTCTTCTGGCTTTTCCCTATAACTAATAGCTTCTTGATGGAGTTAGCTGAAACTCTTACCTCAATCTCAAGTTTACTAAATTCTTTTATCGGTATCTCGTTGTTTCATTTGACTTTTAACATTATTACTAAACGTTCCCCCTGATATTCGTATATCTCAAACCAAGATACTATCTATACTTTTTGTAATCAGTTATACCGTTTTAACTCTTCATTCAACATATTTCTAGATTATCTAATTCATTTCTCAGCTTGAACTACTTCACCACGACTAGTAATAATGATATCTTTAGATCATTTTCTTACTTCACAAATTTGTCCCTAACTTTATTCACTTCATATCATTGATCCTAATGTTTCATTCGAACAATTTCTTCTACCATGATTGTCTAACACACTGCTAATCTCATACTTTGGATATAAAGTAACCTCAATAATCTTCACTTCCTTTCCTAACAGATTGTCTATCCTTCATCAATTTTTTCGACCAAAAGAATATGATCACTAAACATCATCTTTTACTTCTTTAAAACCTTATATTTAATTTTTGCCCTATATTTACCAACAATTCCTTCATATTAGATTAGATTTAACTTCATCGTCTTCTTATTTTCTTTTATCTTAACACCATCCTTTATTATTATTATTATTAGGAAATAAATCTTTACTCGAATCTTTTACAGTATCTTTCAAAATACTTTACATTTATCGTTAACCCAAGTCATACCATAATTCAACATATTTAGTACATAATTATTCCTTTTCTTTAACACATTTTACACTCTGCAAATACAGCCCCAATTCAGAATATATTTATTATATATTAACATATTTTATAGATTACATTTCAATTCATTTTACCACTATTGCTATATAATGTACATATCCCTTTAACATAGACCAAAAGATGGAATCTACTATCATTCCCAAACTTATACAAAAGTTGTAACTTATACCGTACATAAATATGTATTCACATATACCTTTCAAGATATTATCCTAACATTTTTACTATTATAAATATTTCAAAATCCAACTTTCATTTTATATATTTTCACTTCCTTCACCTGCTGATTTGGATTTGAGGTCTTGGTTTCCTCCTATGTTAAGATTTCTGGGTTGTGGACAAAATTTAGCAATGTGTCCCTCCACCCCGCAATTGAAACACTTAATCTTATTGATCTTATTATTCCTACTATGCTTCTTCTGTGGGCAATTATTTGAGTAATGCCCAATGTTTCTACAAGTAAAACATTGAGTCCCCCTAAAAATACATACCCCTCCGTGCTTCTTCCCACAAGTACTACAAGCTTTACCCCTTTGACTAGTGTTATTATTTCTCTGTTTTCCAGAGTTATTTGGAGAAATGTCATTCCTTTTCCTTTTGTGATTCTTCTTCTTTTGACATTTCCTTAATGCTTTATTCCCTGATTCATCGGTCCCCTTCAACTCCGGTGGTCCTGCTAATTTAAAGTCTAAGATAATTCTTAGAGTATTAGGTTCAACTTGTGGTGGATTCTCTGACCTCCCTTATAAAGCTCCTAGCAACATGTTTACCAACTGTCGGGTTGGGTTTGTCTCTAATTGGTCCCCGTCGATCTCTGCATGTGATCTTCCTTATGATGACATTTATCTAAAGATAACAAATAACTAAGTATAAATATAATAATCAATTCAATTTGGCAAACAACAATGTGTATTTCACGTGCAGAGAGTTATATATATTTAACTCTATATATTCTATATACTTAAAGAAAAATACCTGACCGACTAATGATTTATATATTTTCATTAGTTTCCCCCAAAGAATTCCTACATTAGGAACGCTATACTATTACAAACTAAAGTTCCTCTTATAACTACTGCCATTTGTTTCCCTAACCTATCATGTTCTTCATTCCCTTCTTTTAAAGTAACTTTAATACTATTGATTAGCCCTCTTGCTGATATCCACAATTCCTCCAGCTACCATTTAAAGTCTATATATTTGCTTCTCTTTTGCTATTACTCCAACTTCTTTTCCTTCTTCTTCTGTTGTCCCTCCTTCTGGTTCTATTTGAGCCTCATCGAAACTTTAATCTCTCTCTTCACTTAACTCCAACTTTGGTACTCTTCATGAGCACTCTCTAACTCTACCATAGGTTTGCCTTTTATAGCTTCAAATGTTTTGTTGTAAACTACTTCAGGTAACACTCCCTCTATTCTATCCTCTGGATCATTCTCCATTGATACAACCAATTATGATTCAAGTACTATCTTAAGTGGAACAATCATCTTGTCACTCATGAATATCCTTAACTTCGTTACTTTCCAAAATATTAACTTGTTAGCACCAACTTATTTTTCATGTAAGCAATTTATTTTTACTTGTCACCCCACTTCTTCTGAGGAATTTCCTTAATTCATCCCCTACAAACTTATTTTGAGTTTATCTTTTTATTATCTTCATTACTGATCTCCTCCCTAAAACTAAATTTGATCAACAATCTCTTATTTTCTTCACACTAGGCTCTAAACTTTTTTCCATACCCAACTTCAAGTCTCACCATTCCAGGTTACTTCCTAGATCCATCACCATATCATTGCCTACAACTTTAATTGTCTCTATATATTTCAAAACATTTTATCTCCATAATCTCCTCATTTCTTACAACTTCCCTTTTTCTATTCTAGACATTCTTAAAATCTCTAGAATACTTCCTTGCAATGAGTATCTAAACTCATTTCTTAATATTATATCTAAGTGTATCTCCTTATTACCTTCACTACGTTCTCTCAGGTCATATCCTAAGGTATTCCTACCCTAGATTTATAACCTACTGCTTTGATACCAAATTATGACGCTCCCAAATTCTCTACATTTCCTGTAGCAGATTTGTTGCTCACGTAAACTTTCCATAAGATAATAATTCCTATTAATCCAAGATTCATAGTACTCATGGCAGATAGTAGTTCTCGTCAGAACAATTACTATATAGAATACCCTCAATTGGATGTATAGGTTTAGTATCTTACAGATATTTCTTCCATATCAATAATTCCTATCTATCTGACATTCACAGTATTAATGCTAAGGTTGTTCTTGGAACTGAGAAGCGCTACCTCAGTGCATCAAAGAACTCTCAAGATCTGTCAATACTATCATTCAGATGTATAGTTCATATAGATATTGTACTCTTTTCTAATTTCTTTAGAAATGTAAAACTAAGCAATGAAACTAATAATACATTACAAAACTTAACATATAATCACATATACTCTAAATGTAGATAACTATTTACAATCTGTTATGTTTCTGGGTTTGTTAGTGAAATCAATTTGTAGTCTTGAGATAGTACTACATGTTTAAATTCATTTTGCTGTCTAATTTCATCACAACAAAGATCTACAAGTGGTCAAACCACCTATCCCACTCTGTTTTTCAGTTTCTGGGTTGCCCAAAAAAGTTGAGTCAATGCTGGTCAACGCTCTTTAATCTCTAATAACTTCTAATCCGTGCACTTGTTATTTGTTTTAATGGCTCATAGTTGTAGTAGACATGTAAATGTTTAAAAGTGTGACACTGGTTGAGCATGAAAAACTTTAAAAGTGAGAGTTTTAAGCCGTTGAAATCGTTGTCAGACACCTGTCAGGTGTTCTTAAGTTTCTAGGTTTTCTAGAAAACAGAACTATGATCGATCAAGGACTTTTGACCTTTAATAACTTCCCTTCTATGTTTCCTATAAGTGATCTAGTGTCACCTTTTTGTAATAGCTATACCAAGGTTTAAAAGTGTGACACTAGGATATCCTAACAACATAAAAATTGAAAGATTTGAGCCAGTCAAAGTGCTTGCCTGAGTGTGTTCTTTAGTTTTTTGGAATTTTCAAAAAATTAGATTTCCAGTTTGGTAACCACTTTTGACCAACAATATCTTATCCTATTAATATAATGAGTGATCTATTCTCATGGAATTGTAGTCCAGCTCACAGAGTTCAAAAGTGTTACATTTATATGATCCATACACCTAGCAGAGTGAAGATCAATGTCATTAAAAATCTTGTCAGAGGTCTAATGAGGTTTTTGGGTTTTCCAGAAATTGAAACCATGATTGGTCAACGGGGTTTGACCATCAATATCTTGCAATCTATACATCCTATGGTCATGATTCCACTTCTAGATCACTAAGTTCATAACATGCTACAACTAGAATACATCAAACAACTTAAACAACTAAAGGATCCGGATCTACAAGCCCTGACATTTGACTGCCAGGCCTAGTTTTTAGGATTTTTGACAGTTTGTGTAAATCTTCATTTTGAAGCTTTTAAATGTTATAGATTCATGTTTAATCACCAAAGATCACTAATTAACATTATATTGAACAACTTTTAACACAAAATTACAAAATCTATCAAAGCTTAAAGAATCTAACATGGAATTAGGGTTTATACCTTTTGAAGCAATCTTTAAAATTCTTCTCTATTATTATGATCTAGGCTTGCTATGGGCTATAATTGGGGACTACAATATGAGATATTTTAGGTATAAAATTTGTGATCTTAGAGAGGAGAGGTATAGCTATACGAGAAATTTAAAGCAGGAGATAAATGGACTTTAATCCATTATTTTGGATAAATAATCTTGATTCAATGAATCCATTTGTTGCTAGGTGTCAATGGAAGGTTTGTGGAACTATTTTAGAGCACATGGCAAATCAACATGTGATGAGTCACCAAGATTTGTGTTTATCTTTTCATTAAAGAATAAGAAAAGGGTATTTTTATCATTTCACACCTACTAAGGGTAATTTGGTAATTTTCCAATTAACTTTACGGTTATTTTACTCTTTTCATATGTTTCCCTTAAATATTTAATTCTTAGGGTTTGTTAATCAGTATTAGGATTTCCTAATTAGAATTTAGGGTTTCTAAATTAAAATTAGGGTTTAATAATCAGAGTTAGGGTTACCAAATCTAGAATTAGAATTTCCTAATCAACATTAGGGTTTCCTAACTGATCATTATGATTTACTAATGTTACACCTTATATGATCAATACTTAACATTAATTACATAAACCACATATTCCGAAATACAATTATAATAATAACTGTACTATTAACTAGAGCCCTATTCAAATTAAAATTTTGTTCAGGTATTCATTATTACCTTCTTTACACTGCTTAGTCAATAAATAAATTGACTAGCCGGTTGAATTCATACCACACATGCTCAAAATAATTATCAATACTATACTAAAAAAAATTATTCGTAAAATATTTAACCATGTAAAATTCTCGGGCCTTACAAAGATGGAGAGGGATGACTTGAGTGAAGAGGGGTTGAATGTGTACAATTTTAAAACTGTTGTCTACTATCCTCAAAGCTTGAGTTTCAGTGTTTTCATAGTCAATGCTCACTTCCAATACAATTCTATATTTAAGAAAGTGTTTTCATCTCAACAGGCAAACAAGTTAATCTTTAACCAACAAGCAAACATGAACACTTACGTGCTAATCGGTAGCATCTAAACAACAAGCATGGATCAAATCATGTATAACATTATAACTCAACTCAAGATATCAACTTAGTTCAAGAATCCATCAAATTTCTTAATTCATCATTGGCCAAATAAGAATTCAACTAACTAGAAACTTGGGATTATTCAATGTTATGCAACTAAACAGATAAACTAGACAGATAATAAGCAATAAAAAGAAAAGTTATACTGCAAAATTAAAATAAAACTAATACTACTAACATGCAATAACTATACTAAACATGGATAAATGATATGCAATTATAGAACATGCTACTACACTACTAATTAGACCTAATACCTCCAAACTTAGCATATTTATTGTCCCCAATGAATGAAGGTAAAGGGCAAAGAAAACTCCCCTAAGTGTCGGCAAGGCCACCCTCCTCGGGTGGTGAATCTGGCGGTGGGTAAGGCACGAATGATCCGAATATAAGCCACTCTACCATCGTTCCCTGCTGCGCGAAGGCTTCGGCTAATGACCTAGATAGCCCATTTGCGAACGCCGAAAAGTTATCGTGCAGGGCATCCACTTTCCTCTCCAGTCGCCTCAGCCTACGACCATCCACTTCTAAAGTAACATGAGGAGAGGCAGCTGCCTCAGTCGGTTGCGGAGATGGCACTGACGACGGAGCTGGCAAGATAAATCATTTTCTCCTCGGGTGTGGTGTGCCTCCTACCGAGTCCTCAAACTTCGTAATAGTGGCATGGGTAATGTCTTGGCTTGGCATTTGCAACTGCTCATCTTCCCAGGTAACTCCGGCTTTTGCACATAGGTGGGCCACTACTGAGGCGTGTGGGATGCTGCCTGTGGTGCTCCCCCTCATGTAACGGAGCATGTTTTAATAGAGGAGGTGGCCCACATCGATGTACTTCCCCGTGATGATCCCCCACAGTTTAATAGCCCTTTCAGACGGGATGTCATGCTGGTGTGAAGATGACAGTAACTTGGCACATATGAACAGGTTCCATGCCTTTGCATAGCGGTTAAGCGCTGAACTTAGGAAGTTGGTGGGCTGATTCGTGCCATGTTTGTAATTCCACCTAGTGCCTGGCACGCACAAGTCAGCGAAAACCCTGTCTAAGTCTGTTTCAAACCGAGAAGCCACCACTCAATTGGCTCTACAAGTCGGCGGGTCAGGAAGATTAAAGACCTCCATAATCGCCTGTGGGTGATAGTCCACTTGCACACCTCTGACAAATGATATCCCACTCATTGTTTCCTTAGCGTTGGCGTAGAACTCACGGACAATGGTCATAAGCGCAGGCATTGGACTGGATACAACTCCAACCCAGCCTCACTCTCTTATCATTTTCCAAAGTTGCCCATCTTGTTTCCCAGGCTTGAAGCCTCTTTCCTTCACGAGCGTCTTAGCAACAATTCGGTAGTACTCCGTTTGAGCCTCTAAACTGACAAACTTGGTGAGGTCCAAGATGTCTTCATCTTGACTACTGGAAGAGGATGACTCAGGAGTACGGGAACGTGCTCATTTTGGACTCATAGAGATTGATGAGGAAAAACCCTAATTGAAATGAGAAGGAGAGAACTTGACTGATAAGAACAATCTTTGCATACGCTAAAAAGAACCCCCAAACTTGTTGCTTCCAAATACGCTAAATAAACCCTAATCTGCTGTTATATGAATGGGTGATGTGTGGAGAGAGATTATGGAAGGAGAGTGAGTAGGAATTATGGTGGGGTTAGGAGTTTTTGTATGGAAACCGTTTGGAGAAGGAGAAGGGGAAGAGGTTTCTTGTAGGAGAGATGTTAAGGCGCACGTCTGAGGAGGTTGGAACTGATATAAGGAAGTGGGGTGGGTCAAGTTTTTAATTATGCAAACTTGCCTGGATTTGGACTCGGGCGCAGCCGCGCCGAGTCTATGCTTGATATTGGCACGAGCACGCTGGACATGGCGCGGGCGCGTTGGAGTTAGGCATATGGTGGGCGCGAGCTCGCTGAAGGTCTAATTGTAATGGAACCTGGCGCGGGCGCGTCAACTTTTTATTGCTTATCCGCGCGGTCGCGCTGCCCTGCTCCCTAAACTGAACTGATTTGCACATAAAGAAGGAACCAATAGCAACTTTCTACTAGCTATCAATCCTGCATACGAAGCATTCGCAAAAATGAGATATACCAATTCCCAAATCAAAATTTAAACTGTATAATATGTATGAATAATTGTATATCCAAAAATGCTCTTTATACTATTTCTATCAAAAAGGATATATACACTAAGCTCTATCAAAACTTGTGTCAAAATTTTTTATAATCACAAGAATTAAACATGGGGAAAGATATAGACATGATTCACCATCAGAATTAAACAGTAGTAAGAAACAGAAATATATGCATCATAAGAATTAAACAGTAGGGAAAGATAGAGATGATGCAAACAGAATTAAACATGAGGAATAGAAGAGAGATAATGGGGTGCCTCCCATTGAGCGCTAGTTTATAGTCTGTTAGCTTGACTATCTCTGCCTTGATCACGTTGTAGAAAGGATTGAGGCGACCTTCTGCCTGTCAACCTCACCACCATAGTAATGCTTAAGCCTCTGTCCATTGACTTTGAAGGGCTTGTCTGGGCACTTGTCAAAAATTTCTATTACACTATGTAGATATACAGTCTTTACAGTAAAAGGCACTGACCACCTTGACTTGAGCTTTCCTGGGAAGAGTTTAAGTCTAGAATTAAATAACAATACTGCTTGCCCTGGCTCAAATATCCTTTCCTTAATCCTGCGATCATGCCACCTTTTCACCTTTTCCTTATACATTTTAGAATTTTCATAGGCCTACAATCTAAATTCGTCCAACTCAATGAGTTGGAGTAAGCGTTTCTCCCCTGCAGCCTTTAAGTCGAAATTCAGCTTCTTGATTACCCAATAGGCTTTGTGTTCGAGTTCCATGGGAAGGTGACAAGCCTTTCCATACACAAGCTGAAATGGCAACATACCCAAAGGTGTTTTATAGACAGTCCTATAAGCCCATACCACATCATCCAGCTTCAGCGACCAATCTTTCCTCGTGGGGTTCACAATCTTTTTCAATATTTTCTTCACCTCACGATTTGATACTTCTGCTTGACCATTTGTCTGGGGGTGATAAGATGTAGCTATTCGATGACTCACCCCATATTTAGCCAATAGTGCTGTAAACTGGCGATTGCAAAAATGGCTTCCTTCATCATTAATGATTGCCCTGGGAGTCCCGAACCTTGTGAAAATGCTCTTTTGAAGAAACCTCAGAACCACCCTAGCATCATTCGTTGGTAGAGCTACCACTTCCATCCATTTGGAAACGTAATCGACTACTAGCATGATGTACAAGTTCCCACATGATGAAACCAAAGGCCCCATAAATTTTATCCCCCAGACATCGAAGATCTCCACCTCGAGGATTTTATTCAAGGGCATTTCATTACGCTTAGATATGTTCCCTACCCTCTGACATCTATCACATCTCTGAACGAAGCTGTAAGCATTCTTGAAAATAGTCAGCCAATAAAAACATGCTTGCAAAACCCTGGCGGCTGTCCTTTCACCTCCATAATGAACTCCATATACTGATGCGTGGCAATCCTGTAATATACCTTTCGTCTCGTTGTATGGAATGCACCTTCTAATCATTTGATCAGAACACTGCTTGAACAAATAAGGTTCATCCCAAATAAACTATTTCACATCGTGTAGAAACTTCTTCTTCTGATGCCCAGTCAAGTCAGAAGGGATTATCCTGCTTACTAAGAAGTTTGCATAATCTGCGAACCATGGCACTTTATCTTTCACCACGAATAATTGCTCATCTGGGAAGGACTCTTTGATCATAACTTTTTCATTTGCATCCCTTCCCTAATTTTTCAATCGAGATAAGTGGTCCGCCACTTGATTCTCAGTCCCTTTTCTGTCCTTGATTTCTAAGTCAAATTCTTGCAAAAAAAGTATCCACCTGATCAGACGGGGCTTGGCATCTTTCTTTACTACCAAGTATCGGATTGCTGCATGGTCTATGTACACAATAACTCTAGTCCCAATCAAGTAAGCACGAAACTTGTCAAACGCGTACACCACTACTAAAAGTTCCTTTTCTGTGGTAGTATAGTTCAACTGGGCATCAGTAAGGGTCTTACTCGCATAATAGATAACATGGAAGACCTTGTCCCTACGCTGGCCCAAAACAGCTCCCACAACAAAGTCACTTGCATCACACATCAACTTAAAAGGAAAGTCCCAATCTGGCGCTGTAATCACAGGTGCCATAGTCAACTTCTTCTTCAAATCTTCAAATGCAGTCAGGCATTCTTCATCAAATTTAAACTGGACATCTTTTTCAAAAAAATTGCATAGTGGCTTTGTAATATTCGAGAAGTCCCTTATAAACCTACGGTAGAAGCCTGCATGCCCTAAAAAACTACGAACACCTTTTACAGAAGTAGGTGGAGGCAAGTTCTCAATAGTTTCCAATTTAGCCTGATCCACCTCTAATCCTTTCTTCGAAACTGTATGTCCCAGAATTATACCTTCTTGTACCATAAAATGGTACTTTTCCCAATTCAGAATAAGATTTATCTCAACACATCTTTTTAACACCATTACCAAATTCTCCAGACACAGGTCAAAGGAGTCTCCAAAAATATAGAAGTCGTCCATGAAGACTTTAACATTGTGCTCAACCATATTCGAGAAAATGGCCATCATACACCTCTGAAATGTGGTCGGGGCATTGCACAAACCAAAAGACATTCTTCTAAACGCAAATGTTCCATACAGACAAGTAAAAGTAGTCTTCTCTTTGTCTTCTAGGCTATAACTATTTGATTGTATCCTGAATACCCATCCAGAAGACAGTAATATTCATGACCTGCCAGCCTATCCAGCATCTGATCAATGAACGGGAGAGGAAAATGATCTTTCCATGTAGCCTTATTTAGTCTGCGGTAGTCCATACAGACTCTCCACCCCGTTACTATCCTGGTAGGTATTACCTCGTTATTTTCGTTGGATACCACGGTCATACCCCCTTTCTTCGGCACGCACTGCACCGGGCTTACCCAAGAGCTGTCTGATATCGGATATATAATCCCTGCATCTAACCACTTTAGAGCCTCCTTCTTAACCACTTCCTTCATAATAGGATTTAGTCTTCGCTCTTACTCCACTGATGGCTTACTAATCTTCCAGCAGGATCTTGTGCATACAAAATGATGGGCTGATCCCTTTTATGTCTGCTATGGTCCATCCAATGGCTAATTTAAACTCTCTTAGTACTCGTAGCAGTTTATCTTCCTGGAAAGATGTTAGTGCAACAGAAATAATAACAGATAACTTTGAAAAGTCGCTCAAAAATGCATACCTTAAATGATCTGGAAGGGGTTTAAGTTCAAGATCTGGAGGCATCTCAAGAAAAGGCTTGAGTCGTGCTGATGTCTCCCCAGAAATCTTGAGTGGCTCGATAGGAATCTTAAATCTTCGAAACTGTGTTGCTGTGTCAAGAATATGCATATATTCTGCAATCTCAGTATCTTCCACCTCTGAATCTCCCAATATAGCACTCTTCAAAGGCTCATTATCAACCAGATTTCCAACTTCTTCATTCGACATCCTGTCTACCATATCAATCCGAAAACATTCTTCATCATCAGTGGGGAACTTCATAGCCTTAAAAATATTGAAAGTGACCTCTTGGATATGCACTCTCATTGTTAACTCTCCTTTCTGGACATCTATAAGAGTTCGCCCCGTGGCTAGGAAAGGTCTCCCAAGGATGATTGGTATATTTCTATCCTCTTCATAGTCTAAGATGATGAAGTCAGCTGGGAAGATAAATTTATCTACCTTGACCAAAACATCTTCCACAATACCCCATGGATAAATGATGGATCTGTCAGCAAGCTGTAGTGAAATATTTGTCGGCTTTGGAGCCGGCAATCCCAATTGATTGAAAACTGACAGAGGCATCAAATTTATGCTCGCCCCTAAATCACATATGCATTTATTGAAAAACATCTTTCTAATGGAGCATGGTATTAAGCTTTGGAGGTAGCTTACGCTAGCACTGCACTACACTCTTCTGTCAAGGCTACCGTCTCAAAGTCCTCTAATCGTTTCTTCCTTGATAGAATTCCCTTCATGAACTTTGCGTAGCTCGACATCTGCTCTAAAGCCTCTGCGAAGGGTATATTTATCTGTAATTTCTTGAACACCTCCAAAAACTTGACAAAGTATTTATCTTCTCTTTGCTTTTGTAATCTATGTGGATAAGGAACAGGAGGGTAAACAGGTGGTGGTTTGGTTATGGGTTTCTCAAGCAACTCTTTATGATCCTTCTCCACTACCCTCTATTCAGACCCTTCTTTTGCCAAACCATCATCAGAACCAACTTCCTCTTGGCGCGGCCGCGCAGGCTCCCCTTCTATATTGGGCACGGGCGTGTCGGCCTGTAAGTCTGTAATATGCTTCCCTGATCTCAGTGTAATGGCTTGACATTGCTCTTTTCCTTCCCTTCTTGGATTGGCTTCAGTAGTACTTGGCAAAGCTTGTGGTCTACTGTTTAACATATTGGCCATTTGGCCCATCTGAGTCTCCATGTTCTTGATAGCCACAACTTTGCTCTTTATCATAACCTCAGTGTTTGCCATGTACTTTAACATCATTTCCACCATTTCTGACTTCTTTTTTGGCTGAGGTGCAGGTGGTGGACGATGTTGCTGTTGTTGTTGAAATCCAGGAGGGTAAGGAGGTTTGGGTGCATATTGTTGGTGAGATTGTTGTGGTTGATATTGTGGTTGATATTGAAATTGTTGTGGAGGTTGGTGTTGTTGCATGTTTTGATTGTTGTTCCAACTAAAATTTGGATGGTTGCGGTTGTTGGGATTGTAAGAATTTTGAAACTGATTCTGGTTCTTTTGGTAGTTACTTACAAACTGCACTGATTCTGCACTAATAGCACATTGGTCTGTTTGATGTGACCCCGCACAAATTTCACAGACATAAGAAACTAACTTCACTTTGCTCTCTGCCAATGAATCAATCTTCGTTGCCATGGCTGCCATTTGGGCTGACAATGCTGTAATGGCATCCACCTCTAACATCCCCGCAACTTTTGGTTGTGGCATCCTGGCCGTAGGATTTTGAAAATCGTTCGCTGTCATTGTCTCAATAAGCTCGTAAGCTTCTTCATAGCTTTTAGCCCACAAGGCTCCTCCTGCAGCAGCATCTACTATTGGCCTAGATTGCCAACCCAACCCATTGTAGAAGGTATTTATAACCATCCAATTAGGCATTCCATGGTGAGGGCATTTCCTTAGCATTTCTTTATAGCGTTCCCAGGCTTCATAAAGTGACTCTCCTTGTTGCTGCTCAAACTGGGAAATAGCAGTTCTCATTTTTGCTATCTTAGCCATAGGAAAAAATTTGGCTAAGAACTTCTGTGCTAAGTCCTCCCATGTGGTGATTGACCCCGATGACAATGAATGCAGCTAACTTCTTGCCTTATCCCTCAAAGAAAATGGAAACAGTCTGAGCCTTATTGCATCCTCTGAGACACCGTTATACTTAAACGTGTCACATATCTCAATGAAACTCAGTAAATGCTCATTAGGGTCATCTGTAGCAGCACCCCAAAATTGAACCGAATTCTGCACCATTTGTATTGTTCCTGGCTTAATTTCGAAGGTGTTTGCTACTATAGCTGGCCTAACAATGCTCGACTGCAACTCATTAATTTTGGGCATAGAATAATCCCTTAAGGCTTTATGTTCTTCTCTATGATCTTCTGCCATATTTGTTGTTGTTTCAGTGATCACTTGTGTATAAAAATGACATGCACTAGATCTCCAAGTTTTGCCGTTGATATTATCCTGTGCAGGTATCAACTCAGGATTTGACGATCGCGTACGCATATACTATACACAAGTACCTGAAATACAAACAAAAGTAAAATAGAAATGAGATAAGATAAGAATTGTTCAATTCAAACAAATCTAGCTTCAGTTGATGACGACAGTAATAAAAATAAACGCTTATCCCCGTCAACGGTGCCAAAAACTTGTTGGACTTGTTTCGAGTTAACAAAACAGACTCTAACTCATAAAATAGTGTGATAATAATTGTAATGAGGACTTTATTTGAGTTTGTATATTGTCTACAAGATAATATGTGTATTAAAACTCATAACTTATATTTTGTCATATTTTTTACTACAGTTAATAATTGTATAAATGAAGTTTGTATTTGAATTCTGTACCATATATTTGGCGACTCAGAATGGGTTGTGTAAACCTATTTTGGGGGCGTCACACACTATATAAGACTTATTTAGGAATAAGGTATAATATATCATATTATCATATATATATATATATATATATATATATATATATATATATATATATATATATATATATATATTAAATTAGTAGTAGTGGATTAATGCTCAATATTATTATTTATTACATAATTAGTCTAGAATTAATGAATAATACTCCATCTATTTTATAAAAATAGTCTTATTTAAGATTTTTAATAATGAAAAATATGAAATTGTAAAATTTTAAGATTTAAAATAATGTGAATTTAGTTTATTTAGGTTAATTCAATATCTAATAGACTAATATTGTTAACCTTGAAAATTTTGGAATGTATTAATATCAAATACTTCCTCCGTTCTGAAATATAAGTAATAAACTGATCAAGTATGAATTTTCAAAGTCGATAGGAAAATATTTTTAATTCAAAAGAGATGTGATAATTAACTTTTGAATACAATAAATTTTGAGACTTACTTTATAAAAAGTTTTTAATTTTCATAATTATATTGTTTAAAACTAAATAAATTAACTACGATTCTAATATCAAAGGCTTAAAAGTAAAAGCTATTTAGAAACTTGTTTCATTTTTTAAAACCTTTTTGCTTATTCCAATTTAAATTAATAACTCATTTAAATTTCATGCAAACGGTATTGTGACATATTGTTTAATTGAATTATTAAACACTAATTTTTACCCTGGATATGATTACTTAATTGCATAATTAATAAATCAAAATTAGCCAATCACTGATCTCTCTCACTGTCTCACATATACACAGTAAATCTGTAACACTAGAAAATTCAAAAATTGGTAAAATAAAATTTGTACTTTTAATTACATAATTGATAGTTGATATATGTAATATACAATAGTAATTGTACAATGATTATTACTCTATTACTGAAGTATCGATACATTGATGGCTTGATTTCTCTAATCTCTATATCGGTTTGACAATATCAATAACTCATGTAAATGTAAGTAACTTTATTGTATCATTCTTTAATTAATGTCAAATTGTCATTGCATGATGACTAATGACTTTATTTATGTGCTTTATGACATAGATTATAATTTATTAAATTATTAGAGATGTAAATTATAATAATCCAACAATCATTGTTAAAAACTTTATGAAAATATTAAAATTATTTTAATTAAATTAGAATTTAGTAGTGAAGAAGTACACATTATTATTTATTAGTTATTTAATAAAAATGTTTACTTATAATCAATTATTAAAAAAAACAAAAAAGATGTTTTAGTAATAAAAAAATTGTTACAAATTTTACAACTATTGATAAGACAAAGTTTAGAATTTAATATGAAATAACCAATTATTTATATTTAGAATTTTAGAAACAATTTAAACATGTAAGAAAACGAACTACTCGAACCAAACTCGAACTTATCGAACCGAACTCGAACTCGAACTATTCGCGAACAAAGACGAACCGAACCACATGATTCGCGAACATATTCAATTGAGTAATCGAACGTAATATCATGTGCGAACTTGACTCGACTAGGCGAGCAACTCAAACCGAACTGAACTCTTGAACCGAACTGATTCGCGAACAGTTCGTTTTGTTTGCAGCCCTACTTTTAGTGTTAAATTGATTCCTTATTACTTTTTATCCTGTTCCGAATCACAGTAGCTTAATAAATAGTTTAATTGTTTTCTCTTTTATAATCATGCTTTAGTATTTATGTAATACTCTCACCGTCCCTTAATATAAGCCATTTTAAAGTTGTGCACAAGTATTAATGAAATAATTGTATAACATTAAATATAATATTAATTATCTATATTGTCCTTGTATTAAAAAAAGAGAATGTTATTTATTGGACAAAAAATAGTGAGAGAACCAACGTTATATTTAATACTTGGGATAATATTGGAAACTAAACAATTAATGCTTACTTGAAATTTTTAAATGACTTATATTAAGGGACAAAAATACTTCTCTAAAACGACTAATATATATTAAGGGACGGAGGGAATAGTTAATAGTAGTTAAATTATATTTTATATGATTAATAGTAGTAATATATTTTTAATTTTATTTTAAATTTCATGGCTAACTAAGTTTTTAATACCTAGGATGACGATAAAACTAGGTATTCCATAATTAATATTTTCTTTCTATTTCGATATTAATGCCTAATTATTTGTCTTTATATTTACCTTGGTGCAAAATTAAAATTTATACGTGATTCTTATATTGATTATGAGGTTTTCATAAATTATAGTTAATCTATGAATTTTTCATAATTTATGGTTACTTATATTAATTAAATGAATCATTATTTTTTTTAAGGGGAGGGAGAGCAAAATTAGGAATTAATTCGAAAAGTAAGAAATTATTTATTGTGTTAGTATTTAGTGGATTCGAATTTCTAGGTAATTTGTCTATTGACTAGTTTTCATTATTAATTGCTAGTTTTCATTATTTAGTTAATTAATCATCTATACTACCTTTATTTTTAACTAGTTGATAGCCCGTGCAATGCACGGGCTAGTTTGAATAATAAATTGTATAATTTATTAATACGGACGTTCTTAAAATTAATTACAAACGCTATCAAACCCAACACAACCCATTTTACATTGTAAAATTTAAACACTGCATAAAAATACAATATTATATCTTCCAAAGATTTAAGCTGGTATTATATCTTCCAAAGATTTAAGCCGTCTTTGGTCTTGTGGTCTTCTTTTGGATTTGTTTCCTTGTAATTGAATTCTTCATGTAAAGCAATGCACCAAAAAGTGCAAGGTAAATATATCAAAAGATATGAGATTACCAAATATAAATAGCAAAACCCCAAGAATTTGATACTACTGACCTGTTTGATGAACTGATGCATCAGTTAATGCTACATGTCATTCATTGTCCGAGTCTAACAACCCTCGATGGTAACATGCTTCCTTCAAAGTATTGTAAACTATTTTATCAACGATTCGAATTTGTTCGTATGATGTAGTAAAAGTAGCTACACTTTTCCTTGATTGCAGCACAATGTGAATGTAAAACCTTGTTTCCTGTTGTTGTTTCATTGATTGTTCATACATCCACATGACAACTTTGCAATTTCCATACTCACGGTTCAGCTCTAGCTCCTATATATATTTAGAATCTCATAAGCCTGACCTGCAAGCATGGAGACTTTTTATAGTATACATGCACTATATAGTTAAAAAATTTATAGCAACATTCACAAATCTATACTGAGTTAATAATTTCATATAAGAATCGAGATATGATGAATCAGAAGATGAAAAGCTACAAACTACTCAATAGTATATTTTTTTAATCGGAGCATTTCACCAAATAGTTTATATGCACCATGCCAGATAACTCTAAATTAACAAAAAATAGTGTTAAGTACCTTAGCGAATTATGTGCACAAAAATTAACAACCATGCATGCCAAGTAAATGGTCTCAGCATCCTATAATATGTTCTTTTGTTGTATTATTTTGTTCTATTTCAGTTTGAAACTTGCATACATATTAGAGAAGTACTCAAAAGCTTATATTACAACCATGTCAAGCAAATGGTCTCAACATCCCAAGTATCTTGGAAGTCAAATATAAAGTTACTTTGCAATTCTGCATATCTGGGGTGTGAGCCCAAAGCGAGGGAAACCGTCTTTATTATTTTGATTTTCTATCTAAATTATGTTTCATTGATCGACCATAAATATGTGAAACACTAATGATATTCACGAAATATAATGATGTGTACCTCAAAATGAATAGAAGAATTCTATTTTGACCCGTCTTTTCTCCTTTCTCTTTGTCAGGCCTCTCAGTCTCCTATTCATAGTGTTCTGCAACAATGCCAATACATATATCAATACATTGTGTAGAGGAGTTATGTTGTGCAGGAATATCTCTATTTATAGGACACTCCTGTCATGTGACACAAATTATAGTAATCTATCATTAGACAAAAGTAAGAGAGCAACCCAATTTTCTTTGAGAAGATGGTAAACCATCAAGCCCTCCATGTAATAGCTTTATAGCTGCTATTAACATTTCTTCTCAAATTATTATGCAAATTAAATTCCAAACCATATCAAGAAGAGACTGGGATCGAGATTCTATTACATAGGTACCATAACTAATTTCTTAAAATGTACTCATTCCATAGTAGCAAGTGTTTCTTTTTATTACTGTTTTAACACAGACAGCTGAAAACATATTCACACATAGCATTTAAATATATTTTTGTATTCATAAAATGCTTACATGTTTTTTTGTCAACTATATTCATAATATATTTATGCGCTTTCAGCAGAACTTAAAATTCATGCCAAAAACAATTCTTCTTTTTTTGGAAGAAAAAAAAGAAGGTGATTTATTATGGAATGAAGGTGGATAAAACTCCTTACAGTGTGCATGTAGATGCAACATAGATAAGTTTAGTCTATCATCAAGTCATTTACCACAAAGCAGGGTATCTAAGTCGATATCAAAGAACACAATTCAGACTACTATATTTGGATAAGGGAACAATAGCATATGCCAATCTGAAATTGATAATGAAAACCGTATATATTATACCAACTAAAAACATAGCATAATATAATTGTCTCATAAGAAAAGAAGAATATAATTGTCCTACACAAATTAACATGATACGATTAATAATTCTAACTTGATTCAAGATTGAGTATAGTTCGAGTTCGTCTCCTATATCATCAAAAGTATTATAGAATGACAAATTAAATACTTAACAATTAGTCATTAATGTTATTCAAAATAATATCCTAAAATTCAACTGAAAACATAAATAATTAGAATTGTTTTACTTTGGTAGGGAGATTGTAAATGAAATATATGATATTTTCCTAAACTAAATGTAGTTCTTATTATACATGAAGTAAACAATTAAAAAGAATTATGATAATTAGAACTCTAAACTTAAGAAAATTTCTATTATGTTATCTCATTGCATGACAAATTCAGTAAACACTATTCTAATGTTGAAAAGATGAGTCTAACATCATTCAAATTTAATATGCAATAAAGTAAACCCTTATGTTTCTCCAATAAAAGTACATGTTATATTCCAGTAAACAATACACATGTATACTGAACTTTTAATCATATGCAATAGTCACCATGTTCAAAGAATAAACAATAGAGTTCTTAAAAATTCCAAGCCATAATGAATAAAGTATTTGTTGTATTAATAGACAAATCTCGTTTTAAATCAAAGAAACAAAAAAAATCTAAACATTGAGCTAAAAACAAAGCCAAGTCAAATCCATAATGCTGTTATTACATCCATAAACTCATAGCTAACAGTTCAATGTAGATGTGCTAGATAACAGTTAAATGTATATGTACATGCTAAAAACTCATTTCATGAAAGAAATTAGTAACGAACATAAAAATGAAACTAAAAATCTTTAAAATAACACTTACTTGAGCCAACTTACTGGCCAATTCACATCCAGAAATCCTCTTTAAATGCTCATTCAACCTCTTTGAGTCGTACTCTCTGATCTTCTTGTGTATCATTTATATTTCTTTTTATCTATTTTCAAATAAAATAAATAAATCTAAATCTAAATAAAATCTTTTCAGATCTACATTACTTGAAACGTTAGTTGAATCGCAAAAATTCAAATTCATCAATAATTAAATGAAAAAAGGATAAAAACTTTTTGTGTACTATACAAAAACTAAAAGGCTTTATTCAAGCCATATGTAATTGGAACATTATCGGAATGAAATTGAGAGTCCGAAACAACATCAGACCCCAGAATACCCATGTGTTGATCTTTAGGGTGTGATCTGGTCCTCTTCCTCAACACCATTACCACAAACCCCAACCATTTCTTCTTATTCTTTGAACCCTTAGGCCGTCCAAGATGACCCTTAGGCTTACCAATCCCATCAACACCATTACCACAAACCCCAATCATTTCTTTGTTTACTTCCGAGGCAACATCATTTATATCATAATGTCCTGCAATAATCTTCTTCTTATTCTTAGTTTTGGAACCCTTTAGCCTGCCTCTCCCACAACTTTTGCCCCCAACATTCTCACCCTCAGCAGCTCCACTGCCTCCAAAAATCTCGTCGAACGTTCTCTTTCTATTTTCAACATCACAGTCATCCCCCCCCCATCAACAGCTATAGAAAATTTGCCCGAATTCTCTTCAGCATCTAGTGAAAACCTCGCATTTAGGGCCGCGGCAGAATCAGTAATTTCCGGGTGAGAATCGGGGTGATTCAGCTCCATTGTTCTAAAAATTCAAATATAATGAAGAAGAAAAGGAAAAGATGTGAAAGAATAATGACAGAAGGAAAGTGGGCGATCTCTGTACGTCATCTGCATCAATAACTATGTTTTTTCTACTGGGTTTTCACTACTGATAGAAAACAAAGAAAACCCCAATCCCATCCCAAATATAACTTCGGAATTTCTGATAGAAAAAGACGCACAAAAAAAAATCTACTGGTATTTGATAAGACTATGGAGTAGATATACCTGTTGATTAATAGTTGAATTATTTTAGGAGTTTCGTCATCAGCAAGCCAACACAGGTCTGTGCTGAGTGTTTTACAGGAGTCGGCGAGTGTCTGGTAAAACAACCGATTTGTTCCCCTTTCCGTAGTTACGGTTTATTTGTTTCGACTTTGACAGGACAATCAAAAATCAATCAAAAAACCCTAGGACAGAAAACAATTGAATTGAAAATAGAGCGTACCTTGAGATCTGGTGCGATTTTGGATGCAAGGAAAATCGTAAAAAATGGTTTGTGAGTTTCTGTCGAGGTGGGAGAATGAGGTTAAGAGAGGGAGAAGAGATGAAGAGACAATTGAATTTAAGGAAGAAGGGAAACGGAACAGGAAAGAGTCGAATTGGAAGATCGATGGAGCAATTGTGAGTTATCCCGAGATCGATTTAATTTTTACATTTAATTGAGTTCACTCACCCTGATTTTCAAATTGGAAGCCAGCTGATTTTCAATTAAGTGAATTGACTCACCCAATTTTCAAATTAAAAGGATCGATCTTACTGCCTTTATATATAAGGATTAAAGTATTAATTTGCTTGAAATACAAATTAAGGATATTTAAAAATTGATCTAGTCTTTGTGCTCGACCTGTATTTGCCAAGTCTTAAATTTGACATTGTGCACTTGCCTTACATATATTTAATATGTCTAGTTATAACAAGAAAAAATTCATGAATAAACAAAATAACCAATCAACTAGTATTTAGAAATTAGAACTGCAGTTTCAAACTTTATATAGAAAAACTAGGTAAAATCGCAATACACAACACTTGAACTGCCTTGAAATAAAAGAAACATACAAATAATTCAACCTTGAAACACAAATATTGAAGTAAGGAATTGGTTTAAATACAATTTAGACCTAAAAGTATCTCGCATTTTAGAACTTAAATCTCAATATTTAAATTTTAAGAAATTGAACCTCAATGTCCCTAAATTTCTAGAGATCGACCATTAATGTATAATAATTAATCAAAATTAGAATATTTTAAGGACATTTCACTCCTACATATCATTGAAAGCACATAAATATATTAGTGTCAGACAAGGGGGTGAGAGAGGAGAAATTTGAGCCATTGTTGATGAAACAATAGAAGATTATAAGATTACTATTTTAGTGTCTGCGTATGTTTCGCAGTTCAAATGCGAAGCGAAATCACAGTCATCCTTGTCGTCCATGCAGGAATATATCCAGAATTTTGAGTTTCTTGTCGTCTCACAAGCATCACACGTCTCCTCGGTACCATAAACATCTAGAGGAGGGTAATTACGAGTGAGGATGTGTCTATGGTGTCTGTTCTTTATGGTGTTTGGAAGGAATGGACACTTGACATGACATTTAAAACGGCAACTATTGCAGAAGTAGAACACATGGCTCCCCATACCACCACAGGCATCACAACGAAAATTGTTATAGTCATAAGTATCCAGCACCGAAGACATCCTTAACAATAGGGGATGCTCATGGCCGTCGTGGCGAACAACTGTTGGTAATAAACCACACTGAAGATGGGTTTGAAAGAGACAGCCGTCGCAATTATAGGAAAAATCTTTGTTTTTCTCTCTGCAACGATTGCACTTGGCTTGCTCCGGGAAAACATATTTAAGTTGTTCTTCATGATCTTGAATAATATAGGGAGGAAAATCTTGATGCGGAATTTTCAGATTTTGAGGTGATTCTGCACATTTCTTATGGAGTAGTAAATCGAATTGGTTGCAATTATAGATTGAACCTGAGATCGGTTGGTGACATTTTGCACAATTCACTTTCTTGTCATCGTCCCTCCAGTTATAAGAGAATTGAAAGAAGAGAAATTTAGTGTATATTTGCTCTTCTTCTTGCACCTCTGGTCGTGCTGTTGTCTCTCCCTTACAATCTTTAGCCATTAGTGAACTAGGGATCCAATCCGGTAATTCCTTGTGAAGAATGCCCCCTAAGTGTCAAAGGAATCCATGTTAATTTTGAATGTTTTAAGTTAACCTAATTCAAAAAGTCAATAATGCTTTTAAATTTTGAAACGAATGGAGTATATATTTCTAGTTTAAAATAAAGTGACATAAAATCCATGAAAAATCATTAATTATATTTTATTGAGTACTATATTGTCATTTCTTTTACATTTTTAGATATTGTTGGGGAAATTCAGAATTGTTGGCCTTTTTTTTCCGTCTCACTCACCGTCTTCTTATCCATACTAGTTCATTTAAAAACATTAGACTTGACAATTATTAATTATATACAACATATATAGAATGAGATAGGATGGGATAAAAGATTTTGACTCATTGTTACGATCAAAGATGTTTAATAAAATAAACTTAGGAAATTGATATTTTCACAACACTTTTTAATATTTTTACATAAAAAATATTGTTATAGATGTATATCGACGATAAAAACCGTCGCTATAATCAATAACGACGATTTTCATGTAAAAATATTATTTTCTGGTTCATAAACTTATCCTTGATATCCAGTCATGTTAAAAAATTTATATATAATTTTAGAACAGGTTAAGTACCTTCAAAATCAATCACCTCTTTGACGGCAAAGTGTAGATGATAGTCTTCGAGATTTGATGTGGTGTCAACCACGAGCCTCGATACATCTCCAATCTCATAATCCGACTCCCCAGCGCACCGCTTTAGCTCCCTTTGAAGTTCAGGCCACGTTGATGGCTTATACGAATACTCGCCGGCTGGGCGTTGCTCTAACCAGGACTGCCTCTCGTACATGTCCTTTGGTTTGCACTCAACAATGATGAGAGGAGCTCCGGTAGAAGCAGAAAGTTGAAGCAATCTGTCCACATGGGCTCGACGGGAGAGGGGGAAATCAATCACGACTCTGAATTGCAGTTGGATCTGCGTAAGAGCAGTTCTACAAGCGACTTCAATGGATATCATATTAAGGTATTCTGGTAATAATGTCATTGAGGAGGATTGATCTGGGTTTGCAAGGCAAGGGAGTATATCATCTTGGTCAATAACGGGGCCTGAAAGAAATCTTGCTAATGTTCTTGCCAATCTACTCTTGCCCGTACATGGGTGGCCTTTCATGGCAATTATTGCCGGTTTTTTCTCTTTCCTTTGCACCATCTTTGATCTTCCTCGCCCAAAAAGTGGACGACTCTTGGGCTTAATGTGGCACTAGATTGGGCAAAAAATGAAAATTAAAGAAAGACTTAGGTGGTGTTTGATAAAACTGAGTGTTAAGACCTGAACAGTTTAGACGTCTGAATAATATAGAGTATCTGAATAGAATAGTGTCTGAATGAAAAAATGTTGTTTGATAATTAATTTTTTCAAAATGTCTGAATAACAGTATTTTATCATTTTAACCCTCTGAACAGTTTAAACAAAACATGTTTGATAATCAGAAGGTCTGAATAGTATTTTAAATACATATTTATAATATTTTGACCACAATATAATAAAATAAAAATGAAAACGTTCAAAATAAATTAACTTCAAACATAGTATCATGTCCCAAAAATATCAACATAGCATAATAATTCAACCATACAAATTAAATTAACTTCAAACAGTTGTTACATAGTTTGAACAATAAAGAACAAATTAGACTTTATAGACTACAATACATATAACATACAACAGATGAGAGAGAAAACTGCATTCTGACTGGGCAGGTGTTAACCTTTTATAATGTTTCCATTTTTTGTCAGGTGTTAATCAATAACATGATAAAATGAACATGTCCATTGTCAATGGACATGCATTGGGCAAAAACCCATTTGGAAATATGCCACTAGGCTGCGCCCAGCCCTCATTTTTGCCCATACAAGGCTATCCAATAAGTAGCCAACTATACTATTTTGGTCTCAAAATAATAGCAACTACCAAAACAAGTTACAAATTCCAGACTTTTTTTACCTCAAACTTAACTTCTTCAAAGTCCCCCACAAAATGTTATTAACAGATTATGGGATAGGTTTTTTTGTATCCAGAACCCCAAACTAACAATACCCTTACAAATTCAAATAAAAATACATGTACTATATGCACTATTGCTGCAATTCAATGACAACAAAAATGGTGAACACTAATCTACAGCAAAGGTGTAAACTTTATCTATAAAACCGTAAACTACAGAAGGAAATTGAGAATGCTAATGAAATGATTTAGAAAACATCCCAAAAACTGAACTTGTTGGCAAATTTGGAAAATAATGAAGGGTGAAATCTGGTAAAAATTAGGAAATGAAAAAATCTGATTAATCATTTTAATTGAATATTATTTTATAAATAAAAAATCCAATCCATGTTTTGGCAAAAGCTCAAATTTGTATATTTATAACATGTCCATTGTCAGGTTGAGTTGTTATCTTCTGATTTTAACTATCATATCTTCTGATAATTTGCTGTAGTGTGATAAATAAAATGAACAAGCATGTAGTGATGGTATGTAGAAAAACTAGTAGCTAAGCATGCACAAAACAGCCATCTTCGTCTAAGCATTCTGTATTCGTCTATTCCTCTAGAGTATATCCCTCAACTCTCTGGTTTAAAAAAGAATTTACATCATTAAAATATAATAATAATTATTAACATTCATATTGGTAACAAAGATTACATCCATCAACTCTCAAAATAATTGATTGAAGGTTCACTTGAAAAAGTATCTATACATCTGGGAAAAGAATTCGATGATATCTAGTGACATAATGAACACAATCCTTACTAATCATATTCTTGATCAGTATCTCAAGTCAAACTTGAGCAACCAAAGATGTTAGAAATAAAATATAAGGAAACAAGATTTTTGGAAAAGTTCTTCATTTGAACATTTTAGCAATTAGCTTGTGGGCATGGTTTAGAACTTCTAATTTCATGGAAGTTCCAATATGAGCTAACCAGATTTCCAATTCACATTACCCAGCCAAGACAACAGGCAACCCAAAACAGATATCAATTATGACCCTTTTCTAATTATAATAACAATAAACAAAAATTTACTCAATTCTTCAAGTAATTGCTAACTTACCCAGTTTAATTGATTTCTAATGTAAATTTCTTGGTGCACAGCCCTGCTGTCCTCTTTTAATGCCGATTGATTCTATCTTCCAATCTAATAAGCTTTACCTCTTTGCCAAATTTGGTGATTAAAAAGAGCCCAAGAAGATTTGGTCTTATATTTGGAGTATATATAGTTCGGCAGTTAGAGGAAAGAAAAATGGAATAGAACGGGTGAGTATTGGAATAAGTAGAGTTGATAATAACCACACTCTGTTATAATTTCTGTTATACTCTGTTATCAACAGCACTCCCAGTTCACAATGTATTCAAAAAACACACATTAATCACAGAGCCAAGGCAAGAAAATCAAGAAGTAGAACCAATAACAAAAATAAACCAACACAAAAAGCTTTTTTTTATGGGGAAGAGCAAAATATACCACATTAAAAATAAAATCTAAAGCAGCCACAGCAAAAGAACAACAAAATCACAAAACTCAGAAACAAAGAAACAAAGAAATCGCACCAGCAGCGTCAAAGAAATCACAAAACAGGAAATTTTAGATTCAAAGAAATCGCACCTGTAGTTTTCTCAAGAACAAAGATCTAGGATTTGAGCGAAGGAGAAGAGCAGCAGACAGGATCGGTGGATCAAAGTCAATGAAACGATTGAATGAAACAGGAGAGATAATAGGGTTCAGATTATATTGTTGATAAAAGTGGGATTTTGTAATATAACTGAGGTTATTTTTATCTCAAAAAAAACTTAAACTCGGTAAAAGAAACTCTGAACGGAATTGATTTTAGGTTGTTTCGATAAATTTGGAGATTAAGATCTGAATGATTATGATGTTTTAATAAATTAGATCATCTGAATAGTTATGAGGTCTGAATTTAAAAAATTATTTGATAACTAAAAAATAAGTTGTCTCTTAATGACACTATTTTACTATTTTAAAGGGTAAATTTTATTTAATAATTTTAAATATTCAATTTAATAAAAATGAATGCATAATATTGTTGAATATATTTATATAAAAAAAAATTATCAAAAAAATTTCATTAAGAGGTACCTCTTAATTATTAAGATTTTATTTTCTATCTTACCGATTAAGAGTCATTCAGAGGTAACAAAAAAACAAACAAACAGCATTATGCCTCTTAGAGAATAAGAGACTGTCTATTAAAAGGTAATCAGATATAAACAAACAGCACCTTAAATTTTTGCGATTAAGAAGTATTAAGAGATAATAAATTTTTTATAAAATAAGTTTTATCTCTGATCAAATTAAAGACAAATTTATTAAGAGATATTAAGACCTAATCAAAGACTACCATAAGGTTATAATTTAAGTCGCCAGACTGGAAATAAAGAAAGACTCCGGATGATATTTTAACTTGCAAGACTTGAAATAAAGAATGACTCAAGATGCTATTTTAGAGTGGAGAGAATATGTTTTACTAATAAAATGATTTTAAAAGTTGTTGCCAACCACTCTATAATTTTATAATGAAAGCAATTTCTCAAACAACACGGCATTACGATAAACAAGCTTGTAGTAAGTTATATATACGAGGAAAGAACAAAAATACTCTTTTTTTCTAGCACTCGTTCTTAAATAGTACTCCGAATCTTTAATAAAATTATATCATTTTAGAGATTTTTAAAATTCTTTTATCAAAAATAAATCGGCTATAGCGATGGACAAAACCGTCGCTATAACATAAAAAGCCGATTTTTTATGTTATAGCGACGGTTTTGTTAGTCGTTATAGCCAGTTCGATTTTTGTTTAAGTCATATATATATAAATATATATATATATATAATGGGGTCCGTTCCACAACATACGTTAGATAGGGGTACTATTTTAACTAACAAATCTGTAGCCGTCCATTCAATTAATGGAGTGCTGAGATTAAATTTGGTCTGGGTCTGGCCTTACCTCCTAGGTGCGTGCAACTCCTTCTTACGGCCAGACTAATGACTATTATGCCCTCATTTTTGGCTTTTCAAACTGACCACAGGTCTTATCTACGGTCAATTTGAAAAGCCAAAATATTGACTATTACGTTTAATATGGAACAAATAAGTAATATATTTAATGTACCCCAATATCTAAACATAATAATAAAAATAAAAATATATCAAACTTAGAAATATTCCGGTACACTAAATTTGATATTTTAATATCAAACTTCATAAGTTTGATATTTTTTTCTTAAACTTAAAAAAAATTAAGTTTGAAAAAAATATCAAACTTAAAAATATTGGAGTACACTAAATTTGATATCAAACTTTTTAAGTTTGATATTTTATTTCTTAAACTTTAAGTTTGATATTTATTTTTCTTAAACTTAAAAAAGATTATTTTTTAAGTTTGATATTTTTTTCCTTATTATTATGCTGATATATTGGGGTACATTAAATATATTATTTATCAGCCTGGCCGTAAGGAGTTGCATTGGCCGCACCTAGGAGGTAAGTCAGGCCCAAGCCAAATTTAATCTCAGTCCCCGTTAATTGAATGGACAGTCACAAATCTGTTAATTGAAATGGTATCCCGAGCTAACTTATGGAACGGGCCCCTTTAAAATATTTAAACATGGGCACTCAAAATATTTAGGATTTGTTTAGTCAATTGCATTGTCTGCGGCTTTAGCGTTTATAGAGTTTAGAACTCCAAACGTATCATACCATTTTTATTACGCTGTTTTTGATATCCAAATTTTTTTTTGAGTTAAATAAATTAATTCTAAACGAACAAATTGTGTAAATGCGTTTAGACTTCAAAAGCTATATTCTTGCTAAACGTATCAAACCCTCAGTAGAGAAACATAAGCATGTTGTCTTGAGAGGGTGCTGGATCTGGTCTTCTATCTTGGCTAGTTGGCCACTTGAAAAAAATATTTAATTTATTTATTATTTACAATATTTTTAGAAGAATAAATATTTTACATACTTTCCTATATTAATGCGGTGGAAGAATCCAATTCAAAAGAGAATTAGATGTTCGGATGCGTTTAGGTCAGTAAAACTTTAAAGTGTCATAATTTTTTATTCAGGAAGAGTTGCAGGACCCATAATACATCAAATCGAAGTTTTCGACAAGCTGTACAAGATTTTTCACCTTTGGAACTGACAAATTACTTTTAAGCCTGAAAACATTTTTAATCTAACTAGTTGTCGGTCAAAGTTTGGTCAAACTTGGATTTTTTTTTTTTTTTAATTTTCATTATTTTTATTTTTCTATTCCTAATTGATGTTGGGAAGTTATTTAAAACTATAAATATGCTTATTAGGACTTGTGAACAATTACGTTTTGGTTAATTAATATTATTATCTTTGTTTTTGTGAGTTCATTATTTTTTTTTGGATTTAAGAGTTTATGACAATCGGATCTTGTCCACACCCATCAGGCATCCTCCTAGGAACGATGATGAATCACAATCAAAATATGAAACTACCTGCAAAGTCAATTAGACCATCAAACCCATCACTACCAAACCATGGATGACATGAAAAAAGCGAGGAATTCCAGGAAGAAACCTAGAATCAAACACAATTCTAAACTCCGACAAAGTTTATTAGATTTGTTTCTAGAATTGAAGTTTTTATATTTTGAAGTCTTAATTATTATTAAGTTTGGGCTTGAATAAAACCCATTAGTGGACATAATTTAAGTAAATAAAAGGTGAAATTCATTTCCCTAAGTTGTGGAGAATAAGAGATAACTTCATTTGATTTGTGTATAAATTATTTGATTTGTGCTTATTGTGAAACATTAATTAATAAGGTGCAAAGTTGTTTGATAAAACTATTTTTCCTTGTCCCATTTAATAGAAAATACTACAAGCTACTTTATAAGTACAAGTGATGGTCTTATTTTATTTTGGAACAAAAGAAAAATAGTGAGAATTATTCAAATTCTGTTTAACTATTAGTTATTACTAATATGTAATTTACATAATTAGTACTTTTAAGTGTAGTTAAATATATAATTGAATAGTTATAATGTAACTTACAATATATATAAATGTATATGTGTGCGTGTATATATATATATATATATATATATATATATATATATATATAGAAGGCTTTCCTATTATAACAGGTTGTTCAAAAAGACCCCCCGTTCTTCCATCAAATATTCTACTTTTTCCCGGATACTCGGGTTCAAATACCCATGGATTTGTTGTTTGCTTACTTGCTTCATATAATTCAGAAAACACTAGTTTTCTCGAAGCTTCTTGCCATTAATCGCTCGGGCATCGACCCAGGAAGAATCTAATTTCATTTGCTTTGAATTTACAAGTATTGCCATGTATTTTGAGATTTTTTTTGTTGAATTACGATTATTTATAATAATATATAGAATTGAATAAAATTATTATTGGTAATCCATGATCAACTTCCTTTCGTAGTACCCTACCCCCAAGGGAAGTCGAATCCTCGTTGCCTCCTTGAAAGAGAGATGTCGTTTACATATAAGAAATATATTGCACATGGATTTTTCTCTTCTCTAATTTTTCTACAAACCAGTAACTACTACAAAGCAGTACTATTCTATTGAAATTTTCTATAAATTACTATCACGGATAATTTATCAAGGCTTGACATATATCCTGGAGGTATATCGTCTGCAATCCTTAGCAAACTAGTCGTGGTGGGGGCAATATATAAAGACCTTACGGACAGGGATAACCAGTGTCATGTCATCTACGACGATTTTGACTCAACGAAGTTACAATTTTAACAATCTTAAGGTCTTTATAGATTTATTAGAATCAAAAATGGGTGGATGGAAGACAACACAATTTTCAAAGATAATGATATTTTTCTTATTTCTATTTCACCAATGAAATTGTCATTATAATTAATTAGTTATATTTTGAGATATTTTACTTATTATTTTTGTCAACAATTATTGGTAAAAATGGAATTATAGAAACGGGAGTCGAAGAGTTGTTTCAATTTACAAGTTTGTAAATTGACGTGGAGGAGCCGAAGAGTTATCATGAAAAACACCAAATGTTGATGCTTAGAAATTTTTTAAAAGAGTTTATGGTGTTTTCGGATTTAATTCCAAAAGGTATGTTTTAACATTTGCCTTTATTTTTATAAATGATAAGTGTGTATCATTTTGTATGTGTATATACTTGAAAGTATATGTTTTATGTATTATATCATGTGTAGATGATATTATATGCTTGAGTATTATTTTACTTACATTTTGCTGTAATAAATTATTAATTAGTTTTGTGGGATAAGGAAAGTAATTAAATTTTTGTTCATGGCGGAATAAATTTAATTTTGTGCATATATATTTTGGTTAAAATATTTTATGAGTAGATAAAATATTATGATGTGTATATATATGTATGAAATTTGAGACAATTATTTTTCTTATACACTAATTGAGATTAATTTATTATGAGAAAGTTGTAGTAAACTTAGAGAAATTTACTTGTCTTTATGTATAACAAATTAGTTGTAAATTAATTTATTTTGAGAATAAAGTGAATTTATGTTCTTCTTGAACAAAATTATGCATATAAAATTTGAGGTAATATTTAGTGTGTAATATTACTTGGTATTTTTATGCATGAATTTTGAGATAAATTACTTTGTTTGTGGATAATAAATTAATTATCAACTAATAGTTAGAAGATATATTGTAGAAGTAGATTTGGTTGAGTAAATCTTGTATACAATATGATTATGATGTTGAGAAAACACTTAGAAATGTTAATCGTAGTGTTTTGGGATAATCATAATTGATATATTGATTTATTTTTATGTGTACTTCTCGTCCAAGAAGTAGTTAATTTTAATGTGATCATATGAATTTTGTATATTCTAATTGAGATAAACATTTTATTTTTTGACTTTCTATAAATATAGTAAAGTTCAAGTATTTTATATTTTTGTGAGAATTGTCTTGAATTCTATATTTGTAAATATCAAAAGGTTTATTATTTATGATATTTCCTATCCAAGTAGGGATAAGAAAACACTTGAGGATATGCTAGTTCATATGTATGAATTTTATTTGATTTCTATAGAAAATTTCGTGATTTATATGCAAAAAAAAAAAATTCGTGATTTATATGCAAAAAAAAAAATTTCGTGACTCAGTTGGACTTGGGGCCTGATCTCTAGTATTTGGAAACTAATGTTTCCCTTTTGGTAACAACTCCATATCTAACACTCTCCAAAACACATGCATGTGGATTTATATTACAGCTTCTAATTCGATTAAGAAAATTTCTTTCAACTTTCTGCCCTGATATAAGTTCATTTACAGGAACCTTCCTACGGATTTTGTGAGATTACACTACAAAAAAACAGGTCATTGTCGACGGACATTGCCGTCGCCAATGATCCTCGTGCCGTCGGCAATGAGGTCATTGGCTACGGCAAGGTCCGTCGCCCTCCCCGTCGTCGTATGGGTCGTCGCCCCTGGCTCCCGTCGCTCGCCGTCGGCAAGGGTGTCATTGCCGACGGGGTCATTGCCGACGTCTAGCCGTCTGCCATGAGGTATTGGCGACGGCAGTGGCGACGAATAGCCCGTCAGTAATTTTTTTCCCAGAAAATTAAAAAACAGTCATTGCCGACGGCGTAGCCGTCACCAATGACCCTCAACCCCCGTCGCCAATGAGTTTTTTAGAAAAAAAAATTTTTCGAAAAAATGCAAAATACCCCTGTTCATTTACATATATATAATTATACATGTTATAAACTAAAGAAAAATTATAAAGAATTCTTCACGAATGCATATCAATAACAATAATAGCTTTTGCTATATCAACCATCAAATATGTAAACAACGTAATGACTTATAGTTAGATAAAAGTCGTACAATGTAAATACAAAATGTAATCATAAACAATCAAAATATAGTTAGATACATATACCATCAACCTAACTAGATTCTAAACTCTAGTCTGTACAACTCAAAAGTTGTATAAATATACATATATGAAAGTCAAAATATAAACATAATGGGTACTACAACCCAAGATCAGGAATGTCTGTATCACCATCGTCGCCGGTCCCACCTCCGGTCTGACTGCCGGTCCCACCCTCAATAGTCTCATCAGCATCAGCCCGACGATCATCACCATCTCCACCACGGGCATTGCCTGTGCTGCAGCCTCCACTCGCTGAAGTCTCATCAACAAAACCCTACAATATTAAAATATTAATAACGAATTCGAAAATAGAGCATATTTAAATTAGTTTTGTTTGTATTCTTATTCCTGTTGAGTTTTGTAAACTGGGCGATAACTCGGCTTTCGTACGCCGGAATCAAGTCCCGTTAGTTCTAACGCGTGTCTAATACCTACGCGATACTATGTGTGTGCTTGTGTGTCGTTCGGGCGACCGATGCGGGTTTTGAACTCTTTTTTGGTTTTTTGCCGAAGTGTTGTTGAGTTTTACAAACTGGGCGATAACTCGGCTTCCGTATATCAGAATCGAGTCCCGTAAGTTCTAACGCGTGTCTAATACCTATGCGGTGCTATGTGTGTGTTTGCGTGTCGTTCGGACGGCCGATGCGAGTTTTGAACTCTTTTTCGGCTTTTTGCCTAAATGTTGGCAAGTTTTGCAAACTGGACGATAACTCGGATTTCGTACGTCGGAATCGAGTCCTGTAAGTTGTAACGCGTGTCTAATACCTACGCGGTGCTATGTGTGTGTTTGTGTGTCGTTCGGACGGCCGATGCGGGTTTTGAACTCTTTTTTGACTTTTTGCCTAAGTGTTGGCGGGTTTTACAAACTGGGCGGTAACTCGGATTCCGTACGTCAGAATTGATTCCCGTAAGTTCTAACGCTTGTCTAATACCTACGCGGTATTATGTGTGTGTTTGCGTGTCATTCGAAAAGTCGATGCGGGTTTTGAACTTTTTTTTGGCTTTTTACCAAAGTGTTGGCGAGTTTTACAAACTGGGCGGTAACTCGGATTTCGTACGTCGGAATCAAGTCCCGTAAGTTCTAACGCGTGTCTAATACCTACGTGATGCTATGTGTGTGTTTGCGTGTTGTTCGGACGACTGATGCGGGTTTTGAACTCTTTTTCGGCTTTTTGTCGAAGTGTTGACGAGTTTTGCAAAATGGGCGATAACTCGGCTTCCGTACGTCAGAATCGAGTCCCGTTAGTTCTAACACATTTCTAATACCTACGCGGTGCTATGTATGTGTTTGCGTGTCGTTCGGACTGCCGATGCCGGTTTTGAACTCTTTTTCGACATTTTGCCTAAAAGTTGGCGAGTTTTGCAAACTGGGCGATAACTCAGATTTCGTACGTCGAAATCGAGTCCCGTAAGTTGTAACGCGTGTCTAATACTTACGCGGTGCTATGTGTGTATTTACATGTCGTTCGGACGGCCGATGCGGGTTCTGACCTCTTTTTCGACTTTTTACCCAAGTGTTGGCGAGTTTTGCAAACTGGGCGATAACTCGGATTCCGTACGTCGGAATCGAGTCCTGTAAGTTATAACGTGTGTCTAATACCTACGCGGTGATATGTGTGTGTTTGCGTGTCGTTCGGACGGTCGATGCGGGTTTTGACCTCTTTTTTGACTTTTTGCTTAAGTGTTGGCGAGTTTTACAAACTGGGCGGTAACTCGGATTTCGTACGTCAGAATCAATTCCCATAAGTTCTAACGCGTGTCTAATACCTACGCGGTGCTATGTGTGTATTTGCGTGTCGTTCAGAAGGCCGATGCGGGTTTTGACATCTTTTTTGGCTTTTTGCCTAAGTGTTGGCAGGTTTTACAAACTGGGCGGTAACTCGGAATCCGTACATCGGAATCGATTCCCATAAGTTCTAACGCGTGTCTAATACCTACGCGGTGCTATGTGTGTGTTTGCGTGTCATTCGGACGGCCGATGCGGGTTTTGACCTCTTTTCGACTTTTTGCCTAAGTGTTGGCGAGTTTTGCAAACTAGCTTTTTATCAGGTCAAAAACTATTACTAAACTTTTTTAAAACCCACCCATACCCACACTCCACCCCACCCCACCCCACAACAACAATTTATACATTGCAATATAATTTTTAAGATAGTAATCTTTTTTAAAAATGTATATTTATTTATTTTTAAAAAATAATAAATTGTCAATTTAGGAGTGGTGGAATGCTAATGATAATGGCATGACAAACTTGAGAACAATATGTCACTTTGTAGTACTATTAATACAATAAAAAATTATGAAAAAAGAGGCATATATATGAAACTCTTCTTTGTTGGTAAAATTAGGATATTGACCAGTTTATTAAAAATAATAACAACCACAATTCAGTCACTAACTCGCATTATTCTCACAAGTCACATTAACAAAAGCAAGAACAAAATAGCCACACAAACCTAAAATAGAAAGAAAAAATATTACAAAGATTGCACATCTATGATTAGTAATATTAAACAAATAGCATATCGTAAGACTGAAATATCATCATGCGTTTAGCATCATGATGCGTTTAACTGAAATAACATCATGCGTTTAACAAAATGACATAATATCCTTTAATATAACAACATAATTTCAATATCATGTCACCACCACTAACCTAAACACTAACTATATTTAAGAATAAATATTGAAAAAAATACTTTTAATAAATCTTAAATAAGTAATGATAAAGTAGGGGGTGGGTTAGTTACTTAAATAATACTATATCTTATTCTCTATGTGGCCTCAAGTTTGCATATAAAAATTCCACTTCCCCCATTATGTTGTTTATCCTAACATAACATAAGCAATCATGAAAGCAGCTGTAATGGAAGAAAATTAAACAATGGACTCAAAGTGAAAATTAAACAAATAACATATCGTAAGACTGAAAGAAAAACTGTCGATATGCAATGGAGTTTGAGCAATTTATACACTGCAATATATATACATACACTGCAATATAATTTTCATGTAAACTTGCAAACATTTGAAATTGCAATAAGGTCTTGTACACTACAAATACACTGCAATATTCCGACTTAAAATTTTCATGTAAACTAGCAAACATTTGAAATAGTAATACACTGCAATGCAATTGATATTTGGGGAAAATAGAGTGAAATTGTAGAGGAAGGGATTATTAGGTTATATTTGGGAAAAAATTGAAATTGGGAAGACATTACCTTGCTCAGTTGAGAGATGACGACGGGAAGAGAGGAGGCGACAGCAAGAGAGGACCAGTGGGCGACGGGAGAGAGAAGCCGGTGACGGCCCGAGGAAGGAGAAGGAGAAAATGAACAGCAGAAATGAAAAAAAATCTAAGTTACTGAAAGTAATTAAAAACTCATTCCCGACGGCACTCATTATCGACGACAAAGGCCGTCGCCTATGCCCTTTTCCCACCGCGCCAAAAAATTCCCACCAAATTTAGGCCCGGGAAGGGTCATTCTCGACGGGCCTCATTAGCGACAGCCATGCCGTCGATAATAAGGTTATTGGCGACGGGGATACTGCCGTCGCTAATGATGCCGTCGCCAATGACTGTTTTCTTGTAGTGTTAGATCAAGATATCCTATCACCTCTTGCAGGCAAAAAGCAGTTATATACATATGAAACATTAGACTTCTGGGAACAGATTAAAACTCCTGGGTACGCTTAACCTCCAATGCATAAGGTATGATTGTAGATATATTTATTAGAACTGGCGATTTGGACTTTGTTCGAAAATCTCTCCCAGCCCTTCCCACTGAACATAATTTTTGGAATTCAGGTTTTGACTTTTCTATCCTACAACTTCACGAATATATCTCTTGATTTCCATCACTCTGCCTTCTATTTTCAACTTACTTTTCCTCTTGCAGCTGATTCTACTTTTCAGCTGCAACTTATAGTTTGCAGACACTGTTGTCAATTGCTTATTTTATTTTTCTTTTCAAATTACTTGTTATACGACCACTTATCTGTCTTTCGCCAATGCTTATGTTGTTCAAGGAATACATAAGACGAACATCCAGGATACTCAAGGAGCAGCTCATTATTTCAGCCGGTACTATGCAATGTGGAATGAACCAAGGCCAAAATCTTCGACTATTGTATGTCTTCTCGTCCTCTCCAACTTAACACCATAAAAATGGCCTAGCGTTATATGAATTAGCTATGGAATGTAAGCTAGTATATTTAACATACACTTCTTCTCACAGGACAACGAAACAGCTATACCGTGAACTGGCTTCAGCAGCTGAATCTGGATGGGACTTCAGTACAAGATGGATGAGGTAATACAGTTATAAGTTTCAAACTTTCTCATTGTGCAATGATAATGTCTTTAATCAAGAATTGGCCATACGTTTATGTGCATGAAGTTTTTTCATGGATGTTACATATTGTACATGAATTAGGGTCGAAATGATTTAAGCGTCTGCTGCAGGAATGCATCTGATCTCACAACTTTGGCTGCAACTGCAGTTGTACCTGTGGATTTGAATGCATTCATACTCAAGGTATTACCGGTTTGAACAGCTGTTGTAACTTGAATGAAGTATGAACACGAGTATACACCTTATGTGTGTATTACCCTTTCTAACCCCGTTGGTTGATCAGTAGTAGTGCTTCACTGGTGTTATTCCAATTGTGGACCCTGTTATTTGGGCCAAGGCTTCATTGAAGTGCGTAGACAAGTCTTATAAACTTCTGCAAATTGAATTTGGTTCAGGTTTCATCCCAGGGACTGGTTGTTCTAGATTTTAGTGGAAAAGAAATTGAATCACAGCTTCTTCCTCTGACCAATGTCTCGTTAAACAACAAAAACTATCATGTTAAAGCATACTTGGGTATATCCCCCAGCAACACACCTAGATATTGGCTTGCATTTTCAGCATCTGTGCCACCTCTTGGTTTCAGCACTTACGTCGTCACAAGTGTGAATGGGCCAGGTAAATTACATTGATGTTTTCCAATAGCATGACATCAATAATACTGAAATAACTAAATGCTTTGGCTTACTTATTTATTACTCCTTTCTTTGCTATCTGAGCAGTAGGTGCTACAACGACAGAGATATATACGTCTGAAGGATGTATCAATAGTAATATAGTGAATTTGAGATGCATATATGGATAGTTTGGTATATATTTTATGAATGTAGTAATTTGAAACTGTAAACGAATTGTATTATTTGAATGTATTTTGAATGGTTGATACATTTTGGCTTTAAATTTAAATGAGAATTTAAACCTTTTAGCTATATATCATGGCATTAGCAGATTGCAGGTGTACTAGTAATATAGGTGAACTACAACTCTTTTTTTTTCAAGTCAATCTACAGCATTTTAAAAACGTTGTATAATGTGTCTAAATGTTGTTTGATATATTAAACTACAACATTTTAATTCAGAAAACGTTGTGGAAGCATACCATCTACAACGTTTTCAAACATCTATTAATTTATGGAAAATAAATCTACAACGTTTTTTTCTTAAAAAACGTTGTATAATGTGTTTAACTACAACGTTTTAAAAACGTTGTATAAGGGTGTTAAATAGATGATATCCTTAACCACGACGTTTTTCTGATTGAAACTACAACGTTTTTTACGCGTTATCTATTTATTGTTTTGTAGTAGTGTGAAGTGAAAATATTCAACGAGATTTCAATTGTTTAAAAGTGTGAGGGTGATTTTTTAAGATTTTTATTTATGTACTAAATTTAGCCTTTGACCTATTTGGAGCATAATTTTATTTATGTAAGAAATAGTAAGGCTTATGAATTTCTTATTCTGAAATTCAATTTGATTGTGTAGTCCTATGAAATGAAAGTCTTTGAAATACAAACTTTTGAACAATATTGAAGTGTGAACTTATTTCACTTAATTAATTATCTAAGGTTCTACAAAGTTATAAATTGAACCTAGAAAGAAAAATATTGATTTGGTGAAGGAAATCAATATAATAATTTGGTAAATAAAATACCTATTAGCCTAAATATGATTCAAAATATTTATAGTGATTGAGTTCAATAGTGAGATTGAAAATAAGTTATAAATATTAAAGTGGATACATATTAGGTGATAATATATAGGTATATGCATATTTACCTTGAGATTCTATCGGATATAGAATTATTTATATGTTTACACTAACAGTATAATTGTATAAACTATAATGTGATAGTTTTGTGTATATTAATGATATCTTAATCATTTTATATAGTATTGTTAACGTAAACGAGTTTAAGACATCTATTTTTTGTCTTTATGTTGAAAGATTTGCAAAATAGATGTTATCTTATTATCATGTTAAACTTAGTGAATGATTCAACTAAACCAATTTAATTGTATTGATGAACTAAGTTTTATATCCTTGAGATTGAAGAATTTAATAATTCTTTAATAGTGGTGGTACACTATAAGTTAATTCTGATATTGCTATTGAAAATCTGAAGTACACATACTCTATTGAGAGCCTTATGTTTGATATGCAATGTACGAGATCAGATATTGCCTACAGTTTTAAACTTAACATACTAGCGTTGTTTAAAATTTGTTTTTGTTAGATTTCTCAATGTTTTAATAGCGCGCATAAATGTCACTTATATTTTTGTGAGGAAAATTATAAATTCACAAGTAGGTGAATTTTCACCCAATTTTGAGTATTGTTTCTTAGATGAGTAAAAAACAAATGAGTATTTCTCATTCTATTGTACGGGTCTAATGTTAATATCTTGTGCGGTAAGCTAAATGGATTATAGTATTGTGTTGATTGTCACCTAATTCATTGCCTCCTATTTTACTATATGGTGCTAGTAATAATAACGTTAAATACACATTGTGATCTTGAAAAAGTAAGAAAATATTCACAAGTAGGTGAATATATTCTTATATTTCCACAAGTAGGCGGATAGTATAATTTACTTGGAGTAGCAAGTAATACTATTGTTTTATATGATGTAGAAAGCAATTGGAATCGAAATTTGTTATTGAAACATCAAATTGTGGTTACTTCCAAAATTGCTTAGTTCATTTTGATGTGATAATGAATTGTTTTTGTATGGAGCATATGAGATTACCTTTAATGGTAAGTCTTGACATGTTGGTCATAGATATAACTTTTGTTAGATAATTGATACAAGAAGGTATTATAATATTTATCTACGAGGAAGTTAAGTGATGACTTGGCTTATCTTTTTACTGAGACTTTGACGAGAGCTTATTAAGTTTAACTACTTGTGATATGGAACTTAAACCACTTTGAGTCAGGGGTGATAGGAACCCAACCTATTTCTAGGTTACCCCTAGTTTATAGGTTCAATGGAAAAAACAAGTCATAATTGTTGACTGTGTTACTATCGATGTGGTTCCATATATAGTCTAAGATGGTAACGTCTGTTACACGACTGAGGTTGAGTTAAACTCTTAACAAAGTCGTTTACCAGTTGTTCTATTTGGTTTACAAGATTTTGCAGCCGCACATCCTGGTTGTTCCTCCACGTCTCATTGTCCTCAAGGTATTTTGTCACAAATTCCTCAAAATCTAGTTTCTCTTCCTATTGTTGGGGTTGTTGTTGGAAAGCCTGAAATCCGCGTGGTTGAGTTTGTTGTGACGCTTAGGGTTGAGCTTGATTATCTTGCCACGTGAAATTCGGGTGATTCCCCCAATCTTGATTATAGTTGTTAGGATAGGCATAATTGTTGGGGTAGTCACCGAAATTGCCACCATACTGTATTTACCCAAAACTGATGGCACATTGATGACACGAATGGTTTCCAGCACAATAATCACAAATCACCACTACACTTTGAATATGTCATGTTGCTAAAGTGTCGATCTTCCTCGAAAGTGTCTCCATCTGTGCTGAAAACACATCGAGTTCATCAATCCATATCACGTTTGGCTGAATAATTAAGGCCATTGATAATTATAATTAGCCACGATGTACCTCGTAAAGAAGAAAATTAAACAGAAAAAATTAAAAACGTTTAAATAAATTGAATTGATAAAAACTAATAACGAAATAATTATTAGAATCGTTCCCCGGCAGCGGCGTTAAAAACTTGTTGTCTGACTTATATAATGACAAATACACGCAAGCATACACGGTCAATCAAGTAATAAAGAGATAAGAAAGGTTGTCGAACCCACAGAGAACGAAAACTAATAATTACTCTAATTATCAAGTTTCTACTAATTTAATTTCACTTAAACAGTCACCTTAATTGATTTGTGAAAATTGTTTTCAATAAAAGAATAAAACTAAATAAACTAATAAAGATTGATCAACAGATGACTAAGATATAGGAGTACAATTTCTCCAATTGCTTTTCAATAACCGCCTTTGTGACGCCCCTAAAATAGGTATACAACACCCATTCTGAGTCGCCAAATACATAGTACAGAAAATAACTACAACTTCAATAATACAATTGTCATGCAAAATACGACAACGCATACTGTGAGTTTAAATACAAATATTGTCTTCTAGACAATATCCACACTCAAATAAATCTTCAATACAATTATTCAAACACTATTTTACAGAAATAGTGAGGACTGCTAAAACATCTTTCTAGAACCATCACTCCATACCCCGACTAGATCCTGCTATGTTCTCACCTCCTGAGAAGAAAAAATGGAACAAAAAGGAAAAGGGTGAGCTCAACTAGCCCAGTAAAGAATATTATGACTAAGATAATATACAACAAATTATCATTAGTATTCAACAGGGAAAAATCTGATAGAATATATAATCGACAACAAGTTTTAGATCAACAACTGCAGCGGAAACAGCAAACCATTAGAAGAGTTAAGTAGAGAATGAATTCTACTTTCTTCTAAGATTTAAAAGTTCATCATCAATATTTTATTCCTGTAACATCAATTAATAATCATCTTTATCCAAATATTCATCTTTGCACTACAAGCCAAAGATATTCATTTGTATCACCTGTCAGTCATGTTCATCTCAGCACCTGTTCATCTTTGCACTACAGGCCAAAGATATTCATCAAGTAGTCATACATCTTTGCACTACATGCCAAAGATATTCATCAAGTAATCATTCATCTTTGCACTACAGGCCAAAGATATTCAATAATATCATCATTTAGGACTGAGGATGATGAAAAATATTTTAAAGGAAACGAATCCAGTGAGACAGAAGGACAAATATTAGAGATTCGTATAACAGTTTATCCAAGATCAATAATACTTAATAATAATCTATTGTGAAGCAGAATTCAAAAATAAAGATCAAAACATGGATACAATCAAAGATAGTAACCATAATAGACATCTTGGACAAAAAGGGAAAATTTTATTTTTCGGTGAATAGTGCCGTATTCGTGAATAGTGCCGTATACGTGAATAGTAACGTATACGTGAATAGTAACCCCGACACAAAAAAGTTCCAAATTTGATAAAAATTCATATCAATATTTCAGCATAATGATATTGAAGAAAATAATATCATTTAAGAAGAAAATAATATCCCTTACCTCAAGATATCAGTACTTCTGGTCGGAATACCGGTATAAGGCTGAAAGAAACTTGCTCTGATGAATAGAAACTCTCAAAGTATCTAAATACTCACAAAATACACTCAATAATCTAGAGAGAGAAAGAGAAAAAACTTGTTTCTGGTGTGATTTTCAATTCTAACTTAGCCCTCTATTTATAGGAAAATGTTAGCACACCGAAGCAGACTTAACCTGCAACCTGATGGCTTTACCTGCTACTATTCCCACCCACCACATTTGAATAAAAATCTCAGCACATTTCTTCACCAACCAAGAGTGGGGCCCACCAATTCTAGAATTTTCCACCAAAATGAATAACTCCGAAAAATTTAACAATTTTTGAACCAGTCATCTCGTAAAATTCATAATAAATCATACGTTCATTTTTAACGGTTCAAAATTTGTGGACATATACTCAACTTATATATGTATAACATATCCAAAAATTACCACGATCCAACGGTCGGATTAAAAATTATAACCCCCGCAAAATATCTCAAAAACCCTGATTTTCCATTCCGACAAAAATACTGATAAAAACCTCTACATTAACTCCTTCATTTTTAACCACAAAAATATATCCCTCATTTATATCCACATAAAATAAATATTTCCTTATCATATGAATCAATAATTAATTATTCACAAATAATATTACAGAATCACATTTATGACAACCAGGCCGTTCCCATGAAAGAGGGGGCTTTCCAATAAGGATTTCTCCTTACTGGCGCGCAATTAGATGACCAAACCTCTCCTTAGACAGAACTTTCTAGACATTGCCAATAATGTTATCTAATAATATTATTCAAATAATATGAATTATTGATCTGATACTAGAAAATACTGTGCAGCAACAATTATTGAAACAACAATAATATAAAATATCAACACAACAATTATTGAATCAATAAAATAAAATAATGAACAATAATTACTGTAACAATTATTGAGTAGTGTCTTCTTACGTAAGAATCAATAATTGGTGCAATACCGTGTGCTACTGTATTTTAACCACCGGGTATTCCAACAGTATTAACGGTAACAACTACGCTGTTATTTATAAACAACTTATACTTGTCGTTTTCTTCATCCAATCGCTTTCCGTTATGGGGCCCACACAAGGCTGCGCCGTCGTACGAATATTCTCCGACAGCAAGAATATTCCACGACCAAACGAATATTCCCCGACAAAATAAATAATTTATAACCACTTGCTTATTTTGCAAAATTTGCACATTTCACCCATAACCAAAGTATTATATCAAATTAACTCCTTATTATTCACAATAATATTTAGAGAAAATTTGATTTTATTCATTAATAAGTTGGGGTCTTACAACCTCCCCTCCTTATGAAATTTCGTCCTCGAAATTGACGTACGTACCTGATATTTCGAAAAGGTGAGGATACCTCGCTTTCATTTCTGATTCCAACTCCCAGGTCATTTCTTCAATAGCATGGTTTCTCCACAAAACCTTAACTTGTGGTATAACCTTTGTGCGTAGGACATGCTCTTTCCTGTCCAAGATCTTAACAGGTATCTCCTCGTACGTTAAATCTTCAGCTATCTCGTCTGGTTCTAACTCAATAATGTGGTTCGGGTCTTTAACATATTTACGAAGCATAGATATGTGAAAAACATTATGAACACGAGACATGCTTGGAGGTAATGCGAGTCCATATGCCACATTTCCTATTCGCTCAAGAATCTGAAATGGACCAATAAATCGTGGATTGAGCTTTCCTCTCTTCCCAAATCTTGTAACTCCTTTACATGGAGCCACACGCAACAATATATGATCCCCAATATTAAATTCCACGTCCTTCCGATGAAGATCCGCATAACTCTTTTGTCGATCCTGTGTCGTTTGTATACGTTGTCGAATCGTTTGGATCTTCTCTGTAGTCATGCGTACCAACTCTGGTCCCAATAATGTTGCTTCACCCACCTCGTCCCAGTATACTGGAGAACGACATTTTCTTCCATACAACGCCTCGAATGGAGCCACACCTATGCTCGCCTGAAAACTGTTGTTGTAGGAGAATTCTACCAATGGTAGGTACTTATCCCAACTTCCTTTGAGATCTAGGACACAGAGTCTTAATAGATCTTCAAGAGTTTGAATAGTCCTCTCTGATTGTCCGTCCGTTTGAGGATGGTATGCCGAACTGAATCGTAAATCTGTGCCCATAGCTTTCTGTAAGCTAACCCAAAATCGTGAAGTGAATCTTGGGTCACGATCCGAAACTATGGATACTGGCATGCCATGCAATCTCATAATCTCGTTCACGTACATACTAGCAAGACGTTCAAGGGAATAAGTCTCACGTATTGGCAAGAAATGAGCGGACTTGGTTAATCTATCAACAATAACCCAAATCGCATCTATGCCTTGAGAAACTTTGGAAAGACCCGTAACAAAATCCATAGTAATGTGTTTCCACTTCCATTTCGGAATCTTAAGTGGTTGCAATAGACCCTTTGGTACTTAATGCTCCGCTTTTACACGTTGACAAGTTAAACATCTCGAGATAAACTCCACGATCTCTCTTTTCATATTGCTCCACCAAAATGTATGTCGAAGATCGTGATACATTTTGGTACTCTCAGGATGGATTGCAAACGGTGTGTTGTGTGCCTCCATCATTATTCTATGCTTTAAGTCAAAATCGTTAGGAACACAAAGTCTGGAGTTGACTCGAAGTATTCCTTCTTCATCGATTCTTGCTTCTGGAATAGCACCTTCTTGCACTTTCTTCTTCACATGCATCAGCTCCATGTCCGTAGCTTGAGCAGCTTTAACTTTATCGATTAAAGTCGGTTCTACTCGTATATTTGATATTATCATGTGGGTACTTGGAGCCTTCATCTCTATCTCCATCCTTTGTAAGTCATACAAAATGGGCCTTTGTGTTAACAACATTGCACTTGTACCCGCGTATGATCTTCTACTCAATGCGTCAGCTACTACGTTCGCTTTTTCAGGATGATATTGGATGGTATGATCGTAATCTTTCAACAGCTCGAGCCAACGTCGCTGCCGCATGTTGAGTTCCTTTTGGGTGAAGAAATATTTGAGGCTTTTATGATCTGTATAGATCTCCACTTTCTCCCCATACAGGTAGTGTCTCCAGATCTTCAACGCGAAAACGACTGCTGCCAACTCCAAATCATGAGTAGGATAATTCCTCTCATATTCTTTGAGTTGTCGCGAGGCATAAGCTATGACTTTCCCATGTTGCATGAGAACACATCCTAACCCTTTGCCTGAAGCATCGCTGTAGATAACAAATCCATCCGAATCAGATGGTATTGTCAGAACAGGTGCCGAAATGAGTCTCCTCTTGAGTTCTTGGAAACTCTTCTCGCATTCCTCACTCCATACGAATTTTGTATCTTTCCGAGTCAGTTGAGTTAACGGAGTAGCGATTCGAGAAAATCCTTCCACAAATCTCCGATAATAACCAGCTAAGCTCAGAAAGCTACGTACTTTGGTCACCGACTTCGGTTGCTCTCAATTGTGATTCATATCCCAATCTTGGATCACACGTCACAATGGAACCTATTGTTTTACCACCACATAAATATAGAGTCCCTTACGAAGAGTCTGGCTTTGGTGCATTCCATAAAGGAAGTCACCAGATAGAGGCTCGGGTACCAACTTCTATAGTTGGGTTTTTATCTCCTGAAATTCAATAGGAGCTATTCAATATGAGATTTTAGGAATGGATTTTGTATCGGGTTGAAGATCAATACAAAAATTTAATATCACGCTCTGGGTTAGGCTAGAAAATTCTTCAGGAAATACGTCAGGAAATTCACTAACAACAGAAATATCATTCAAATCTGACGTATTTTTGTTCAAGTCCATGACATGGGCTAAGAAAGCTTGACATCCATTTTTCAATAAACGAATAGCTTTGTGGCTTGATATGACAGTGACTGATTTTAGTGGTTTAGTAGTTTGAATTCGTATGACAGGTTGGTTAGGAATATGAAAACTAACAACCTTACGAAAACAATCAATTTTGGCATGATGAGTAGTTAACCAATCAATTCCTAAAATCACATCAAAAGCAAGTATCTTTAAAGAGATAAGGTCAACAGGAAATGTGATTGTGCCAACTTGGATTAAGCAAGATTTATAAATTGTAGATGTAACGAAGGTTTCACCCAACGGAGTTTCAACAGACAAGTCAAAGTCCAATTTCTCCGGAGTCAAGTTTAAACGTTGAGTACAAGCAGGAGAGATAAAAGAATGGGTAGAACCGGTATCTAGTAAAGTATAAACTTTGCAAGAATTCAAGATTAGCTTACCCGTGATCACCTCGTTCGGGTTTCTCGCGTTTTGACCAGTCACGATAAATGCCCTTCCAGGAACCGCTGATTTTGACTTATCCGGGACAACTTTTGGAGTCACCATCCCCGCTGAACTTGGTTTTGCTACAGAACACTCTCGAGCTATATGACCCTCCTTTCTACAGTTATAACATACCTTGGAATGTTGTAGGTAGTTTGGGCTGATATGTCCCTCTTTCCCACATTTGTAACATACGACCGGTGGTCGTTCTCCTCCCCTAGAAACAGTTGATGTTTGTGCTGACGTCTTCACGTTATCATTGTTGTACCTTCTCTTCTTGAAATCTCCTCCCAACTCGCTCCTTTTATTATCACGACCACGATTACCACCAGAGTGGTTACCGCTTTTGTCTGAATGTTTTTCTCCCTGCTGGTTTTCATTGCTTCGATGACTGCCACCACCGGTATGACCCTGGTTGTGGTCCCTCGGTTGCACATACTCATTATCTCGCTCTAATAATTGAGCCCTATTTACAACATCTGAATATAAAGAATATTTATGAGAGATAAGATATTGCCGAATCTCGGGTTTTAGACCTCTCAGAAACATCCTTGTCATTCGTTCCTCATTTTCGACCAAATGAGGTGCAAACCTGGATAACTCTGCAAACTTCGCTTCGTACTGGGACACCGTCATGTTGTTTTGTTCCAGTCTGATAAACTCCACCTCCTTCATATGACGAATACTTTCGGGAAAGTACTTGTCATTAAACAGTTTCTGAAACGTTTCTCAGGACATGTTGAGTGCGTCAGGCTGGGTATGCTTCACAGACTCCCACCAGTAGTCTGCCTCACCGAGGAACATAAAAGTGGCGAATGGAACCTTCTGTTCCTCCGAGCATCCCAAGACATCGAATATCTTGGTAATTTGCTTGACCCACGTTTCCGCCATGATCGGATCCGGCATTCCCTTAAATTCTGGTGGTCCCAATTCTTTGAACTGCTTAGCTGTGACAAACCGCGCTTTGTTATCATTTCCACCCGTATTCTGCACACGAGTCTCCCTCGTCTGATTTTGCATGAACTGCAAAAAGCTCCTAAACATTCCATCATTCATCGTTTGCTCGGTAACATTGTTTATAGGAGGAATATTGCCTTCCTGTTGCACGTTCCCCTGGGTGGTGATCAAAGGTGTCTCCACGGTCTGATTTACTCCATTATTAATGTTCTCAGCTGCCATTCTTAAATACTGCCATAAAACAAGGGTTAATAGTCATATCATATATTATCCCTATACTTTGACCGACCAAATAAACACCAAATAAACTTAGTTAGGTCATACTAGCGAAGGAATTCCCCGTCTCTCCCCTCCTAGTTCTTGTCTCACATCTCAGCCAGGGATCATATCCCTAAGCTCTGATACCAACTGTGACGCCCCCAAAATAGGTATACAACACCCATTCTGAGTCGCCAAATACATGGTACAGAAAATAACTACAACTTCAATAATACAATTGTCGTGCAAAATACGACAACACATACTGTGAGTTTAAATACAAATATTGTATTCTAGACAATATCCACACTCAAATAAATCCTCAATACAATTATTCAAACACTATTTTACAGAAATAGTGAGGACTGCTAAAACATCTTTCTAGAACCATCACTCCATACCCCGACTAGATCCTGCTATGTTCTCACCTCCTGAGAAGAAAAATGGAACAAAAAGGAAAAGGGTGAGCTCAACTAGCCCAGTAAAGAATATTATGACTAAGATAATATACAACAAATTATCATTAGTATTCAACAGGGAATAATCTGATAAAATATATAATCGACAACAAGTTTTAGATCAACAACTGCAGCGGAAACAACAAACTATTAGAAGAGTCAAGTAGAGAATGAATTCTACTTTCTTCTAAGATTTAAAAGTTCATCATCAATATTTTATCCCTGTAACATCAATTGATAATCATTTTTATCCAAATATTCATCTTTGCACTACAGGCCAAAGATATTCATTTGTATCACCTGTCAGTCATGTTCATCTCAACACCTGTTCATCTTTGCACTACAGGCCAAAGATATTCATCAAGTAATCATACATCTTTGCACTACAGGCCAAAGATATTCATCAAGTAATCATACATCTTTGCACTACAGGCCAAAGATATTCAGTAATATCATCATTTAGGACAGAGAATGATGAAAAATATTTTAAAGGAAACGAATCCAGTGAGACAGAAGGACAAATATTAGGGATTCGTATAACAGTTTATCCAAGATCAATAATACTTCATAATAATCAATTGTGAAGCAAAATTCAAAAATAAAGATCAAAACATGGATACAATCAAAGATAGTAACCATAATAGACATCTTGGACAAAAAGGGAAAATTTTATTTTTCGGTGAATAGTGCCGTATTCGTGAATAGTGCCGTATACGTGAATAGTAACGTATACGTGAATAGTAACCCCGACACAAAAAGTTCTAAATTTGATAAAAAATCATATCAATATTTCAGCATAATGATATTGAAGAAAATAATATCATTTAAGAAGAAAATAATATCCCTTACCTCAAGATATCAGTACTTCTGGTCGGAATACCGGTATAAGGCTGAAAGAAACTTGCTCTGATGAATAGAAACTCTCAAAGTATCTAAATACTCACAAAATACACTCAATAATCTAGAGAGAGAAAGAGAGAAAACTTGTTTCTGGTGTGATTTTCAATTCTAACTTAGCCCTCTATTTATAGGAAAATGTTAGCACACCGAAGCAGACTTAACCTGCAACCTGATGGCTTTACCTGCTACTATTCTCACCCACCATATTTGAATAAAAATCTCTGCACATTTCTTCACCAACCAAGAGTGGGGCCCACCAATTCTTGAATTTTCCACCAAAATGATTAACTCCAAAAAATTCAACAATTTCTGAACCAGTCATCTCGTAAAATTCATAATAAATCATACGTTCATTTTTAACGGTTCAAAATTTGTGGACATATACTCAACTTATATATGTATAACATATCCAAAAATTACCACGATCCAACGGTCGGATTAAAAATTATAACCCCCGCAAAATATCTCAAAAACCCTGATTTTCCATTCCGACAAAAATAATGATAAAAATCTCAACATTAACTCCTTCATTTTTAACCACAAAAATATATCCCTCATTTATATCCACATAAAATAAATATTTCCTTATCATATGAATCAATAATTAATTATTCACAAATAATATTACAGAATCACATTTATGACAACAGGCCGTTCCCATGAAAGAGGGGGCTTTCCAATAAGGATTTCTCCTTACTGGCGCGCAATTAGATGACCAAACCTCTCATTAGACAGAACTTTCTAGACATTGCCAATAATATTATCTAATAATATTATTCAAATAATATGAATTATTGATCTGATACTGGAAAATACTGTACAACAACAATTATTGAAACAACAATAATATAAAATATCAACGCAGCAATTATTGAATCAATAAAATAAAATATTAAACAATAATTACTGTAACAATTATTGAGTAGTGTCTTCTTACGTAAGAATCAATAATTGGTGCAATACTGTGTGCTACTGTATTTTAACCATCGGGTATTCCAACAGTATTAACGGTAACAACTACGCCGTTATTTATAAACAACTTATACTTGTCGTTCTCTTCATCCAATCGCTTTCCGTTATGGGGCCCACACAATGCTGCGCTGTCGTACGAATATTCCCCGACAGCAAGAATATTCCACGACCAAACGAATATTCCCCGACAAAATGAATAATTTATAACCACTTGCTTATTTTGCAAAATTTGCACATTTCACCCATAACCAAAGTATTATATCAAATTAATCCCTTATTATTCACAATAATATTTAGAAAAAATTTGATTTTATTCATTAATAAGTTGGGGTCTTACAGCCTTACCATATTTCCACCTAATTAATCCAATGAGTTACTAACTAGGATTGCATATTAATTTTTTAACATCTTTCAAGGATTAATAAAAAGACCTATTTCAGTTATTTTGCTATTTTCATAATTTTCATGCAAGACGCTTAAACTAGATTCATTAAGCACAAACTCTTAACAAAGTTACACATGTCATACAAGTACTTTCATCTCATACACTGTAATGTTATCCTTAACAAGAATCAACCAATTCTTGCGTTATTATATTCAAATCTAATCTAAGATTTCATCTTTTAATTTCATCAAAGATACCAGATTAACTGCTAGTTAGACAATTAATAGATTAAGCACAAAATATAATAATCAACTCAATAGGATCAACAAGTGAAAATAATGATAATTGAATTATTGAATTGCAAAAGGTTCCATTGTATTCCTAATAAATAAATTATTTCATCATCATAATAAAAACCAAAAGATTAAAATTAAATAACATCTCAAGTACAGATACAGAAATTAAGAAAAGAAGAAAACTCTGTCGATGAATCTCTAGTCTCTAAGCTTCAATCTCCATCTTGTGTGTTCTCTAATGAAATCTCCAAGCTCTAATAGAAGTGGATCTCAATGAATTAGAGTCAAAAGTTTTTCAAATCCAAGTTATAATCAAGTATTTATAGTCCTAATGAAAATCCTAGCAAGTTAGGGAACTAACAATCCTATTCTAGCTCAAATTGGACAACATAACAACCAAATCAGCTCTCTCCCCGACGTTCGGTGCATCCTGCGCTGCTCCTAGGCCAATTTGGGAGTGCCCCACGCTAGAGGTGTAGAAAATCTGATGGTTTGGAGTGCCCCACGCTGCTTTCGGCGCGCCCCGCGTTGTGCAATTTGCTGTTGCGCCGTTTTTTGGTAAAAAGGCCATAACTTTTGATCCAGAAAAAGTTACGGGGTCTTCTACCTACCAAATAGAAGATCTCGACTAAATCTACAACTAACATTCTTTGAGAATTAACAGATTCTATCGGATCAAGGTCGAAATTGGGCTCCAAGTGGCTGCTATGTAAATGGCTAACATGATAACTCTGAGCTTTGATCTCTGATAAAAAGATCAAAACTTTTTCATATGAACTCTAATTAGGAAGATTCAAGATGTTTTGAAAAGCTAAGAAGTAAACATACAATAAAATCCAAGTTCTAAGCCAAGAACATGCATCCAACTTAGCATTAAAAGCTCTACGATTTCCCCTTCTTGCCTTTGTTTGCATATTATACTCTAAAAGATGTCTGGATTGCTTTTCCTTAATTCTTCATGTCAATGTCATGTCATAGCCTACAAAATAACATAAAATGTATGAAATGCACACAAAAAAGCAGAGATTAACAATAATCCAAGTCTAATGAGATTCGATTCGTAGGTCTAAAATTTACTCATCAACAACAGAAACACAAGTGAAACACTTTGCCTATATGAACTAGAAGTGGAGCCACTTCTTATAGAGAGTTTTGGTTTACTCTCTTAGAGGTTCATGAAACAGGGTATTGTGCATGGCTATATTAGCGTAAAAAAATTGAGAATACTCATCGTGGTAGGAGGATTTTATGTGTGTATGACAATTCCAATCATATCATATAGAAGTAGAGGTTAATTCAATCTATGGACACAATAAACTTCGATGTGACTTTGAGTTTTTACACTAAGAGAAGGTTCAATGTTCGTCACACCTTCGTTTATGCACACATACCTTGGAATTGTTTGGGAGAAATATAGTTTTTCCAAACAAGTGCGGGATTGTTAGAAATTGCACCTTATTTTATATTTTGGACACTTTATTATTGTCAAGTTTGGGCTTTAATAAAACCCATTAATGGACATAATTTAAGTAAATAAAAGGTGTAATTCGTTTCTCTAAGTTGTAGAGAATAAGAGATAACTTCATTTGATTTGTATAAAAATTATTTGATTTGTGCTTATTGTGAGACATTAATCAATAAGGTGCAAAGTTGTTTGATAAAACTATTCTTCCTTGTCCCATTTAATAGAAAAGACTACTAGTTGCTTTAAAAGTATAAGTGATGGTCTTATTTTATTTTGAAACAAAAGAAAAATAATGAGAACTATTCATATTTTGTGACGCCCCCAAAATAGGTATACAACACCCATTCTGAGTCGCCAAATACATGGTACAGAAAATAACTACAACTTCAATAATACAATTGTCGTGCAAAATACGACAACACATACTGTGAGTTTAAATACAAATATTGTCTTCTAGACAATATCCACACTCAAATAAATTATCAATACAATTATTCAAACACTATTTTACAAAAATAGTGAGGACTGCTAAAACATCTTTCTAGAACCATCACTCCATACCTCGACTAGATCCTGCTATGTTCTCACCTCCTAAGAAGAAAAATGGAACAAAAAGAAAAAGGGTGAGCTTAACTAGCCCAGTAAATAATATTATGACTAAGATAATATACAACAAATTATCATTAGTATTCAACAGGGAAAAATCTGATAGAATATATAATCGACAACAAGTTTTAGATCAATAACTGCAACGGAAACAGCAAACCATTAGAAGAGTCAAGTAGAGAATGAATTCTACTTTCTTCTAAGATTTAAAAGTTCTCATCATCAATATTTTATCCTTGTAACATCAATTAATAATCATCTTTATCCAAATATTCATCTTTGCACTACAGGCCAAAGATATTCATTTGTATCACCTGTCAGTCATGTTCATCTCAACACCTGTTCATCTTTGCACTATAGGGCAAAGATATTCATCAAGTAATCATACATCTTTGCACTACATGCCAAAGATATTCATCAAGTAATCATACATCTTTGCATTACAGGCCAAAGATATTCAGTAATATCATCATTTAGGACTGAGGATGATGAAAAATATTTTAAAGGAAATGAATCCAGTGAGACAGAAGGACAAATATTAGGGATTCGTATAACAGTTTATCCAAGATCAATAATACTTCATAATAATCAATTGTGAAGCAGAATTCAAAAATAGAGATCAAAACATGGATACAATCAAAGATAGTAACCATAATAGACATCTTGGACAAAAAGGGAAAATTTTATTTTTTGGTGAATAGTGTCGTATTCGTGAATAGTACCGTATACGTGAATAGTGCCGTATACGTGAATAGTAACCCCGACACAAAAAGTTCCAAATTTGATAAAAACTCATATCAATATTTCAGCATAATGATATTGAAGAAAATAATATCATTAAGAAGAAAATAATATCCCTTACCTCAAGATATCAGTACTTCTGGTCGGAATACCAGTATAAGGCTGAAAGAAACTTGCTCTGATGAATAGAAACTCTTAAAGTATCTAAATACTCACAAAATACACTCAATAATCTAGAGAGAGAAAGAGAGAAAACTTGTTCCTGGTGTAATTTTCAATTCTAACTTAGCCCTCTATTTATAGGAAAATGTTAGCACGCCGAAGCAGACTTAACCTGTAACCTGATGGCTTTACCTGCTACTATTCCCACCCACCACATTTGAATAAAAATCTCAGCACATTTCTTCACCAACCAAGAGTGGGGCCCACCAATTCTAGAATTTTTTACCAAAATGATTAACTCCGAAAATTCAACAATTTCTGAACCAGTCATCTCGTAAAATTCATAATAAATCATACGTTCATTTTTAACGGTTCAAAATTTGTAGACATATACTCAACTTATATATGTATAACATATCCAAAAATTACCACGATCCAACGGTCGGATTAAAAATTATAACCCCCGCAAAATATCTCAAAAACCCTGATTTTTAATACCTCCATTCCGACAAAAATACTGATAAAAACCTCAACATTAACTCCTTCATTTTTAACCACAAAAATATATCCCTCATTTATATTCACATAAAATAAATATTTCCTTATCATATGAATCAATAATTAATTATTCACAAATAATATTACAGAGTCACATTTATGACAACCAGGCCGTTCCCAAAAAAGAGGGGGCTTTCCAATAAGGATTTCTCCTTACTGGCGCGCAATTAGATGACCAAACCTCTCCTTAAACAGAACTTTCTAGACATTGCCAATAATGTTATCTAATAATATTATTCAAATAATATGAATTATTGATCTGATAATGAAAAATACTGTGCAACAACAATTATTGAAACAACAATAATATAAAATATCAACACAACAATTATTGAATCAATAAAATAAAATATTAAATAATAACTACTGTAACAATTATTGAGTAGTGTCTTCTTACGTAAGAATCAATAATTGGTGCAATACCGTGTGCTACTGTATTTTAACCACCGGGTATTCCAACAGTATTAACGGTAACAACTACGCCGTTATTTATAAACAACTTATACTTGTCATTTTTTTCATCCAATCGCTTTCCGTTATGGGGCCCACACAAGACTGCGCCGTCGTACGAATATTCCCCGACAGCAAGAATATTCCACGACCAAACGAATATTCCCCGACAAAATGAATAATTTATAACCACTTGCTTATTTTATAAAATTTGCACATTTCACCCATAACCAAAGTATTATATCAAATTAACCCCTTATTATTCACAATAATATTTAGAGAAAATTTGATTTTATTCATTAATAAGTTGGGGTCTTACAACCTCCCCTCCTTATGAAATTTCGTCCTTGAAATTGACGTACGTACCTGATATTTCGAAAAGGTGAGGATACCTCGCTTTCATTTCTGATTCCAACTCCCAGGTCATTTCTTCAATAGCATGGTTTCTCCACAAAACCTTAACTTGTGGTATAACCTTTGTGCGTAGGGCATGCTCTTTCCTATCCAAGATCTTAACAGGTACCTCCTCGTACGTTAAATCTTCAGCTATCTCGTCTGGTTCTAACTCAATAATGTGGTTCGGGTCTTTAACATATTTACGAAGCATAGATATGTGAAAAACATTATGAACACGAGACATGCTTGGAGGTAATGCGAGTCTATATGCCACATTTCCTATTCGCTCAAGAATCTGAAATGGACCAATAAATCTTGGATTGAGCTTTCCTCTCTTCCCAAATTTTGTAACTCCTTTCCATGGTGCAACACGCAACAATACATGATCCCCAATATTAAATTCCACGTCCTTCCGATGAAGATCCGCATAACTCTTTTGTCGATCCTGTGCCGTTTGTATACGTTGTCGAATCGTTTGGATCTTCTCTGTAGTCATGCGTACCAACTCTGGTCCCAATAATGTTGCTTCACCCACCTCGTCCCAGCATACTAGAGAACAACATTTTCTTCCATACAACGCCTCGAATGGAGCCACACCTATGCTCGCCTGATAACTGTTGTTGTAGGAGAATTCCACCAATGGTAGGTACTTATCCCAACTTCCTTTGAGATCTAGGACACAGAGTCTTAATAGATCTTCAAGAGTTTGAATAGTCCTCTCTGATTGTCCGTCCGTTTGAGGATGGTATGCCGAACTGAATCGTAAATCTGTGCCCATAGCTTTCTGCAAGCTAACCCAAAATCGTGAAGTGAATCTTGGGTCACGATCCGAAACTATGGATACTGGCATGCCATGCAATCTCACAATCTCGTTCACGTACATACTAGCAAGACGTTCAAGGGAATAAGTCTCATGTATTGGCAAGAAATGAGTGGACTTGGTTAATCTATCAACAATAACCCAAATCGCATCTATGCCTTGAGAAACCTTGGGAAGACCCGTAACAAAATCCATAGTAATGTGTTCCCACTTCCATTTCGGAATCTCAAGTGGTTGCAATGGACCCTTTGATACTTGATACTCCGCTTTTACACGTTGACAAGTTAAACATCTCGAGATAAACTCCGCGATCTCTCTTTTCATATTGCTCCACCAAAATGTATGTCGAAGATCGTGATACATTTTGGTACTCCCAGGATGGATTGCAAACGGTGTGTTGTGTGCCTCCATCATTATTCTATGCTTTAAGTCAAAATCGTTAGGAACACAAAGTCTGGAGTTGACTCGAAGTATTCCTTCTTCATTGATTCTTGCTTCTGGAATAGCACCTTCTTGTACTTTCTTCTTCATACGCATCAGCTCCATGTCCGTAGCTTGAGCAGCTTTAACTTTATCGATTAAAGTCGGTTCTACTCGTATATTTGATATTATCATGTGGGTACTTGGAGCCTTCATCTCTATCTCCATCCTTTGCAAGTCATACAAAATGGGCCTTTGTGTTAACAACATTGCACTTGTACCCGCGTATGATCTTCTACTCAATGCGTCAGCTACTACGTTCGCTTTTCCAGGATGATATTGGATGGTATGATCGTAATCTTTCAACAGCTCGAGCCAACGTCGCTGCCGCATGTTGAGTTCCTTTTGGGTGAAGAAATATTTGAGGCTTTTATGATTTGTATAGATCTCCACTTTTTCCCCATACAGGTAGTGTCTCCAGATCTTCAACGCGCGAAAATGACTGCTGCCAACTCCAAATCATGAGTAGGATAATTCCTCTCATATTCTTTGAGTTGTCGCGAGGCATAGGCTATGACTTTCCCATGTTGCATGAGAACACATCCTAACCCTTTGTCTGAAGCATCGCTGTAGATAACAAATCCATCCGAATCAGATGGTATTGTCAGAACAGGTGCCGAAATGAGTCTCCTCTTGAGTTCTTGGAAACTCTTCTCGCATTCCTCACTCCATACCAATTTTGTATCTTTCCGAGTCAGCTAAGTTAACGGAGTAGCGATTCGAGAAAATCCTTTCACAAATCTTCGATAATAACCAGCTAAGCCCAGAAAGCTACGTACTTTGGTCACCGACTTCGGTTGCTTTCAATTGTGATTCATATCCCAATCTTGGATCACACGTCACAATGGAACCTATTGTTTTACCACCACATAAATATAGAGTCCCTTACGGAGAGTCTGGCTTTGGTGCATTCCGTAAAGGAAGTCACCAGATAGAGGCTCGGGTACCAACTTCTATAGTTGGGTTTTTAACTCCTGAAGTTCAATAGGAGCTATTCAATATGAGATTTTAGAAATAGATTTTGTATCGGGTTGAAGATTAATACAAAAATTCAATATCACGCTCTGGGTTAGGCCAGAAAATTCTTCAGGAAATACGTCAGGAAATTCCCTAACAACAGAAATATCATTCAAATCTGACGTATTTTTGTTCAAGTCCATGACATGGGCTAATAAAGGTTGACATTCGTTTTTCAATAAACGAATAGCTTTGTGGCTTGATATGACAGTGACTGATTTTAGTGATTTAGTAGTTTGAATTCGTATAACAGGTTGGTTAGGAATATGAAAACTAACAACCTTACGAAAACAATCAATTTTGGCATGATGAGAAGTTAACCAATCAATTTCTAAAATCACATCAAAAGCAAGTATCTTTAAAGAGATAAGGTCAACAGGTAATGTGATTGTGCCAACTTGGATTAAGCAAGATTTATAAACTGTAGATGTAACGAAGGTTTCACCCAACGAAGTTTCAACAGACAAGTCAAAGTCCAATTTCTCCGGAGTCAAATTTAAATGTTGAGCACAAGCAGGAGAGATAAAAGAATGGGTAGAACCGGTATCTAGTAAAGTATAAACTTTGCAAGAATTCAAGATTAGCTTACCCGTGATCATCTCGTTCGGGTTTCTCGCGTTTTGGCCAGTCACGACAAACGCCCTTCCAGGAACCGCTGATTTCGACTTATCCGGGACAACTTTTGGAGTCACCATCCCCGCTGAACTTGGTTTTGCTACAAAACACTCTCGAGCTATATGACCCTCCTTTCCACAGTTATAACATACCTTGGATTGTTGTGGGCAGTTTGGGCTGATATGTCCCTCTTTTCCACATTTGTAACATACGACCGGTGGTCGTTCTCCTCCCCTAGAAACAGTTAATGTTTGTGCTGACGTCTTCACGTTATCATTGTTGTACCTTCTCTTCTTGAAATCTCCTCCCAACTCGCTCCTTTTATTATCACGACCACGATTACCACCAGAGTGGTTACCGCTTTTGTCCGAATGTTTTCCTCCCTACTGGTTTTCATTACTTCGATGACTGCCGCCACCGGTATGACCCTGGTTGTGGTCCCTCGGTTGCACATACTCATTATCTCGCTCTAATAATTGAGCCCTGTTTACAACATCTGAATATAAAGAAAATTTATGAGAGATAAGATATTGCCGAATCTCGGGTTTTAGACCTCTCAGAAACATCCTTGTCATTCGTTCCTCATTTTCGACCAAATGAGGTGCAAACCTGGATAACTCTGCAAACTTCGCTTCGTACTGGGACACCGTCATGTTGTTTTGTTCCAGTCTGATAAACTCCACCTCCTTCATATGACGAATACTTTCGGGAAAGTACTTGTCATTAAACAGTTTCTGAAACGTTTCCCAGGACATGTTGAGTGCGTCAGGCTGGGTACGCTTCACAGACTCCCACCAGTAGTCTGCCTCACCGCGGAACATAAAAGTGGCGAATATAACCTTCTGTTCCTCCGAGCATCCCAAGACATCGAATATCTTGGTAATTTGCTTGACCCACGTTTCCGCCATGATCGGATCCGGCTTTCCCTTAAATTCTGGTGGTCCTAATTCTTTGAACTGCTTAGCTGTGACAAACCGCGCGTTGTTATCATTTCCACCCGTATTCTGCACACGAGTCTCCCTCGTCTGATTTTGCATGAAATGCAAAAAGCTCCTAAACATTCCATCATTCATCGTTTGCTCGGTAACGTTGTTTACAGGAGGAATATTGCCTTCCTGTTGCACGTTCCCCTGGGTGGTGATCAAAGGTGTCTCCACGGTCTGATTTACTCCATTATTAACGTTCTCAGCTGCCATTCTTAAATATTGCCATAAAACAAGGGTTAATAGTCATGTCATATATTATCCCTATACTTTGACCGACCAAATAAACACCAAATAAACTTAGTCAGGTCATACTAGCGAAGGAATTTCCCGTCTCTCCCCTCCTAGTTCTTGTCTCACATCTCAGCTAGGGATCATATCCCTAAGCTCTGATACCAACTGTGACGCCCCCAAAATAGGTATACAACACCCATTCTGAGTCGCCAAATACATGGTACAGAAAATAACTACAACTTCAATAATACAATTGTCGTGCAAAATACGACAACACATACTGTGAGTTTAAATATAAATATTATCTTCTAGACAATATCCACACTCAAATAAATCCTCAATACAATTATTCAAACACTATTTTACAGAAATAGTGAGGACTGCTAAAACATCTTTCTAGAACCATCACTCCATACCCCGACTAGATCCTGCTATGTTCTCACCTCCTGAGAAGAAAAATGGAACAAAAAGGAAAAGGGTGAGCTCAACTAGCCCAGTAAAGAATATTATGACTAAGATAATATACAATAAATTATCATTAGTATTCAACAGGGAAAAATCTGATAGAATATATAATCGACAACAAGTTTTAGATCAACAACTGCAGCGGAAACAGCAAACCATTAGAAGAGTCAAGTAGAGAATGAATTCTACTTTCTTCTAAGATTTAAAAGTTCATCATCAATATTTTATCCCTGTAACATCAATTAATAATCATCTTTATCCAAATATTCATCTTTGCACTACAGGCTAAAGATATTCATTTGTATCACCTGTCAGTCCTGTTCATCTCAACACCTGTTCATCTTTGCACTACAGGCCAAAGATATTCATCAAGTAATCATACATCTTTGCACTACAGGCCAAAGATGCCAAAGATATTCATCAAGTAATCATACATCTTTGCACTACAGGCCAAAGATATTCAGTAATATCATCATTTAGGACTGAGGATGATGAAAAATATTTTAAAGGAAACGAATCTAGTGAGACAGAAGGACAAATATTAGGGATTCGTATAACAGTTTATCCAAGATCAATAATACTTCATAATAATCAATTGTGAAGCAGAATTCAAAAATAAAGATCAAAACATGGATACAATCAAAGATAGTAACCATAATAGACATCTTGGACAAAAAGAAAAAATTTTATTTTTCGGTGAATAGTGCCGTATTCGTGAATAGTGCCGTATACGTGAATAGTAACGTATACGTGAATAGTAACCCCGACACAAAAAGTTCTAAATTTGATAAAAATTCATATCAATATTTCAGCATAATGATATTGAAGAAAATAATATCATTTAAGAAGAAAATAATATCCCTTACCTCAAGATATCAGTACTTCTGGTCGGAATACCGATATAAGGCTGAAAGAAACTTGCTCTGATGAATAGAAACTCTCAAAGTATCTAAATACTCACAAAATACACTCAATAATCTAGAGAGAGAAAGAGAGAAAACTTGTTTCTGGTGTGATTTTCAATTCTAACTTAGCCCTCTATTTATAGGAAAATGTTAGCACACCGAAGCAGACTTAACCTGCAACCTGATGGCTTTACCTGCTACTATTCCCACCCACCACATTTGAATAAAAATCTCAGCACATTTCTTCACCAACTACGCCGTTATTTATAAACAACTTATACTTGTCGTTTTCTTCATCCAATCGCTATCCGTTATGGGGCCCACACAAGGCTGCGCCGTCGTACGAATATTCCCCGACAGCAAGAATATTCCACGACCAAACAAATATTCCCCGACAAAATGAATAATTTATAACCACTTGCTTATTTTGCAAAATTTGCACATTTCACCCATAACCAAAGTATTATATCAAATTAACCCCTTATTATTCACAATAATATTTAGAGAAAATTTGATTTTATTCATTAATAAGTTGGGGTCTTACATATTTTATTTAACTATTAATTATTACTAATATGTAATTTACATAATTAGTACTAATAAGTGTAGTTAAATATATAATTGAATAGTTATAATATAACTTATAATATATATAAATGTATATATGTGTATGTGTATATATATGTGTAGATATATATATACATAAGATATATATATATATATATATATATATATATATATATATATATATATATATATTGAAGTTTACATATAAGAAATATATTGTAAATGTATTTCTCTCTTCTCCAATTTTTTTACAAACAAATAACTACTACAAAGCAGTGTTCTATTCGAAATATTCCGTCGGACTTAATCCTAATCCGTCAGAAATAGATTATTTACGAGTGAATATTCCATCAGAAATTCCGTCGTATATACAGTTCTCAAAAATAAGGTCCGTTGAAAAATTCGTCGACAACCTGCTATGACCGACGAAATTATATTACGACGGAATTCCATCGTACACATAGTATTTATGAGGGAATAAGTACGACTGAGTGATTCCGTCGCAAATAAATAGAAGTTAATTCCGAAGGACTATTCCGTCGTAAATACTTTCTTCCGACGAAAAAATGGAAAATCTAAAGATATATTAATTATTATTGAAAATAAATAGGGATTATTTCCAACGGAATTTCCGTCGAAAATACCTTATTCCGTCAAAAATAAAAAAATTTAATACTTTTTTTGAAATTTCGAATTCCAGGTGTTTAAAACCTATTTTTTTGTGCCTACAATCTGTCAACCTGTTTCAACCCAATAACAGTAATATATTCTAGACATACAACATATCGCTAAAAACCTGTATATATAAACTTGTCGTATTGTCCAATAATCATCAACTAAGCTAACAATGACATATATGTAAGCTAACAATTACAAATGATCTACTAACTCATCAACAATGTCAAATATAATCTAATTTTCTAAAAATTATATAAAATATGATTTAAAACACTTTTACAGACGCAACTAGACTACAATAAGTATGAATGATCTACAAATGAGTTTATAAACTAGTATGAGGATCATCATCGGGAGGTGGACGACGATACTACTCTGGTGTATGAAAATCAGCATTGTCGTCCCTCTGCTTGCCATCGCCACCACATGTCTGCTCGTCATCGCCACCCTGTTGATAGAATTAAAAATAAGAATCATTAGCCCTTATATATGTGAAAATTTAAAAGATGTTAAATGAAAATAACATAAATATGCAGAGATGACAACGATTGATTTCAACGGTTTGGTTGCTTGAATTCTCATAACATGTTGATTAGGAATATAAAAACTAATGACCTTACGAAAACAATCAAATTTAGCATGATGGGTAGTTAACTAGTCAATTCTTAAAATCACATCAAATGTAAGTATTTTTAAAGAGATGAGGTTAATAGGTAATGTGAGGGTGCCGACTTGAATCAAACAATATTTATAAACAGTGAATGTAATGAAGGTTTCTTCTAACAAAGTTTTAACAGATAAGTCAAAGTCTAATTTCTCAGGAGTCAAGTTCAAACGTTGAGCATAAGTAGGTGAAATAAAAAGAATAGGTAGAACTGGTATCTAATAAGGTATAGACTTCGCAAGAATTTATGATTAGCTTACTCGTGATAACTTCGTTCGAGTTCCTCGCTTTTTGGAAAGTCACGACAAAAGCTCTCCCCTAAACCATCGACTTTGACTTGTCTGGGACAGTTTTTGGGGTCATCATCCAATACTTTACCAAAAATGATACACAAAAAAGCTAGAAAGGTGAGAAAAGAGAGAAAGGGTCCTTCATAGTGAGGAGATGAAGAATAAAGTAAGTGACAAGGGAAAACTGAAAGTAGTATGCATACAAGCCAATCATGTATAATGATAAAGCATATACTTTGTAATTAATCTTATTTATTTATTAATAAAAAAATTAATTATTAAAGGCATTTATTATCTACATGATGTTGTTTTAATAATATGTGATAAACTCATAGCTTTAAGCAATACTTTTAGAATCATGATGAGATCATGTTAATGAGATCTAAATTCTTAGATAGATTAAAACTAAAATGTTCCCAATCAATGGATTACTAAAAAGGGGATTAGTGAATCCGAATAGATTGGTACGTATGTTACTTGCTCATTGGATGAGGATAATTGATCTCATGATCATTTGTGTGGAGACACTAAAGCAAGTATGTAGGTGCTTATTAGAGAATAAGTTTACTGAACGTGACTAGCTAAGGAATACCTTATAGAGTTTTACTTACCTGTCAATAGGAATTTCTATAGTGATAGTAGTACAAATGATCCCTAGACTTGAGATCATCATAATATCTTATATATAATGAATTGCACTTTGACTTATTCCTTAAGACCCTTAGGGTATATCAAAGAGTATGTTTGGGTGTAATAAGTTATATATGGAGATAATGTATGATCAATAAAGAATCTACCACTTCTAGTAAAAAAAGTAAAATGTCCTATGTGATTCGATAAATGATAACTCAAGAATCCTTGGTCAGGGTGGAATGAAATTAAAAAGTAGTTTTTAATTTACATTCATTAGGAGTTGTGTATTTAGAAATCGAAATACATATAATTAAATAAAATAAGACTTGACAGTAAATCCATGTCTTATATTTAATTGGAACATTGTATGATAGAAAGATTGAATTGTACGGTAACTATTTACTCAAAGGTTCTTTTATGATTAATGTTAAAATTTATATTATCTGGATAGTCGTTGATCGCTAGGGAGGCTTATTCCTATTATAGAATAAATATTATTTATTTAAATAAATTAATAATTTAATTTATTTATTTAAATAAGATTAGAATTGTTCTAATTGATTTATTCACAACCGGTTTAATATGGAGAACCTAAAGGGTCACACCATAAAATGAAGAATAATTATTTAAGAAGTTAATGGCATAATCATAATAATATGTTAAGTATATTTAATTTAATCTATGGTGATAGAATAAATTAAATAGCTTAATATTTATTATTTAATCATCTATTTTAGCCTTTTGGGATCGGACTTCTCTTTCCACAGTATCAACGCGTCGTGCGGCTTTTACCCATGCATCTTTCATTCTCACTTGTTCAGTTGTTTCTTCTTTCAGTTGATCCTTGATATTTAAATTCTCAGATTCTAGCTTTATCATCTTATACTCTGCCAAATAGTGCTTCTGTTCAAGCATCACATATCGGGTAACACAAGCTTGAATTGTTACATCCTTTTGCTCCACGACCGCCTGCCATTCTTCAGCCTGCTCTTCTAACACATGAATACGATTTTGCAATTCTATATTTTGATCATAAAGTTCTCCTAATAAATCCTCATCAGGTTCTTCTTCTTCTTCTTCTTCACTCTCAACTGTTACCTCTGTGACTAACTCGGGTGCAACTATTAATTCTTCACTCACCATATGTATATCTCTAATTTCTTCTTCGCCTGACATCACATTATCCTGGTTGGTGATTAGAGGTGTCTCAACGGTCTCATTCACTCTATTGTTAATATTTTCTGCTGTCATTCTCAAATACTGCCATAAAATAAGGGTTAATTAAAAAATTAACATACCATATAATACCCCTATATTCTGATCGACCAACAAATAAGCTTAGGTAGGACACACTAGCGAAGGATTTACTCGTCTCTCCCTTCCTAATTCTATTCTCCGATCTCCGCCAGAGACCATATCCCTAAGCTCTGATACCAGCTGTGACGCCCCCAAAATAGGTATACATCACCCATTCTGAGTCGCCAAATACATGGTACAAAAAATAACTACAATTTCATTATTACAATTATCGTGCAAAATACGATAACACATATATTGTGTGTTTAAATATAAATATTGTCTAATAGATAGTATTCAAACTCAAAAGGAGTCCTCATTATAATTATTAAAACACTATTTTACAAAATAATAAGGACTGCTAAAACAACTGTTTGGACCCATCACTCCACATCCCGACTAGTTCTCGCTATATTCTCGCATCCTGAGAAAAAAAATAGAACAAAAAGAAAAAGGGTGAGCTCAACTAGCCCAGTAAAGAATATTATGACTAAGATAATATACAAAAAATTATCGTTAACCTTCAATAAATTAGAAAAAAAATATAATGGACAACCAGTTTTAGATCAATATTCGCAGCGAAAATAATAATTCATTAGAAAAGTTAAGTAGAGAATGAAATCTACTATCATCTATGAATTTAAAAGTCTATCATCAATATTTTATTCCTGTAACACCAATCAATATACATCTTGAATCAAATATTCATCTTTGCACTACGGGCCAAAGATATTCATTTGTATCACCAGTTGGTCATGTTCATCTCAACACCTGTTCATCTTTGCACTACGGGCCAAAGATATTTTTTAGGTAATCATTCATCTTTGCACTACAGGCCAAATATATTAATTTATATCATCATTTAGGACCGAAGATGATGAAAAATATTTTAAAGAAAACGAATTCAGTGAGATAAAAGGACAAAGATTAGGGATTCGTACTTCAGTTTATCCAAGTTCAAAAATACTCCATAATAATCAATTGTAGAGCAAAAATTCAAGAATGAAGATCAAAATATGGATACAATCAAAGATAGTAACCATAATAGACATCTTGGACAAAGAATTTTTTTTTTATGAACAGTGCCATATTTATAAATAGTATCGTATACGTGAATAGTAACTCCGACGCGAAAAGGTAGAAATTTCATAATAAAATTCATACAAATATTTCAGCATAATGATATTGAACGAAATAACATCATTTACGAAGAAAATAACATCCCTTACCTCAAAAGAACAGTTCTTCTGTCTGAAATATCAAATATAAAGCTGAAGGAAACTTGCAACATCAACTCACAAAGTATCTAAATACTCACAAAATACGCTCGATAATATATAGAGAGAGAAAGCTTATGATTCTAGTGTGATTTTCAATTCTAACAAAACACCCTATTTATAGAAAAATACTTAGAACGCCAAAGCAGACTAACCTGCTACCTGATGATTTTACCTGCTACTATTCACGCACACCACTTTTAAAATAAAATTTTAGCACATTTTTCACCAACTAAAAGTGGGGCCCACATGTTTTATGAGACCCCAGATTTTTTAAATAAAGATTTAAATTTCTCAAAATATTTTTTTTTTAATATTAAGGTGTGAATTTGAGATAATGTTATAGTTGGGGGTAGTATTTAAAATTTTTGCAAAGTATGCAAGTTGTTATATAATATTCGATTGGTCGGGAAATATTCTTTTTGTCGGGGAATATTCGTACGACGACACAATCATTGGTGGACCCCACAATAGAATTATTGTCGGATTGAGAAAACGACAAAAATATTTTATGGAAATAACGACAGAAGTTTTACCGTTAACTGTTGAAACACCCGGTGTTAAAAGTACAGTAATACGCGTAGTTGCATAGTAGCACACGGTATTGATTATTGATGCTTATGTGAGAAGTCACTCAGTATTATTTAATCGAGTATTCGAGACACTTTTTGTGTCGGAGTACTATTCACGAGTTACTATTCACGAGTTACTATTCACGGGTTACTATTCACCCAAATTACTATTCACTCTAGTATTGTTCACTCGGGTATTTGGAACACTTTTCGTGTCAGAGTACTATTCACGAGTTACTATTTATGAGTTATAATATTAATGATGAATATTGTTCGGAGTTGAATTTGGAGACGCAGACGTGATATTTGAGTCCGAAACGTCGAAATTAGTAAAAATAGTTTATAAACACAAAATTTTCTAAAATTCACTATTTGGTCAAAAAGTCAACAGTTGACTTTTTCAGAAAAAGTTAAACTTCGAAATTTTAAAATTTATATTTTTGATAAAAATGGTTTCATTATGTTGGAATTGTTTGTGTTAGTGAAAATCGACATTTATTTCGATAATAATTGATATCTGGAGGTTATATTGACCAATCGGGTATTTGACCGGATAAATAAGCAATTGATTGCTATTATTTCACATGATTATAACTATTTGTTCACATGTTATACTATTGACTCACATTCTTGTTACTATTAGGGGAGTTGGTGCAAGATTGATAATACTTGCATGACTAAGATAAAAATGGAGGTATAGAGGGAGGTACTATATTGTAATTAATTTTTCACATGTTTAGAACTATTGAGTCACATGATTTTACTATTGATTCACATGATTTACTATTAGGAGAGTTGGTGCAAGTTTGATAATACTTGGATGATTGAATTAAAAATAAAAAAAAAGTTGGAGGTATTGTATTATAATATTTCGAGCCCCAAAACGTGCAATTATCGAAACTATATTTTCCTATAAATAGAAGCTCATTCTTCCTTCATTTTTCACCAATTCACTAAAGCTTTAGAGCCATTATTATATAGAGAAGCTATAGAGAGAAAATCTATAGAAGAAGAGAAGTCTGCTCCCTCACTACTCCTATATCCAGTTTCTTTCAAAGGTAGGGAATATTATTTCTTTCTTTCATCTTTATGAAGAGAACTTCTGTTGTTCCATTCTTTGTTATTATGTTGGAATAACCTGTTTATGCGAAGTATCGCATACTTGGTGAAATTCTTCTATTATTCCATTCCTTATTATTCTGCTGGAACATCCTGTCTGTGCATTTTACGCCGGACCTAGTTCCATTATTTATTATTCTGTTGGAACATCCTATCTGTGCGTTCTACGCCGGAGCTGGTTCCGTCTTTACTATTCTGTTGGAATATCCTGTCTGTGCATTCTACGCCGGACCTGGTTCCGTCTTTACTATTCTGTTGGAATATCTTGTCTGTGCGATTTACGCCGGACCTGGTTCCGTTATTTATTATTCTGTTAGAATAACCTGCCTGTGCGGTCTATCGCATGCCTGGTGATTTCTTTTGTTATTCCATTCCTTATTATACTCATTTGGTTAATGTTTTGACTTCTATAATTCATGAAATTAGTGGAATATCCTTGATATTTGCGCTTCATCCAATATCTATTCATAGAAATATTCTTCTGATCATTCTTGAATTTTACTCCACAAAGCAGTATCATGTTGACAATTTGGACGATGTTAAGTTCAGGATAAATTAACTTATAAATCATTAAAATTAATTCTTGAACTTGTTTAATTGAATTTCTATAACATTTTCATCATCCTCATGTTTATATTATGTTGAAAGTCATCTTTGGCTTACGTGCATAGATGGACTTAGTATGATTATGACCAGGGATCATTCGGTATAATCATGAGCTGTGATGTTATAAGTGATGTGGTAAAAGTCCTCAGTGGCCCGTAATGCATTGATGGACAGTTTTTGGTATGATTATGACCAGGGATTATTCGGTATAGTCATGACCGTGGATGATTTAATGAATATCTTTGGTTTATAGCAAAGAGATGATTAGAAGATGTGGTTTATTTATTAAGCTGAGTCCCAGCGATAAAAATTGATGAAAACATTTTTAAATCATAGAAGATAGTAGATTTTATTCTTTACTTGACTCTTCTAATGGATTGCTTATTCCGCTGTAGTTAAACTTGATATCTATTGTATTTTATCAGTTTAACATTGTTGAAGACTATTGATAATTTATTTTACATTATCTTAGTCATAATATTTTTACTGGGCTAGTTGGGCTCACCCTTTCTTTCAATGTTCTCTTTAGGAAATGAGAATACAGCTGGGACGAGTCGGAGAAATGAGTGATGGTCCAGAAGATAGCATTAGTAGTCCTCACTATTCTGTTAAATAGTGTGACAATAAATGTAATGAGGACTCCTTGAGTATGGATATTGTCTAGATGACAATATTCCTATTAGAACGCTCAGTTTATGTATTGTAGTATGTTACACGACTGTTGTATAATTGAGTTTGTATTTAGATTTAGGTACCATATATCTGGCGACCCAAGATGGGTGATGTATACCTGTTTTGGGGGCGTCACATATTTTTTAATAAAAATATTTATTTCTGAAACTTTAATAATTCATAATAAATAGCCTTTTATCAGAAAAATACAAATTTTATGTCCATTCCATAGGAAATTTATTTCTCTACAATTTTATAGAAGAAAAGTTTCCCAAATTCCAAATTAAAAATGCCCAAAATCCACATACGGACGATTTTTAATACTTTAATTCCAACAAAATACTGATAAAATACCTCAATATTAATTTCTTCATTTATATTCACATAAAAATAAATATTTTCTTATCATATTAATCAATAATTAATTATTCACAAATAATATTATAGAATCACAATACTGACATCCAGGTCGTTCCTAGAAAAGAAGGAGCTTTTCGATAAGGATTTCTCCTTACTGGCGCGTAATTAGGTGACTAAACCCTTTTCCTTGACCAAACTTCCTTAGACATTGTCAATAATGCTATCTAATAATATTATTCAAATAATATGAATTATTGATCTGATAATGAAAAAAACTGTGCAGTGACAATTTTTAAAACAACAATAATATAAAATATCAACGCAGCAATTATTGAATCAATAAAATAAAATATTGAACAGTAATTACAATAATAATTATTGAGTAGTGCCTTCTTACGTAAGAATCAATAATTCAAAAATACTGTGCAATACCGTGTGTTAATGTGCAACCACGCGTATTACTATATTTTAACCACCGGGTATTCCAACAGTATTAACGGTAACAACTACGCCGTTATTTATAAAAACTCAAACTTGTCATTTTCTTCATCCGACCATTTTTTGTTATGGGACCCACAAATGGCTGTGCCATCGTACGAATATTTCTCGACAACAAGAATATTCCACGACCAAACAAATATTCTCCGACAACAATGAATATTTTATAACCACTTTCTTATTTCGTAAAATTTGCACATTTCACCCATAACCAAAGAATTATATCAAATTAACACCTTATTATTCACAATAATAATTAGAGAAAATTTAATTTTATTAATAAAATATTGGGGTCATACAACCTCCATTCCTTATGAAATTTCGTCCTCGAAATTGACGTACGTACCTGGTGTTTCAAAAAGGTGAGGGTACCTCGCTTTCATTTATGACTCTAACTCCCAGGTCATTTCCTCAATAGCATGGTTCCTCCATAAACTTTTAACTTGTGATATAACCTTTTTGCGTAGGACATGCTCCTTCTTATCCAAGATCTTGACAAGTACCTCTTCGTACGTTAAATCTTCGGTTATCTCGTCTGGTTCTAACTCAATAATGTGGTTCGGGTCTTTCACATATTTACGAAGCATAGATATGTGAAAAATATTATGAACACGAGACATGCTTGGAGGTAATGCGAGTCTATAGGCCACATTTCCTATTCGGTTAAGAATCTCAAAATGGACCAACAAATCGTAGATTGAGCTTTCCTCTCTTCCTGAATCTTGTAACTCCATTCTATGAAGCAACACGTAATAATACATGATCCCCAATATTAAATTTCACGTCTTTTCGATGAAGATCCGTATAACTCTTTTGTCAATCAAGTGCCGTTTGTATACGTTGTCGGATCATTTAGATCTTTTCTGTAGTCATGCATACCAACTCTGGTCTTAACAACTTTGCTTCTACCACCTCATCCCAACTCACTGGAGAGCGACACTTTCGTCTATACAATGCTTCGAATGGGGCCATGCCTATACTTGCCTGATAACAGTTGTTGTAGGAGAATTCCACCAATGTTAGGTACTTATCCCAACTCCCTTTCAAATCTAGGACACAGAGTCTTAATAGATCTTCAAGAGTTTGAATAGTCCTTTTTGATTGCCCGTCCATTTGAGGATGGTATGTCGAACTGAATCGTAAATTCGTGCCCATAGCTTTTTGCAAGCTAACCCAAAATCGCGAAGTGAATTTTGGGTCATGATCTGAAACTATGGATACTGGCATGCCATGCAATCTCATAATCTCATTTATGTACATACGAGCAGGATGTTCAAGGGAATAAGTCTCACGTATAGGCAAGAAATGGGCAGACTTGGTTAATCTATTAACAATAACCCAAATCGCATCTATGCCTTGAGAAACCTTGGGAAGACCCGTAACGAAATCCATGGTAATGTGTTTTCACTTCCATTTCGGAATCTCAAGTGGTTGCAATGGATCCTTTGGCACTTGATGCTCTGCCTTTACACGTTGACAAGTTAAACACCTCGAGATAAACTCTGCGATCTCTCTGTTCATATTGCTCCACCAAAATATATGTCGAAGATCGTGATACATTTTGGTACTCCTAAGATGGATTGTAAACGGTGTGTTATGTGCCTCCATCATGATTCTATGCTTTAAGTCAGAATCGTTAGGAACACAAAGTCTGGAATTGACTCGAAGTATTCCTTCTTCATCGATTCTTGCTTCTGGAATAGCACCTTCTTGTATTTTCTTCTTCATACGCATCAGCTCTAGGTTCGTAGCTTGAGCAGCTTTAACTTTATCGATTAAAGTCGATTCTACTCGTATATTTGATATCATCACGTGGGTACTTGGAACCTTTAACTCTATCTCCATCCTTTGCAAGTCATACAAAATGGGCATTTGCGTTGACAATATCGCACTCGTACCCACATATGATCTTCTACTCAATGCGTCAGCTATTACGTTCGCTTTTTCAGGATGGTATTGGATGGTATGATCGTAATCTTTCAACAGCTCGAGCCAACGTCGTTGCCACATGTTGAGTTCCTTTTGGGTGAAGAAATATTTGAGGCTTTTATGATCTGTATAGATCTCCACTTTCTCCCCATACAGGTAGTGTCTCCAGATTTGTTGCCAACTCCAAATCATGAGTAGGATAATTTCTCTCATATTCTTTGAGTTGTCGTGAGGCATAGGCTATGACTTTCCCATGTTGCATGAGAACACATCCTAACTCTTTGCCTGAAGCATCGTTGTAGATAACAAATCCATCCAAACCAGATGGTATTATCAGAACAGGTGCCGAAATGAGTCTCCTCTTGAGTTCTTGAAAACTCTTCTCGCATTCCTCGCTCCATACAAATTTTGTATCTTTTCAAATCAGCTGAGTTAACGGAGTAGCGATTCGAGAAAATCTTTCCACGAATCTCCGATAATAACCAGCTAAGCCCAGAAAGCTACATAATTCGGTCACCGACTTCGGTTGCTCCCAACTTTGTATTTCTTCAATCTTTATCGGGTCAACAGATACTCCATATTTTGACACCACGTGCCCAAGGAATGTTACTTCCTCAAGCCAGAACTCGCATTTTTTCAGCTTGGCATATAGCTTGTTATCACGAAACCTTTGAAGTACAAGCTTCAAATGGCGCTCATGATCTTCACGACTTTTGGAATAAATGAGAATGTCATCAATAAAGACGACAACGAACTAATCCAAATATTCTTTGAACACACGGTTCATCATATCCATGAAAGCAGCAGGAGCATTAGTCAATCCAAAAGACATGACTAAGAATTTATAATGCCCGTGTCGAGTTCTGAAGCAGTCTTCAATATCCTTAGTTTTAATCTTCAGTTGATGACATCTAGAACGAAGATCGATCTTTGAAAAGAATTGTGCTCCTTGCAACTGGTCGAACAGGTCATCAATGCGAGGTAGTGAATACCTATTCTTGATAGTGACATGTGTGACGCCCCCAAAATAGGTATACATCACCTATTCTGAGTCGCCAAATACATTGTACAGAATACAAATACAATCTTTAATATACAACAAGTGAGCTATGAGTTTTAATACAAATACTACCTTCTAGACAATATCCACTCTCAGAATAAGTCCTCATTACATTTATTATCACACTATTTAACAGAATAGTGAGGACTACTATTACTATCATCTGGACCGTCACTTCGTTCCCCGACTAGTCCCGGCTATGTTCTCATTTCCTGAAGAGAACAGTGAAAGAAAGGGTGAGCTCAACTAGCCCAGTAAGAAATATTATGACTGTAAGACCCCGAATTTTATGAAATAAAAGTATTCAATTTTTCTTATAATTACTATTCAGTAAATGGTTAAATTGATAAAAGTTTAAAGTTAAGGGTGATATGTGAATTTTTTTCAAAATAAGCAAGTGGTTATAAAATAATCATTGTTGTCGGGGAATATTCGTTTGGTCGTGGAATATTCTTTCTGTCGGGGAATATTCGTACGACGGCGCAGCCATTTGTGGGCCCCATAACAGAATAACTGTCGGATGAAGAAAACGACAAATTTGAGTTTTTACAAATAACAGCGTAGTTGTTACCGTTAACACTGTTGGAATACCCGGTGGTTAAAATACAGTAATACGCGTTATTGCACAGTAGCACACGGTATTGCACAGTATTTTTGAAATTATTGATTCTTACGTAAGAAGGCGCTACTCAATAATTGTTACAGTAATTACTGTTCAATATTTTATTGATTCAATAATTTCTACGTTGAAATTTTATATATTGATGATGAAAAATATAAGAGTTGCATTTTATGATGATTAAATGCATTAATTAGTAAAGTGTAAACAATTAAAATAAATTGTTTATAAATTTAAGTAATGTTATTCTTTCAATATCATTATACCGAAATATTGGTATGAATTTTATTGTAGAATTTCTATCTTTTGTGTCGGGGTTACTATTCATGAGTTACGAATATTACTCTTGAGATTAAAACTATATGTTGATCATATTATTTTTATCATCATATATAACATTTTTATAACCCTGATGTTGAAATTCTCTTTCACTGGAGTGTAAAGATGGGTAGATTATTGGTATGATCATGACTAGGGTTCTCTTTGGCCTGTAGTGCAAAGTTGAATTGTGACTGGTATGATCATGACCATTGAATTTATAATTGAATATCTTAAGCTTAAGTGCAAAGGTGAATTGATCAACATGGTTATAATTATTGTTTATATAAATTCTGAAATGATTATATATTTCTTTGAGATATGAATATATTTGGCCTGTAGTGCAAATATGAATTGTTGATGAATATCTTTGGCCGGTAGTGCAAAGATGAACTGTTGTTGAATATCTTTGGCCTGTAGTGCAAAGATGAAATATTGATGAATATCTTTGGCCTGTAGTGCAAAGATGAATTGTTGATGAATATCTTTGGCCCGTAGTGCAAAGATGACATGTTGTTGAATATCTTTGGCCAGTAGTGCAAAGATGGTTTGTTGATGAATATCTTTGGCCCGTAGTGCAAAGATGGATTTGTTAGTATGATTATAAACAGGAATTGTGATTTGGTATAACCATGATCTTTGATGTTTCAGGTAAAGACAGGTGATGAAAATATTCTTCGTCCTGGGTGCGAAGAAAAAATTTATAGTCACAATTATGATTATGAGTTATTCATATGATTGTAGAAAGGAACTGTTGAGTGATGTTACATGGATAAAATATTGTTGGTGAATTTTTAACATGGAGAAGATAATAGACTTTATAGTCTATTTGACTCTTCTAATGGATTGCTCGTTCCGCTGCAACTATGGTTGAAATTTTTATCATTTGCCATATGTTCTAAATCTCTGATTTATTGTTGATGAAGGCTATTGATAATTGAATTATCTTTAGTCATGACATTCTTTACTGAGCTAGTTGTGCTCACCCTTTTGCTTCACAATTCCTTTCAGGTAATAAGAGTGTAGCTGGGTCGAGCGGGGGTAACAAGGGAATAGAACGGTGGTCATCATTTAGTAGTTATATTTGGTGAAGAAAATAGGGTGAGGCGAACCCAACGTTGGAAGGGTGTTTTGTCACTATCATACAAGATGTCTAATGACATACAACCTCGTGTCATCATAGGACAGGGTTGTGCTCATCCACTTGCTGAGTATATCTATGGGCACTACCTATATAATCTTGGTGTTTGTTTGAAGTATAATTCTCAATTAGAGACAGTGGAGATAATGATAAGTCAAGAGAAGACTCACCATTGGGAAGAATATGATAGTAATCTTCTCGTTTTTCTTTGGGGTCTATTGGGTCAACCAAGGATAATTCTGTGGCCATATGATATCTATCATAACCTAGACGCGTGGCCTCCCATGTACGAAGGTTTTCTTGAGCACTTCCCAAAGATTCTAATTTCTAAAACAGTTTTTGACTATACCTTTATGTAAGGTGTCGTTGTGAGGTGACGTCCACGGTTGGAACATGAGTCACATTTGGTATATAATTGTATCCAAACTCACAGCATATGTGTTGTTATATTTTGCACGACAATTGTTGTAATAAAGTTATAGTTGTTTTCTGTACCATGTATTTGGCGACTCAGAATAGGTTGGATGGAATGGACCTATTTTGGGGTCGTTACATTTGGTATCAGAGCTATAAGTAAAGAGCCCCGAGCCTCTCGCTGGTGACTTCCTATTGATGGGGGATGCACCGAAGCCAGACTCTCCGTAGGGGACGCCGTTCTGCGGTGGCAAACTGATAGGTATCAATGTAAGGTGCTGACATAGGTTGGTGTCCAGAGTTACATTTGGTATCAGAGCTTGGGATATGATCTCTGACGGAGATCGGGGAATACAACTAGGAGGGGAGAGATGAGTAAATCCTTCGCTAGTGTGTCCTACCTAAGCTTATTTGTTGGTCAGTCATAATATCGGGATATTATGTGATATGTTAATTTGTTAAATTAACACTTATTTTGAAGCTGTATTCTAGAATGTTATTTGAAATACAGGAGATGAGCAATGGAGAAATTATGATGACAGAGAAGATGGAAATTGAAATGAAAGGAAGGTATTCTCAACTCTTTGAAATACCAGGTACGTAAATTTCGGGGACGAAATTTCATAAGGAAGGGAGATTGTAAGACCCCGAATTTTATGAAATAAAAGTATTCAATTTTTCTTATAATTACTATTCAGTAAATGGTTAAATTGATAAAAGTTTAAAGTTAAGGGTGATATGTGAATTTTTTTTCAAAATAAGCAAGTGGTTATAAAATAATCATTGTTGTCGGGGAATATTCGTTTGGTCGTGGAATATTCTTTCTGTCGGGGAATATTCGTACGACGGCGCAGCTATTTGTGTGGGCCCATAACGAATAACTGTCGGATGAAGATAACGATAAAAATTGAGTTTTTATAATTAACGGCGTAGTTGTTACCGTTAACATTGTTGGAATACCCGGTGGTTAAAATACAGTAATACGCGTTATTGCACAGTAGCACACGGTATTGCACAGTATTTTTGAAATTATTGATTCTTACGTAAGAAGGCACTACTCAATAATTGTTACAGTAATTACTGTTCAATATTTTATTGATTCAATAATTTCTACGTTGAAATTTTATATTATTGTTGTTCAATAATTGTTGCTGCACAGTATTTCCCATTATCAGATCAATAATTCATATTATTTGAATAGTATTATTAGATAGCATTATTGGCAATGTCTAGAAAGTTCTGTCTAAGGAGAGGTTTGGTCATCTAATTGCGCGCCAGTAAGGAGAAATCCTTATTGGAAAGCCCCCTCTTTCCTGGGAACGGCCTGGTTGTCATAAATGTGATTCTATAATATTATTTGTGAATAATTAATTATTGATTCATATGATAAGGAAATATTTATTTTATGTGGATATAAACGAGGGATATATTTTTGTGGTTAAAAATGAAGGAGTTAATGTTGAGATTTTTATCTGTATTTTTGTCGGAATGGAGGTATTAAAAATCAGGGTTTTTGAGATATTTTGCGGGGGTTATAATTTTTAATCCGACCGTTGGATCGTGGTAATTTTTGGATATGTTATACATATATAAGTTGAGTATATGTCCATAAATTTTGAACCGTTAAAAATGAACGTATGATTTATTATGAATTTTACGAGATGACTGGTTCAGAAATTGTTGAATTTTCGGAGTTTATCATTTTGGTGGAAAATTCTAGAATTGGTGGGCCCCCACTTGTGGTTGGTGAAGAAATGTGCTGAATTATATTTCAAATGTGGTGGGTGGGAATAGTAGCAGGTAAAGTCCATCAGGTTGCAGGTCAAACCTACCAAAATTTTCCTATAAATAGAGGGCTAATTAGAATTGAAAATCACAACAGAAACATAAGCTTTCTCTCTTTTCTCTCTCTATATTATGAAGCATATTTTGTGAGATTTTAGATACTTGGTGAGTTGCTATTCATCAGTGCAAGTTTCCTTCAGCATCATATCCGATATCCAGTCAGAAGTACTGCTCTTTTGAGGTAAGGGATAGTAAGGGATTGTAAGGGATAGTAAGGATAGTAAGGGATAGTAAGGGTATTTAAGGGATTTTAAGAGTTTTATGTTTTTTTTAGTTTCGTAATTTTTCTGATCTTCAAAAATTCTGGAAAAATTTGAAAATGATATTTTGATGAGTTTTCTTGATTGTGTCCAAAAATGGTGATTTTTGGATTATAGATTGAGAGTTATGAATTTTATGAGAAAAGACTATTTTAAAAGTAACCGCTTATAATTCCTTGTGGTTAACTCCAAAATTGATGAAATTTTTATTGGGAGTACATGTATATGATAGAAGTATACTCTGTAAATTTTAGAATTTTAGACAAAAGTACAATTTTTGATAAATGTCTAAATATTCGGCTATTTTGGCCATATGAAAAATAGTAAATGACTTTTAAAAAACTGAGAAAAATAAATGTTCACTATGGGACTATATTATGCTAAATCTCAGAAAAGAAATATTTTTGGAACTGATTTGGTATTTTTCATGAAAATGGTCTAGTTATGAGTAAATGAATTAAATATGTTTTGTGAAGAAGAAAATTAGAAAATAGGATTTTATGGCTTGAGAATCCTATATGAGGTATATGCAGATTTTTGGATGAGAGTTTTGGTTATTGATGATGAAATTATAAGAGATTTGGCATTTTATGATGATTAAATGCATTAATTAGTAAATGTAAACAATTAAAATAAATTGTTTATAAATTAAAGTAATGTTATTCTTCAATATCATTATACCGAAATATTGGTATGAAATTTAATTGTAGAATTTCTATCTTTTGTGTCGGGGTTACTAATTCATGAGTTACTAATATTACTACTTGAGATTAAAACTATATGTTGATCATATTATTTTTATCATCATATATAACAATTTTTAAACCCTGATGTTGAAATTCTCTTTCACTGGAGTGTAAAGATGGGTAGATTATAGGTATGATCATGACTAGGGTTCTCTTGGCCTGTAGTGCAAAGTTGAATTGTGACTGGTATGATCATGACCATTGAATTTATAATTGAATATCTTAAGCTTAAGTGCAAAGGTGAATTGATCAACATGGTTATAATTATTTGTTAATATAAATTCTGAAATGTATATAATTTCTTCTTTGAGATATTAAAATATTTGGCCTGTAGTGCAAATATGAAATTTGTTGAATATCTTTGGCCTGTAGTGCAAAGATGAACTGTTGTTTGAATATCTTTGGCCTGTAGTGCAAAGATGAAATATTGATGAATATCTTTGGCCTGTAGTGCAAAGATGAATGTTGATGAATATCTTTGGCCCCTAGTGCAAAGATGACTTGTTGAATATCTTTGGCCCGTAGTGCAAAGATGATTTTTGATGAATATCTTTGGACCCGTAGTGCAAATATGGATTTGTTATTATGATTATAAACAGAATTGTGATTTGTTAAACCATGATCTTTGATGTTTCAGGTAAAGACAGGTGATGAAAATATTCTTCGTCCTGGGTGCGAAGAAAAAATTATAGTCACAATTATGATTATGAGTTATTCATATGATTGTGGAAAGGAACTGTTGATTGATGTTACATGGATAAAATATTGTTGGTGGATTTTTAACATGGAGAAGATAATAGACTTTATAGTCTAATTTACTCATCTAATGGATTGCTCGTTCCGCTGCAACTATGTTGAAATTTTTATCATTTGCCATATGTTCTAAATCTCTGATTTATTGTTGATGAAGGCTATTGATAATTGAATTATCTTTAGTCATGACATTCTTTACTGAGCTATGTTGTGCTCACCCTTTTGCTTCACAATTCCTTTCAAGTAATAAGAGTGTAGCTGGGTCGAGCGGGGGTAACAAGGGAATAGAACGGTGGTCATCATTTAGTAGTTATATTGGTGAAGAAAATAGGGTGAGGGCGAACCCAACGTTGGAAGGTGTTTTGTCACTATCATACAAGATGTCTAATGACATACAACCTCGTGTCATCATAGGACAGGGTTGTGCTCATCCACTTGCTGAGTATATCTAATGGCATACCTATATAATCTTGGTGTTTGTTTGAAGTATATTCTCAATTAGAGACAGTGGAGATAATGATAAGTCAAGAGAAGACTCACCATTGGGAAGAATATGATAGTAATCTTCTCGTTTTTCTTTGGGGTCTATTGGGTCAACCAAGGATAATTCTGTGGCCATATGATATCTATCATAACCTAGACGCGTGGCCTCCCATGTACGAAGGTTTTCCTTGAGCACTTCCCAAAGATTCTAATTTCTAAAACAGTTTTTGACTATACCTTTATGTAAGGTGTCGTTGTGAGGTGATGTCCACGGTTGAACATGAGTCACATTTGGTATATATTGTATCCAAACTCACAGCATATGTGTTGTTATATTTTGCACGACAATTGTTGTAATAAAGTTATAGTTGTTTTCTGTACCATGTATTTGGCACATCAGAATAGGTTATGGAATAGACCTATTTTGGGGTCGTTACAAATGACTAATATAAGGCAGAATAAATTATCGTTAACCTCAACAGTGTTAAACTGGAAAATTAACAAACACCAAGTTAACTGCAAGCGGAATAAGTAATTCCATTAAAAATAGTTAAGTATTAGAATAAAATCTAACTATCTTTTATGATTTAAAAAGGATTTTCGTCACTTTTATCGCTGGGACCCAGCTTAATAAAAAATCCACATCATCCCTGCACTACGGGCCAATGATATTCATTAGTATTACG
>CM029022.1:55467905-55600928 GCA_016801055.1 Panax notoginseng
AGGCTCGGGTACCACTTCTATAGTTGGGTTTTTATCTCCTGAAATTCAATAGGAGCTATTCAATATGAGATTTTAGGAATGGATTTTGTATCGGGTTGAAGATCAATACAAAAATTTAATATCACGCTCTGGGTTAGGCTAGAAAATTCTTCAGGAATACGTCAGGAAATTCACTAACAACAGAAAATACATTCAAATCTGACGTATTTTTGTTCAAGTCCATGACATGGGCTAAGAAAGCTTGACATCCATTTTTCAATAAACGAATAGCTTTGTGGCTTGATATGACAGTGACTGATTTTAGTGGTTTAGTAGTTGAATTCGTATGACAGTTGGTTAGGAATATGAAAAACTAACAACCTTACGAAAACAATCAATTTTGGCTGATGAGTAGTTAACCAATCAATTCCTAAAATCACATCAAAGCAAGTATCTTTAAAGAGATAAGGTCAACAGGAAATGTGATTGTGCCAACTTGGATTAAGCAAGATTTATAAATTGTAGATGTAACGAAGGTTTCACCCAACGGAGTTTAACAGACAAGTCAAAGTCAATTTCTCGGAGTCAAGTTTAAACGTTGAGTACAAGCAGGAGAGATAAAAGAATGGGTAGAACCGGTGTATCTAGTAAAGTATAAACTTTGCAAGAATTAAGATTAGCTTACCCGTGATCACCTCGTTGGGTTTCTCGCGTTTGACCAGTCACGATAAATGCCCTTCCAGGAACCGCTGATTTTGACTTATCCGGGACAACTTTTGGAGTCACCATCCCCGCTGAACTTGGTTTGCTAAGAACACTCTCGAGCTATATGACCCTCCTTTCTACAGTTATAACATACCTTGGAATGTTGTAGGTAGTTTGGGCTGATATGTCCCTCTTTCCACATTTGTAAATACGACCGGTGGTCGTTCTCCTCCCTAGAAACAGTTGATGTTTGTGCTGACGTCTTCACGTTATCATTGTTTGTACCGTCTCTTCTTGAAATCTCCTCCCAACTCGCTCCTTTTATTATCACGACCACGATTACACCAGAGTGGTTACGCTTTTGTCTGAATGTTTTCTCCCTGCTGGTTTTCATTGCTTCGATGACTGCCACCACGTGTATGACCTGGTTGTGGTCCCTCGGTTGCACATACTCATTATCTCGCTCTAATAATTGAGCCTATTTACAACATCTGAATATAAAGAATATTTATGAGAGATAAGATATTGCCGAATCTCGGGTTTTAGACCTCTCAGAAACATCCTTGTCATTCGTTCCTCATTTTCGACCAAATGAGGTGCAAACCTGGATAACTCTGCAAACTTCGCTTCGTACTGGGACAGTCATGTTGTTTTGTTCCAGTCTGATAAACTCCACCTCCTTCATATGACGAATACTTCGGGAAAGTACTTGTCATTAAACAGTTTCTGAAACGTTTCTCAGGACATGTTGAGTGCGTCAGGCTGGATGGGTATGCTTCACAGACTCCCACCAGTAGTCTGCCTCACCGAGGAACATAAAAGTGGCGAATGGAACTTCTGTTCCTCCGAGCATCCCAAGACATCGAATATCTTGGTAATTTGCTTGACCCACGTTTCCGCCATGATCGGATCCGCATTCCCTTAAATTCTGGTGGTCCCAATCTTTGAACTGCTTAGCTGTGACAAACCGCGCTTTGTTATCATTTCCACCCGTATTCTGCACACGAGTCTCCCTGTTGATTTTGCATGACTGCAAAAAGCTCCTAAACATTCCATCATTCATCGTTTGCTCGGTAACAATGTTTATAGGAGGAATATTGCCTTCCTGTTGCACGTTCCCCTGGGTGGTGATCAAGGGTGTCTCCACGGTCTGATTTACTCCATTATTAATGTTCTCAGCTGCCATTCTTATAATACTGCCATAAAACAAGGGTTAATAGTCCATATCAATATTATCCCTATACTTTGACCGACCAAATAAACACCAAATAAACTTAGTTAGGTCATACTAGCGAAGGAATTCCCCGTCTCTCCCCTCCTAGTTCTTGTCTCACATCTCAGCCAGGGATCATATCCTAAGCTCTGATACCAACTGTGACGCCCCAAAATAGGTATACAACACCCATTCTGAGTCGCCAAATACATGGTACAGAAAATAACTACAACTTCAATAATACAATTGTCGTGCAAAATACGACAACACATACTGTGAGTTTAAATACAAATATTGTATTCTAGACAATATCCACACTCAAATAAATCTCAATACATTTATTCAAACACTATTTTACAGAAATAGTGAGGGATGCTAAAAACATCTTTCTAGAACCATCACTCCATACCCGATAGATCCTGCTATGTTCTCACCTCTGAGAAGAAAAATGGAACAAAAGGAAAAGGGTGAGCTCAACTAGCCCAGTAAAGAATATTATGACTAAGATAATATACAACAATTATCATTAGTATTCAACAGGGAATAATCTGATAAAATATTTAATCGACAACAAGTTTTAGATCAACAACTGCAGCGGAAACAACAAACTATTAGAAGAGTCAAGTAGAGAATGAATTCTACTTTCTTCTAAGATTTAAAAGTTCATCATCAATATTTTATCCCTGTAACATCAATTGATAATCATTTTTATCCAAATATTCATCTTTGCACTACAGGCCAAAGATATTCATTTGTATCACCTGTCAGTCATGTTCATCTCAACACCTGTTCATCTTTGCACTACAGGCCAAAGATATTCATCAAGTAATCATACATCTTTGCACTAAGGCCAAAGATATTCATCAAGTAATCATACATCTTTGCACTACAGGCCAAGATATTCAGTTATCATCATTTAGGACAGAGAATGATGAAAAATATTTTAAAGGAAACGAATCCAGTGAGACAGAAGGACAAATATTAGGGATTCGTTATAACAGTTTATCCAAGATCAATAATACTTCATAATAATCAATTGTGAAGCAAAATTCAAAATAAAGATCAAAACATGGATACAATCAAAGATAGTAACCATAATAGACATCTTGGACAAAAAGGGAAATTTTATTTTTCGGTGAATAGTGCCGTATTCGTGAATAGTGAGTATAGTGAATAGTAACGTAACGTGAATAGTAACCCCGACACAAAAAGTTCTAAATTTGATAAAAAATCATATCAATATTTCAGCATAATGATATTGAAGAAAATAATATCATTTAGAAGAAAATAATATCCCTTATCAAGATATCAGTACTTCTGGTCGGAATACGGTATAAGGCTGAAAGAAACTTGCTTGATGAATAGAAAAACTCTCAAAGTATCTAAATACTCACAAAATACACTCATAATCTAGAGAGAGAAAGAGAGAAAATTGTTTCTGGTGTGATTTTCAATTCTAACTTAGCCCTCTATTTATAGGAAAATGTTAGCACACGAAGCAGACTTAACCTGCAACCTGATGCTTTACCTGCTACTATTCTCACCACCATATTTGAATAAAAATCTCTGCACATTTCTTCACCAACCAAGAGTGGGGGCACCAATTCTTGAATTTTCCACCAAAATGATTAACTCCAAAAAATTCAACAATTTCTGAACCAGTCATCTCGTAAAATTCATAATAAAATCATACGTTCATTTTTAACGGTTCAAAATTTGTGGACATATACTCAACTTATATATGTATAACATATCCAAAAATTACCACGATCCAACGGTCGGATTAAAAATTATAACCCCCGCAAAAATCTCAAAAACCCTGATTTTCCATTCCGACAAAAATAATGATAAAAATCTCAACATTAACTCCTTCATTTTTAACCACAAAAAATATCCCTCATTTATATCCACATAAAATAAAATTTCCTTATCATATGAATCAATAATTAATTATTCACAAATAATATTACAGAATCACATTTATGACAACAGGCCGTTCCCATGAAAGAGGGGGCTTTCCAATAAGGATTCTCCTTACTGGCGCGCAATTAAATGACCAAACTCTCATTAGACAGAACTTTCTAGACATTGCCAATAATATTATCTAATATATTATTCAAATAATATGAATTATTGATCTGATACTGGAAAATACTGTACACAACAACAATTATTGAAACAACAATAATATAAAATATCAACGCAGCAATTATTGAATCAATAAAATAAAATATTAAACAATAATTACTGTAACAATTATTGAGTAGTGTCTTTTACGTAAGAATCAATAATGGTGCAATACTGTGTGCTACTGTATTTTAACCATCGGGTATTCCAACAGTATTAACGGTTAACAACTACGCCGTTATTTATAAACAACTTATACTTGTCGTTCTCTTCATCCAATCGCTTTCCGTTATGGGGCCCACACAATGCTGCGCTGTCGTACGAATATTCCCCGACAGCAAGAATATTCCACGACCAAACGAATATTCCCGACAAAATGAATAATTTATAACCACTTGCTTATTTTGCAAAATTTGCACATTTCACCCATAACCAAAGTTTTATATCAAATTAATCCCTTATTATTCACAATAATATTTAGAAAAAATTTGATTTTATTCATTAATAAGTGGGGGTCTTACAGCCTTACCATATTTCCACCTAATTAATCCAATGAGTACTAACTAGGATTGCATATTAATTTTTTTAACATCTTTCAAGGATTAATAAAAAGACCTATTTCAGTTATTTTGCTATTTTCATAATTTTCATGCAAGACGCTTAAACTAGATTCATTAAGCACAAACTCTTAACAAAGTTACACATGTCATACAAGTACTTTCATCTCATACACTGTAATGTTATCCTTAACAAGAATCAACCAATTCTTGCGTTATTATATTCAAATCTAATCTAAGATTTCATCTTTTAATTTCATCAAAGATACCAGATTAACTGCTAGTTAGACAATTAATAGATAAAGCACAAAATATAATAATCAACTCAATAGGATCAACAAGTGAAAATAATGATAATTGAATTATTGAATTGCAAAAGGTTCCATTGTATTCCTAATAAATAAATTATTTCATCATATAATAAAAACCAAAAGATTTAAAATTAAATAACATCTCAAGTACAGATACAGAAATTAAGAAAAGAAGAAAACTCTGTCGATGAATCTCTAGTCTCTAAGCTTCAATCTCCATCTTGTGTGTTCTCTAATGAAATCTCCAAGCTCTAATAGAAGTGGATCTCAATGAATTAGAGTCAAAAGTTTTTCAAATCCAAGTTATAATCAAGTATTTATAGTCCTAATGAAAATCCTAGCAAGTTAGGGAACTAACAATCCTATTCTAGCTCAAATTGGACAACATAACAACCAAATCAGCTCTCTCCCCGACGTTCGGTGCATCCTGCGCTGCTCCTAGGCCAATTTGGGAGTGCCCACGCTAGAGGTGTAGAAAATCTGATGGTTTGGAGTGCCCCACGCTGCTTTCGGCGCGCCCCGCGTTGTGCAATTTGCTGTTGCGCCGTTTTTTGGTAAAAAGGCCATAACTTTTGATCCAGAAAAAGTTACGGGGTCTTCTACCTACCAAATAGAAGATCTCGACTAAATCTACAACTAACATTCTTTGAGAATTAACAGATTCTATCGGATCAAGTCGAAATTGGGCTCCAAGTGGCTGCTATGTAAATGGCTAACATGATAACTCTGAGCTTTGATCTCTGATAAAAAGATCAAAACTTTTTCATATGAACTCTAATTAGGAAGATTCAAGATGTTTTGAAAAGCTAAGAAGTAAACATACAATAAAATCCAAGTTCTAAGCCAAGAACATGCATCCAACTTAGCATTAAAAGCTCTACGATTTCCCCTTCTTGCCTTTGTTTGCATATTATACTCTAAAAGATGTCTGGATTGCTTTTCCTTAATTCTTCATGTCAATGTCATGTCATAGCCTACAAAATAACATAAAATTATGAAATGCACACAAAAAAGCAGAGATTAACAATAATCCAAGTCTAATGAGATTCGATTCGTAGGTCTAAAATTTACTCATCAACAACAGAAACACAAGTGAAACACTTTGCCTATATGAACTAGAAGTGGAGCCACTTCTTATAGAGAGTTTTGGTTTACTCTCTTAGAGGTTCATGAAACAGGGTATTGTGCATGGCTATATTAGCGTAAAAAAATTGAGAATACTCATCGTGGTAGGAGGATTTTATGTGTGTATGACAATTCCAATCATATCATATAGAAGTAGAGGTTAATTCAATCTATGGACACAATAAACTTCGATGTGACTTTGAGTTTTTACACTAAGAGAAGGTTCAATGTTCGTCACACCTTCGTTTATGCACACATACCTTGGAATTGTTTGGGAGAAATATAGTTTTTCCAAACAAGTGCGGGATTGTTAGAAATTGCACCTTATTTTATATTTTGGACACTTTATTATTGTCAAGTTTGGCTTTAATAAAACCCATTAATGGACATAATTTAAGTAAATAAAAGGTGTAATTCGTTTCTCTAAGTTGTAGAGAATAAGAGATAATTCATTTGATTTGTATAAAAATTATTTGATTTGTGTTATTGTGAGACATTAATCAATAAGGTGCAAAGTTGTTTTGATAAAACTATTCTTCCTTGTCCCATTTAATAGAAAAGACTACTAGTTGCTTTAAAAGTATAAGTGATGGTCTTATTTTATTTTGAAACAAAAGAAAAATAATGAGAACTATTCATATTTTGTGACGCCCCCAAAATAGGTATACAACACCCATTCTGAGTCGCCAAATACATGGTACAGAAAATAACTACAACTTCAATAATACAATTGTCGTGCAAAATACGACAACACATACTGTGAGTTTAAATACAAATATTGTCTTCTAGACAATATCCACACTCAAATAAATTATCAATACAATTATTCAAACACTATTTTACAAAAATAGTGAGGACTGCTAAAACATCTTTCTAGAACCATCACTCCATACCTCGACTAGATCCTGCTATGTTCTCACCTCCTAAGAAGAAAAATGGAACAAAAAGAAAAAGGGTGAGCTTAACTAGCCCAGTAAATAATATTATGACTAAGATAATATACAACAAATTATCATTAGTATTCAACAGGGAAAAATCTGATAGAATATATAATCGACAACAAGTTTTAGATCAATAACTGCAACGGAAACAGCAAACCATTAGAAGAGTCAAGTAGAGAATGAATTCTACTTTCTTCTAAGATTTAAAAGTTCTCATCATCAATATTTTATCCTTGTAACATCAATTAATAATCATCTTTATCCAAATATTCATCTTTGCACTACAGGCCAAAGATATTCATTTGTATCACCTGTCAGTCATGTTCATCTCAACACCTGTTCATCTTTGCACTATAGGGCAAAGATATTCATCAAGTAATCATACATCTTTGCACTACATGCCAAAGATATTCATCAAGTAATCATACATCTTTGCATTACAGGCCAAAGATATTCAGTAATATCATCATTTAGGACTGAGGATGATGAAAAATATTTTAAAGGAAATGAATCCAGTGAGACAGAAGGACAAATATTAGGGATTCGTATAACAGTTTATCCAAGATCAATAATACTTCATAATAATCAATTGTGAAGCAGAATTCAAAAATAGAGATCAAAACATGGATACAATCAAAGATAGTAACCATAATAGACATCTTGGACAAAAAGGGAAAATTTTATTTTTTGGTGAATAGTGTCGTATTCGTGAATAGTACCGTATACGTGAATAGTGCCGTATACGTGAATAGTAACCCCGACACAAAAAGTTCCAAATTTGATAAAAACTCATATCAATATTTCAGCATAATGATATTGAGAAAATAATATCATTAAGAAGAAAATAATATCCCTTACCTCAAGATATCAGTACTTCTGGTCGGAATACCAGTATAAGGCTGAAAGAAACTTGCTCTGATGAATAGAAACTCTTAAAGTATCTAAATACTCACAAAATACACTCAATAATCTAGAGAGAGAAAGATAGAAAACTTGTTCCTGGTGTAATTTTCAATTCTAACTTAGCCCTCTATTTATAGGAAAATGTTAGCACGCCGAAGCAGACTTAACCTGTAACCTGATGGCTTTACCTGCTACTATTCCCACCCACCACATTTGAGTAAAAATCTCAGCACATTTCTTCACCAACCAAGAGTGGGGCCCACCAATTCTAGAATTTTTTACCAAAATGATTAACTCCGAAAATTCAACAATTTCTGAACCAGTCATCTCGTAAAATTCATAATAAATCATACGTTCATTTTTAACGGTTCAAAATTTGTAGACATATACTCAACTTATATATGTATAACATATCCAAAAATTACCACGATCCAACGGTCGGATTAAAAAATTATAACCCCCGCAAAATATCTCAAAAACCCTGATTTTTAATACCTCCATTCCGACAAAAATACTGATAAAAACCTCAACATTAACTCCTTCATTTTTAACCACAAAAATATATCCCTCATTTATATTCACATAAAATAAATATTTCCTTATCATATGAATCAATAATTAATTATTCACAAATAATATTACAGAGTCACATTTATGACAACCAGGCCGTTCCCAAAAAAGAGGGGGCTTTCCAATAAGGATTTCTCCTTACTGGCGCGCAATTAGATGACCAAACCTCTCCTTAAACAGAACTTTCTAGACATTGCCAATAATGTTATCTAATAATATTATTCAAATAATATGAATTATTGATCTGATACTGAAAAATACTGTACAACAACAATTATTGAAACAACAATAATATAAAATATCAACACAACAATTATTGAATCAATAAAATAAAATATTAAATAATAATTACTGTAACAATTATTGAGTAGTGTCTTCTTACGTAAGAATCAATAATTGGTGCAATACCGTGTGCTACTGTATTTTAACCACCGGGTATTCCAACAGTATTAACGGTAACAACTACGCCGTTATTTATAAACAACTTATACTTGTCATTTTTTTCGTCCAATCGCTTTTCGTTATGGGGCCCACACAAGACTGCGCCGTCGTATGAATATTCCCCGACAGCAAGAATATTCCACGACCAAACGAATATTCCCCGACAAAATGAATAATTTATAACCACTTGCTTATTTTATAAAATTTGCACATTTCACCCATAACCAAAGTATTATATCAAATTAACCCCTTATTATTCACAATAATATTTAGAGAAAATTTGATTTTATTCATTAATAAGTTGGGGTCTTACAACCTCCCCTCCTTATGAAATTTCGTCCTTGAAATTGACGTACGTACCTGATATTTCGAAAAGGTGAGGATACCTCGCTTTCATTTCTGATTCCAACTCCCAGGTCATTTCTTCAATAGCATGGTTTCTCCACAAAACCTTAACTTGTGGTATAACCTTTGTGCGTAGGGCATGCTCTTTCCTGTCCAAGATCTTAAAAGGTACCTCCTCGTACGTTAAATCTTCAGCTATCTCGTCTGGTTCTAACTCAATAATGTGGTTCGGGTCTTTAACATATTTACGAAGCATAGATATGTGAAAAACATTATGAACACGAGACATGCTTGGAGGTAATGCGAGTCTATATGCCACATTTCCTATTCGCTCAAGAATCTGAAATGGACCAATAAATCGTGGATTGAGCTTTCCTCTCTTCCCAAATTTTGTAACTCCTTTCCATGGAGCCACACGCAACAATACATGATCCCCAATATTAAATTCCACGTCCTTCCGATGAAGATCCGCATAACTCTTTTGTCGATCCTGTGCCGTTTGTATACGTTGTCGAATCGTTTGGATCTTCTCTGTAGTCATGCGTACCAACTCTGGTCCCAATAATGTTGCTTCACCCACCTTGTCCCAGCATACTAGAGAACAACATTTTCTTCCATACAACGCCTCGAATGGAGCCACACCTATGCTCGCCTGAAAACTGTTGTTGTAGGAGAATTCTACCAATGGTAGGTACTTATCCCAACTTCCTTTGAGATCTAGGACACAGAGTCTTAATAGATCTTCAAGAGTTTGAATAGTCCTCTCTGATTGTCCGTCCGTTTGAGGATGGTATGCCGAACTGAATCGTAAATCTGTGCCCATAGCTTTCTGTAAGCTAACCCAAAATCGTGAAGTGAATCTTGGGTCACGATCCGAAACTATGGATACTGGCATGCCATGCAATCTCATAATCTCGTTCACGTACATACTAGCAAGACGTTCAAGGGAATAAGTCTCACGTATTGGCAAGAAATGAGTGGACTTGGTTAATCTATCAACAATAACCCAAATCGCATCTATGCCTTGAGAAACCTTGGGAAGACCCGTAACAAAATCCATAGTAATGTGTTCCCACTTCCATTTCGGAATCTCAAGTGGTTGCAATGGACCCTTTGATACTTGATACTCCGCTTTTACACGTTGACAAGTTAAACATCTCGAGATAAACTCCGCGATCTCTCTTTTCATATTGCTCCACCAAAATGTATGTCGAAGATCGTGATACATTTTGGTACTCCCAGGATGGATTGCAAACGGTGTGTTGTGTGCCTCCATCATTATTCTATGCTTTAAGTCAAAATTGTTAGGAACATAAAGTCTGGAGTTGACTCGAAGTATTCCTTCTTCATTGATTCTTGCTTCTGGAATAGCACCTTCTTGTACTTTCTTCTTCATACGCATCAGCTCCATGTCCGTAGCTTGAGCAGCTTTAACTTTATCGATTAAAGTCGGTTCTACTCGTATATTTGATATTATCATGTGGGTACTTGGAGCCTTCATCTCTATCTCCATCCTTTGCAAGTCATACAAAATGGGCCTTTGTGTTAACAACATTGCACTTGTACCCGCGTATGATCTTCTACTCAATGCGTCAGCTACTACGTTCGCTTTTCCAGGATGATATTGGATGGTATGATCGTAATCTTTCAACAGCTCGAGCCAACGTCGCTGCCGCATGTTGAGTTCCTTTTGGGTGAAGAAACATTTGAGGCTTTTATGATTTGTATAGATCTCCACTTTTTCCCCATACAGGTAGTGTCTCCAGATCTTCAACGCGAAAATGACTGCTGCCAACTCCAAATCATGAGTAGGATAATTCCTCTAATATTCTTCGAGTTGTCGCGAGGCATAGGCTATGACTTTCCCATGTTGCATGAGAACACATCCTAACCCTTTGTCTGAAGCATCGCTGTAGATAACAAATCCATCCGAATCAGATGGTATTGTCAGAACAGGTGCCGAAATGAGTCTCCTCTTGAGTTCTTGGAAACTCTTCTCGCATTCCTCACTCCATACCAATTTTGTATCTTTCCGAGTCAGCTAAGTTAACGGAGTAGCGATTCGAGAAAATCCTTTCACAAATCTTCGATAATAACCAGCTAAGCCCAGAAAGCTACGTACTTTGGTCACCGACTTCGGTTGCTTTCAATTGTGATTCATATCCCAATCTTGGATCACACGTCACAATGGAACCTATTGTTTTACCACCACATAAATATAGAGTCCCTTACGGAGAGTCTGGCTTTGGTGCATTCCGTAAAGGAAGTCACCAGATAGAGGCTCGGGTACCAACTTCTATAGTTGGGTTTTTAACTCCTGAAGTTCAATAGGAGCTATTCAATATGAGATTTTAGAAATAGATTTTGTATCGGTTGAAGATTAATACAAAAATTCAATATCACGCTCTGGGTTAGGCCAGAAAATTCTTCAGGAAATACGTCAGGAAATTCCTAACAACAGAAATATCATTCAAATCTGACGTATTTTTGTTCAAGTCCATGACATGGGCTAATAAAGGTTGACATTCGTTTTTCAATAAACGAATAGCTTTGTGGCTTGATATGACAGTGACTGATTTTAGTGATTTAGTAGTTTGAATTCGTATAACAGGTTGGTTAGGAATATGAAAACTAACAACCTTACGAAAACAATCAATTTTGGCATGATGAGAAGTTAACCAATCAATTTCTAAAATCACATCAAAAGCAAGTATCTTTAAAGAGATAAGGTCAACAGGTAATGTGATTGTGCCAACTTGGATTAAGCAAGATTTATAAACTGTAGATGTAACGAAGGTTTCACCCAACGAAGTTTCAACAGACAAGTCAAAGTCCAATTTCTCCGGAGTCAAATTTAAATGTTGAGCACAAGCAGGAGAGATAAAAGAATGGGTAGAACCGGTATCTAGTAAAGTATAAACTTTGCAAGAATTCAAGATTAGCTTACCCGTGATCATCTCGTTCGGGTTTCTCGCGTTTTGGCCAGTCACGACAAACGCCCTTCCAGGAACCGCTGATTTCGACTTATCCGGGACAACTTTTGGAGTCACCATCCCCGCTGAACTTGGTTTTGCTACAAAACACTCTCGAGCTATATGACCCTCCTTTCCACAGTTATAACATACCTTGGATTGTTGTGGGCAGTTTGGGCTGATATGTCCCTCTTTTCCACATTTGTAACATACGACCGGTGGTCGTTCTCCTCCCCTAGAAACAGTTAATGTTTGTGCTGACGTCTTCACGTTATCATTGTTGTACCTTCTCTTCTTGAAATCTCCTCCCAACTCGCTCCTTTTATTATCACGACCACGATTACCACCAGAGTGGTTACCGCTTTTGTCCGAATGTTTTCCTCCCTACTGGTTTTCATTACTTCGATGACTGCCGCCACCGGTATGACCCTGGTTGTGGTCCCTCGGTTGCACATACTCATTATCTCGCTCTAATAATTGAGCCCTGTTTACAACATCTGAATATAAAGAAAATTTATGAGAGATAAGATATTGCCGAATCTCGGGTTTTAGACCTCTCAGAAACATCCTTGTTATTCGTTCCTCATTTTCGACCAAATGAGGTGCAAACCTGGATAACTCTGCAAACTTCGCTTCGTACTGGGACACCGTCATGTTGTTTTGTTCCAGTCTGATAAACTCCACCTCCTTCATATGACGAATACTTTCGGGAAAGTACTTGTCATTAAACAGTTTCTGAAACGTTTCCCAGGACATGTTGAGTGCGTCAGGCTGGGTACGCTTCACAGACTCCCACCAGTAGTCTGCCTCACCGCGGAACATAAAAGTGGCGAATATAACCTTCTGTTCCTCCGAGCATCCCAAGACATCGAATATCTTGGTAATTTGCTTGACCCACGTTTCCGCCATGATCGGATCCGGCTTTCCCTTAAATTCTGGTGGTCCTAATTCTTTGAACTGCTTAGCTGTGACAAACCGCGCGTTGTTATCATTTCCACCCGTATTCTGCACACGAGTCTCCCTCGTCTGATTTTGCATGAAATGCAAAAAGCTCCTAAACATTCCATCATTCATCGTTTGCTCGGTAACGTTGTTTACAGGAGGAATATTGCCTTCCTGTTGCACGTTCCCCTGGGTGGTGATCAAAGGTGTCTCCACGGTCTGATTTACTCCATTATTAACGTTCTCAGCTGCCATTCTTAAATATTGCCATAAAACAAGGGTTAATAGTCATGTCATATATTATCCCTATACTTTGACCGACCAAATAAACACCAAATAAACTTAGTCAGGTCATACTAGCGAAGGAATTTCCCGTCTCTCCCCTCCTAGTTCTTGTCTCACATCTCAGCTAGGGATCATATCCCTAAGCTCTGATACCAACTGTGACGCCCCCAAAATAGGTATACAACACCCATTCTGAGTCGCCAAATACATGGTACAGAAAATAACTACAACTTCAATAATACAATTGTCGTGCAAAATACGACAACACATACTGTGAGTTTAAATATAAATATTATCTTCTAGACAATATCCACACTCAAATAAATCCTCAATACAATTATTCAAACACTATTTTACAGAAATAGTGAGGACTGCTAAAACATCTTTCTAGAACCATCACTCCATACCCCGACTAGATCCTGCTATGTTCTCACCTCCTGAGAAGAAAAATGGAACAAAAAGGAAAAGGGTGAGCTCAACTAGCCCAGTAAAGAATATTATGACTAAGATAATATACAATAAATTATCATTAGTATTCAACAGGGAAAAATCTGATAGAATATATAATCGACAACAAGTTTTAGATCAACAACTGCAGCGGAAACAGCAAACCATTAGAAGAGTCAAGTAGAGAATGAATTCTACTTTCTTCTAAGATTTAAAAGTTCATCATCAATATTTTATCCCTGTAACATCAATTAATAATCATCTTTATCCAAATATTCATCTTTGCACTACAGGCTAAAGATATTCATTTGTATCACCTGTCAGTCCTGTTCATCTCAACACCTGTTCATCTTTGCACTACAGGCCAAAGATATTCATCAAGTAATCATACATCTTTGCACTACAGGCCAAAGATGCCAAAGATATTCATCAAGTAATCATACATCTTTGCACTACAGGCCAAAGATATTCAGTAATATCATCATTTAGGACTGAGGATGATGAAAAATATTTTAAAGGAAACGAATCTAGTGAGACAGAAGGACAAATATTAGGGATTCGTATAACAGTTTATCCAAGATCAATAATACTTCATAATAATCAATTGTGAAGCAGAATTCAAAAATAAAGATCAAAACATGGATACAATCAAAGATAGTAACCATAATAGACATCTTGGACAAAAAGAAAAAATTTTATTTTTCGGTGAATAGTGCCGTATTCGTGAATAGTGCCGTATACGTGAATAGTAACGTATACGTGAATAGTAACCCCGACACAAAAAGTTCTAAATTTGATAAAAATTCATATCAATATTTCAGCATAATGATATTGAAGAAAATAATATCATTTAAGAAGAAAATAATATCCCTTACCTCAAGATATCAGTACTTCTGGTCGGAATACCGATATAAGGCTGAAAGAAACTTGCTCTGATGAATAGAAACTCTCAAAGTATCTAAATACTCACAAAATACACTCAATAATCTAGAGAGAGAAAGAGAGAAAACTTGTTTCTGGTGTGATTTTCAATTCTAACTTAGCCCTCTATTTATAGGAAAATGTTAGCACACCGAAGCAGACTTAACCTGCAACCTGATGGCTTTACCTGCTACTATTCCCACCCACCACATTTGAATAAAAATCTCAGCACATTTCTTCACCAACTACGCCGTTATTTATAAACAACTTATACTTGTCGTTTTCTTCATCCAATCGCTATCCGTTATGGGGCCCACACAAGGCTGCGCCGTCGTACGAATATTCCCCGACAGCAAGAATATTCCACGACCAAACAAATATTCCCCGACAAAATGAATAATTTATAACCACTTGCTTATTTTGCAAAATTTGCACATTTCACCCATAACCAAAGTATTATATCAAATTAACCCCTTATTATTCACAATAATATTTAGAGAAAATTTGATTTTATTCATTAATAAGTTGGGGTCTTACATATTTTATTTAACTATTAATTATTACTAATATGTAATTTACATAATTAGTACTAATAAGTGTAGTTAAATATATAATTGAATAGTTATAATATAACTTATAATATATATAAATGTATATATGTGTATGTGTATATATATGTGTAGATATATATATACATAAGATATATATATATATATATATATATATATATATATATATATATATATATATTGAAGTTTACATATAAGAAATATATTGTAAATGTATTTCTCTCTTCTCCAATTTTTTTACAAACAAATAACTACTACAAAGCAGTGTTCTATTCGAAATATTCCGTCGGACTTAATCCTAATCCGTCAGAAATAGATTATTTACGAGTGAATATTCCATCAGAAATTCCGTCGTATATACAGTTCTCAAAAATAAGGTCCGTTGAAAAATTCGTCGACAACCTGCTATGACCGACGAAATTATATTACGACGGAATTCCATCGTACACATAGTATTTATGAGGGAATAAGTACGACTGAGTGATTCCGTCGCAAATAAATAGAAGTTAATTCCGAAGGACTATTCCGTCGTAAATACTTTCTTCCGACGAAAAAATGGAAAATCTAAAGATATATTAATTATTATTGAAAATAAATAGGGATTATTTCCAACGGAATTTCCGTCGAAAATACCTTATTCCGTCAAAAATAAAAAAATTTAATACTTTTTTTGAAATTTCGAATTCCAGGTGTTTAAAACCTATTTTTTTGTGCCTACAATCTGTCAACCTGTTTCAACCCAATAACAGTAATATATTCTAGACATACAACATATCGCTAAAAACCTGTATATATAAACTTGTCGTATTGTCCAATAATCATCAACTAAGCTAACAATGACATATATGTAAGCTAACAATTACAAATGATCTACTAACTCATCAACAATGTCAAATATAATCTAATTTTCTAAAAATTATATAAAATATGATTTAAAACACTTTTACAGACGCAACTAGACTACAATAAGTATGAATGATCTACAAATGAGTTTATAAACTAGTATGAGGATCATCATCGGGAGGTGGACGACGATACTACTCTGGTGTATGAAAATCAGCATTGTCGTCCCTCTGCTTGCCATCGCCACCACATGTCTGCTCGTCATCGCCACCCTGTTGATAGAATTAAAAATAAGAATCATTAGCCCTTATATATGTGAAAATTTAAAAGATGTTAAATGAAAATAACATAAATATGCAGAGATGACAACGATTGATTTCAACGGTTTGGTTGCTTGAATTCTCATAACATGTTGATTAGGAATATAAAAACTAATGACCTTACGAAAACAATCAAATTTAGCATGATGGGTAGTTAACTAGTCAATTCTTAAAATCACATCAAATGTAAGTATTTTTAAAGAGATGAGGTTAATAGGTAATGTGAGGGTGCCGACTTGAATCAAACAATATTTATAAACAGTGAATGTAATGAAGGTTTCTTCTAACAAAGTTTTAACAGATAAGTCAAAGTCTAATTTCTCAGGAGTCAAGTTCAAACGTTGAGCATAAGTAGGTGAAATAAAAAGAATAGGTAGAACTGGTATCTAATAAGGTATAGACTTCGCAAGAATTTATGATTAGCTTACTCGTGATAACTTCGTTCGAGTTCCTCGCTTTTTGGAAAGTCACGACAAAAGCTCTCCCCTAAACCATCGACTTTGACTTGTCTGGGACAGTTTTTGGGGTCATCATCCAATACTTTACCAAAAATGATACACAAAAAAGCTAGAAAGGTGAGAAAAGAGAGAAAGGGTCCTTCATAGTGAGGAGATGAAGAATAAAGTAAGTGACAAGGGAAAACTGAAAGTAGTATGCATACAAGCCAATCATGTATAATGATAAAGCATATACTTTGTAATTAATCTTATTTATTTATTAATAAAAAAATTAATTATTAAAGGCATTTATTATCTACATGATGTTGTTTTAATAATATGTGATAAACTCATAGCTTTAAGCAATACTTTTAGAATCATGATGAGATCATGTTAATGAGATCTAAATTCTTAGATAGATTAAAACTAAAATGTTCCCAATCAATGGATTACTAAAAAGGGGATTAGTGAATCCGAATAGATTGGTACGTATGTTACTTGCTCATTGGATGAGGATAATTGATCTCATGATCATTTGTGTGGAGACACTAAAGCAAGTATGTAGGTGCTTATTAGAGAATAAGTTTACTGAACGTGACTAGCTAAGGAATACCTTATAGAGTTTTACTTACCTGTCAATAGGAATTTCTATAGTGATAGTAGTACAAATGATCCCTAGACTTGAGATCATCATAATATCTTATATATAATGAATTGCACTTTGACTTATTCCTTAAGACCCTTAGGGTATATCAAAGAGTATGTTTGGGTGTAATAAGTTATATATGGAGATAATGTATGATCAATAAAGAATCTACCACTTCTAGTAAAAAAAGTAAAATGTCCTATGTGATTCGATAAATGATAACTCAAGAATCCTTGGTCAGGGTGGAATGAAATTAAAAAGTAGTTTTTAATTTACATTCATTAGGAGTTGTGTATTTAGAAATCGAAATACATATAATTAAATAAAATAAGACTTGACAGTAAATCCATGTCTTATATTTAATTGGAACATTGTATGATAGAAAGATTGAATTGTACGGTAACTATTTACTCAAAGGTTCTTTTATGATTAATGTTAAAATTTATATTATCTGGATAGTCGTTGATCGCTAGGGAGGCTTATTCCTATTATAGAATAAATATTATTTATTTAAATAAATTAATAATTTAATTTATTTATTTAAATAAGATTAGAATTGTTCTAATTGATTTATTCACAACCGGTTTAATATGGAGAACCTAAAGGGTCACACCATAAAATGAAGAATAATTATTTAAGAAGTTAATGGCATAATCATAATAATATGTTAAGTATATTTAATTTAATCTATGGTGATAGAATAAATTAAATAGCTTAATATTTATTATTTAATCATCTATTTTAGCCTTTTGGGATCGGACTTCTCTTTCCACAGTATCAACGCGTCGTGCGGCTTTTACCCATGCATCTTTCATTCTCACTTGTTCAGTTGTTTCTTCTTTCAGTTGATCCTTGATATTTAAATTCTCAGATTCTAGCTTTATCATCTTATACTCTGCCAAATAGTGCTTCTGTTCAAGCATCACATATCGGGTAACACAAGCTTGAATTGTTACATCCTTTTGCTCCACGACCGCCTGCCATTCTTCAGCCTGCTCTTCTAACACATGAATACGATTTTGCAATTCTATATTTTGATCATAAAGTTCTCCTAATAAATCCTCATCAGGTTCTTCTTCTTCTTCTTCTTCACTCTCAACTGTTACCTCTGTGACTAACTCGGGTGCAACTATTAATTCTTCACTCACCATATGTATATCTCTAATTTCTTCTTCGCCTGACATCACATTATCCTGGTTGGTGATTAGAGGTGTCTCAACGGTCTCATTCACTCTATTGTTAATATTTTCTGCTGTCATTCTCAAATACTGCCATAAAATAAGGGTTAATTAAAAAATTAACATACCATATAATACCCCTATATTCTGATCGACCAACAAATAAGCTTAGGTAGGACACACTAGCGAAGGATTTACTCGTCTCTCCCTTCCTAATTCTATTCTCCGATCTCCGCCAGAGACCATATCCCTAAGCTCTGATACCAGCTGTGACGCCCCAAAATAGGTATACATCACCCATTCTGAGTCGCCAAATACATGGTACAAAAAATAACTACAATTTCATTATTACAATTATCGTGCAAAATACGATAACACATATATTGTGTGTTTAAATATAAATATTGTCTAATAGATAGTATTCAAACTCAAAAGGAGTCCTCATTATAATTATTAAAACACTATTTTACAAAATAATAAGGACTGCTAAAACAACTGTTTGGACCCATCACTCCACATCCCGACTAGTTCTCGCTATATTCTCGCATCCTGAGAAAAAAAATAGAACAAAAAGAAAAAGGGTGAGCTCAACTAGCCCAGTAAAGAATATTATGACTAAGATAATATACAAAAAATTATCGTTAACCTTCAATAAATTAGAAAAAAAATATAATGGACAACCAGTTTTAGATCAATATTCGCAGCGAAAATAATAATTCATTAGAAAAGTTAAGTAGAGAATGAAATCTACTATCATCTATGAATTTAAAAGTCTATCATCAATATTTTATTCCTGTAACACCAATCAATATACATCTTGAATCAAATATTCATCTTTGCACTACGGGCCAAAGATATTCATTTGTATCACCAGTTGGTCATGTTCATCTCAACACCTGTTCATCTTTGCACTACGGGCCAAAGATATTTTTTAGGTAATCATTCATCTTTGCACTACAGGCCAAATATATTAATTTATATCATCATTTAGGACCGAAGATGATGAAAAATATTTTAAAGAAAACGAATTCAGTGAGATAAAAGGACAAAGATTAGGGATTCGTACTTCAGTTTATCCAAGTTCAAAAATACTCCATAATAATCAATTGTAGAGCAAAAATTCAAGAATGAAGATCAAAATATGGATACAATCAAAGATAGTAACCATAATAGACATCTTGGACAAAGAATTTTTTTTTTATGAACAGTGCCATATTTATAAATAGTATCGTATACGTGAATAGTAACTCCGACGCGAAAAGGTAGAAATTTCATAATAAAATTCATACAAATATTTCAGCATAATGATATTGAACGAAATAACATCATTTACGAAGAAAATAACATCCCTTACCTCAAAAGAACAGTTCTTCTGTCTGAAATATCAAATATAAAGCTGAAGGAAACTTGCAACATCAACTCACAAAGTATCTAAATACTCACAAAATACGCTCGATAATATATAGAGAGAGAAAGCTTATGATTCTAGTGTGATTTTCAATTCTAACAAAACACCCTATTTATAGAAAAATACTTAGAACGCCAAAGCAGACTAACCTGCTACCTGATGATTTTACCTGCTACTATTCACGCACACCACTTTTAAAATAAAATTTTAGCACATTTTTCACCAACTAAAAGTGGGGCCCACATGTTTTATGAGACCCCAGATTTTTTAAATAAAGATTTAAATTTCTCAAAATATTTTTTTTTTAATATTAAGGTGTGAATTTGAGATAATGTTATAGTTGGGGGTAGTATTTAAAATTTTTGCAAAGTATGCAAGTTGTTATATAATATTCGATTGGTCGGGAAATATTCTTTTTGTCGGGGAATATTCGTACGACGACACAATCATTGGTGGACCCCACAATAGAATTATTGTCGGATTGAGAAAACGACAAAAATATTTTATGGAAATAACGACAGAAGTTTTACCGTTAACTGTTGAAACACCCGGTGTTAAAAGTACAGTAATACGCGTAGTTGCATAGTAGCACACGGTATTGATTATTGATGCTTATGTGAGAAGTCACTCAGTATTATTTAATCGAGTATTCGAGACACTTTTTGTGTCGGAGTACTATTCACGAGTTACTATTCACGAGTTACTATTCACGGGTTACTATTCACCCAAATTACTATTCACTCTAGTATTGTTCACTCGGGTATTTGGAACACTTTTCGTGTCAGAGTACTATTCACGAGTTACTATTTATGAGTTATAATATTAATGATGAATATTGTTCGGAGTTGAATTTGGAGACGCAGACGTGATATTTGAGTCCGAAACGTCGAAATTAGTAAAAATAGTTTATAAACACAAAATTTTCTAAAATTCACTATTTGGTCAAAAAGTCAACAGTTGACTTTTTCAGAAAAAGTTAAACTTCGAAATTTTAAAATTTATATTTTTGATAAAAATGGTTTCATTATGTTGGAATTGTTTGTGTTAGTGAAAATCGACATTTATTTCGATAATAATTGATATCTGGAGGTTATATTGACCAATCGGGTATTTGACCGGATAAATAAGCAATTGATTGCTATTATTTCACATGATTATAACTATTTGTTCACATGTTATACTATTGACTCACATTCTTGTTACTATTAGGGGAGTTGGTGCAAGATTGATAATACTTGCATGACTAAGATAAAAATGGAGGTATAGAGGGAGGTACTATATTGTAATTAATTTTTCACATGTTTAGAACTATTGAGTCACATGATTTTACTATTGATTCACATGATTTACTATTAGGAGAGTTGGTGCAAGTTTGATAATACTTGGATGATTGAATTAAAAATAAAAAAAAGTTGGAGGTATTGTATTATAATATTTCGAGCCCCAAAACGTGCAATTATCGAAACTATATTTTCCTATAAATAGAAGCTCATTCTTCCTTCATTTTTCACCAATTCACTAAAGCTTTAGAGCCATTATTATAGAGAGAAGCTATAGAGAGAAAATCTATAGAAGAAGAGAAGTCTGCTCCCTCACTACTCCTATATCCAGTTTCTTTCAAAGGTAGGGAATATTATTTCTTTCTTTCATCTTTATGAAGAGAACTTCTGTTGTTCCATTCTTTGTTATTATGTTGGAATAACCTGTTTATGCGAAGTATCGCATACTTGGTGAAATTCTTCTATTATTCCATTCCTTATTATTCTGCTGGAACATCCTGTCTGTGCATTTTACGCCGGACCTAGTTCCATTATTTATTATTCTGTTGGAACATCCTATCTGTGCGTTCTACGCCGGAGCTGGTTCCGTCTTTACTATTCTGTTGGAATATCCTGTCTGTGCATTCTACGCCGGACCTGGTTCCGTCTTTACTATTCTGTTGGAATATCTTGTCTGTGCGATTTACGCCGGACCTGGTTCCGTTATTTATTATTCTGTTAGAATAACCTGCCTGTGCGGTCTATCGCATGCCTGGTGATTTCTTTTGTTATTCCATTCCTTATTATACTCATTTGGTTAATGTTTTGACTTCTATAATTCATGAAATTAGTGGAATATCCTTGATATTTGCGCTTCATCCAATATCTATTCATAGAAATATTCTTCTGATCATTCTTGAATTTTACTCCACAAAGCAGTATCATGTTGACAATTTGGACGATGTTAAGTTCAGGATAAATTAACTTATAAATCATTAAAATTAATTCTTGAACTTGTTTAATTGAATTTCTATAACATTTTCATCATCCTCATGTTTATATTATGTTGAAAGTCATCTTTGGCTTACGTGCATAGATGGACTTAGTATGATTATGACCAGGGATCATTCGGTATAATCATGAGCTGTGATGTTATAAGTGATGTGGTAAAAGTCCTCAGTGGCCCGTAATGCATTGATGGACAGTTTTTGGTATGATTATGACCAGGGATTATTCGGTATAGTCATGACCGTGGATGATTTAATGAATATCTTTGGTTTATAGCAAAGAGATGATTAGAAGATGTGGTTTATTTATTAAGCTGAGTCCCAGCGATAAAAATTGATGAAAACATTTTTAAATCATAGAAGATAGTAGATTTTATTCTTTACTTGACTCTTCTAATGGATTGCTTATTCCGCTGTAGTTAAACTTGATATCTATTGTATTTTATCAGTTTAACATTGTTGAAGACTATTGATAATTTATTTTACATTATCTTAGTCATAATATTTTTACTGGGCTAGTTGGGCTCACCCTTTCTTTCAATGTTCTCTTTAGGAAATGAGAATACAGCTGGGACGAGTCGGAGAAATGAGTGATGGTCCAGAAGATAGCATTAGTAGTCCTCACTATTCTGTTAAATAGTGTGACAATAAATGTAATGAGGACTCCTTGAGTATGGATATTGTCTAGATGACAATATTCCTATTAGAACGCTCAGTTTATGTATTGTAGTATGTTACACGACTGTTGTATAATTGAGTTTGTATTTAGATTTAGGTACCATATATCTGGCGACCCAAGATGGGTGATGTATACCTGTTTTGGGGGCGTCACATATTTTTTAATAAAAATATTTATTTCTGAAACTTTAATAATTCATAATAAATAGCCTTTTATCAGAAAAATACAAATTTTATGTCCATTCCATAGGAAATTTATTTCTCTACAATTTTATAGAAGAAAAGTTTCCCAAATTCCAAATTAAAAATGCCCAAAATCCACATACGGACGATTTTTAATACTTTAATTCCAACAAAATACTGATAAAATACCTCAATATTAATTTCTTCATTTATATTCACATAAAAATAAATATTTTCTTATCATATTAATCAATAATTAATTATTCACAAATAATATTATAGAATCACAATACTGACATCCAGGTCGTTCCTAGAAAAGAAGGAGCTTTTCGATAAGGATTTCTCCTTACTGGCGCGTAATTAGGTGACTAAACCCTTTTCCTTGACCAAACTTCCTTAGACATTGTCAATAATGCTATCTAATAATATTATTCAAATAATATGAATTATTGATCTGATAATGAAAAAAACTGTGCAGTGACAATTTTTAAAACAACAATAATATAAAATATCAACGCAGCAATTATTGAATCAATAAAATAAAATATTGAACAGTAATTACAATAATAATTATTGAGTAGTGCCTTCTTACGTAAGAATCAATAATTCAAAAATACTGTGCAATACCGTGTGTTAATGTGCAACCACGCGTATTACTATATTTTAACCACCGGGTATTCCAACAGTATTAACGGTAACAACTACGCCGTTATTTATAAAAACTCAAACTTGTCATTTTCTTCATCCGACCATTTTTTGTTATGGGACCCACAAATGGCTGTGCCATCGTACGAATATTTCTCGACAACAAGAATATTCCACGACCAAACAAATATTCTCCGACAACAATGAATATTTTATAACCACTTTCTTATTTCGTAAAATTTGCACATTTCACCCATAACCAAAGAATTATATCAAATTAACACCTTATTATTCACAATAATAATTAGAGAAAATTTAATTTTATTAATAAAATATTGGGGTCATACAACCTCCATTCCTTATGAAATTTCGTCCTCGAAATTGACGTACGTACCTGGTGTTTCAAAAAGGTGAGGGTACCTCGCTTTCATTTATGACTCTAACTCCCAGGTCATTTCCTCAATAGCATGGTTCCTCCATAAACTTTTAACTTGTGATATAACCTTTTTGCGTAGGACATGCTCCTTCTTATCCAAGATCTTGACAAGTACCTCTTCGTACGTTAAATCTTCGGTTATCTCGTCTGGTTCTAACTCAATAATGTGGTTCGGGTCTTTCACATATTTACGAAGCATAGATATGTGAAAAATATTATGAACACGAGACATGCTTGGAGGTAATGCGAGTCTATAGGCCACATTTCCTATTCGGTTAAGAATCTCAAAATGGACCAACAAATCGTAGATTGAGCTTTCCTCTCTTCCTGAATCTTGTAACTCCATTCTATGAAGCAACACGTAATAATACATGATCCCCAATATTAAATTTCACGTCTTTTCGATGAAGATCCGTATAACTCTTTTGTCAATCAAGTGCCGTTTGTATACGTTGTCGGATCATTTAGATCTTTTCTGTAGTCATGCATACCAACTCTGGTCTTAACAACTTTGCTTCTACCACCTCATCCCAACTCACTGGAGAGCGACACTTTCGTCTATACAATGCTTCGAATGGGGCCATGCCTATACTTGCCTGATAACAGTTGTTGTAGGAGAATTCCACCAATGTTAGGTACTTATCCCAACTCCCTTTCAAATCTAGGACACAGAGTCTTAATAGATCTTCAAGAGTTTGAATAGTCCTTTTTGATTGCCCGTCCATTTGAGGATGGTATGTCGAACTGAATCGTAAATTCGTGCCCATAGCTTTTTGCAAGCTAACCCAAAATCGCGAAGTGAATTTTGGGTCATGATCTGAAACTATGGATACTGGCATGCCATGCAATCTCATAATCTCATTTATGTACATACGAGCAGGATGTTCAAGGGAATAAGTCTCACGTATAGGCAAGAAATGGGCAGACTTGGTTAATCTATTAACAATAACCCAAATCGCATCTATGCCTTGAGAAACCTTGGGAAGACCCGTAACGAAATCCATGGTAATGTGTTTTCACTTCCATTTCGGAATCTCAAGTGGTTGCAATGGATCCTTTGGCACTTGATGCTCTGCCTTTACACGTTGACAAGTTAAACACCTCGAGATAAACTCTGCGATCTCTCTGTTCATATTGCTCCACCAAAATATATGTCGAAGATCGTGATACATTTTGGTACTCCTAAGATGGATTGTAAACGGTGTGTTATGTGCCTCCATCATGATTCTATGCTTTAAGTCAGAATCGTTAGGAACACAAAGTCTGGAATTGACTCGAAGTATTCCTTCTTCATCGATTCTTGCTTCTGGAATAGCACCTTCTTGTATTTTCTTCTTCATACGCATCAGCTCTAGGTTCGTAGCTTGAGCAGCTTTAACTTTATCGATTAAAGTCGATTCTACTCGTATATTTGATATCATCACGTGGGTACTTGGAACCTTTAACTCTATCTCCATCCTTTGCAAGTCATACAAAATGGGCATTTGCGTTGACAATATCGCACTCGTACCCACATATGATCTTCTACTCAATGCGTCAGCTATTACGTTCGCTTTTCCAGGATGGTATTGGATGGTATGATCGTAATCTTTCAACAGCTCGAGCCAACGTCGTTGCCACATGTTGAGTTCCTTTTGGGTGAAGAAATATTTGAGGCTTTTATGATCTGTATAGATCTCCACTTTCTCCCCATACAGGTAGTGTCTCCAGATTTGTTGCCAACTCCAAATCATGAGTAGGATAATTTCTCTCATATTCTTTGAGTTGTCGTGAGGCATAGGCTATGACTTTCCCATGTTGCATGAGAACACATCCTAACTCTTTGCCTGAAGCATCGTTGTAGATAACAAATCCATCCAAACCAGATGGTATTATCAGAACAGGTGCCGAAATGAGTCTCCTCTTGAGTTCTTGAAAACTCTTCTCGCATTCCTCGCTCCATACAAATTTTGTATCTTTTCGAATCAGCTGAGTTAACGGAGTAGCGATTCGAGAAAATCTTTCCACGAATCTCCGATAATAACCAGCTAAGCCCAGAAAGCTACATAATTCGGTCACCGACTTCGGTTGCTCCCAACTTTGTATTTCTTCAATCTTTATCGGGTCAACAGATACTCCATATTTTGACACCACGTGCCCAAGGAATGTTACTTCCTCAAGCCAGAACTCGCATTTTTTCAGCTTGGCATATAGCTTGTTATCACGAAACCTTTGAAGTACAAGCTTCAAATGGCGCTCATGATCTTCACGACTTTTGGAATAAATGAGAATGTCATCAATAAAGACGACAACGAACTAATCCAAATATTCTTTGAACACACGGTTCATCATATCCATGAAAGCAGCAGGAGCATTAGTCAATCCAAAAGACATGACTAAGAATTTATAATGCCCGTGTCGAGTTCTGAAGCAGTCTTCAATATCCTTAGTTTTAATCTTCAGTTGATGACATCTAGAACGAAGATCGATCTTTGAAAAGAATTGTGCTCCTTGCAACTGGTCGAACAGGTCATCAATGCGAGGTAGTGAATACCTATTCTTGATAGTGACATGTGTGACGCCCCCAAAATAGGTATACATCACCTATTCTGAGTCGCCAAATACATTGTACAGAATACAAATACAATCTTTAATATACAACAAGTGAGCTATGAGTTTTAATACAAATACTACCTTCTAGACAATATCCACTCTCAGAATAAGTCCTCATTACATTTATTATCACACTATTTAACAGAATAGTGAGGACTACTATTACTATCATCTGGACCGTCACTTCGTTCCCCGACTAGTCCCGGCTATGTTCTCATTTCCTGAAGAGAACAGTGAAAGAAAGGGTGAGCTCAACTAGCCCAGTAAGAAATATTATGACTGTAAGACCCGAATTTTATGAAATAAAAGTATTCAATTTTTCTTATAATTACTATTCAGTAAATGGTTAAATTGATAAAAGTTTAAAGTTAAGGGTGATATGTGAATTTTTTTCAAAATAAGCAAGTGGTTATAAAATAATCATTGTTGTCGGGGAATATTCGTTTGGTCGTGGAATATTCTTTCTGTCGGGGAATATTCGTACGACGGCGCAGCCATTTGTGGGCCCCATAACAGAATAACTGTCGGATGAGGAAAACGACAAATTTGAGTTTTTACAAATAACAGCGTAGTTGTTACGTTAACACTGTTGGAATACCCGGTGGTTAAAATACAGTAATACGCGTTATTGCACAGTAGCACACGGTATTGCACAGTATTTTTGAAATTATTGATTCTTACGTAAGAAGGCGCTACTCAATAATTGTTACAGTAATTACTGTTCAATATTTTATTGATTCAATAATTTCTACGTTGAAATTTTATATTATTGATGATGAAATTATAAGAGTTGGCATTTTATGATGATTAAATGCATTAATTAGTAAAGTGTAAACAATTAAAATAAATTGTTTATAAATTTAAGTAATGTTATTCTTTCAATATCATTATACCGAAATATTGGTATGAATTTTATTGTAGAATTTCTATCTTTTGTGTCGGGGTTACTATTCATGAGTTACGAATATTACTCTTGAGATTAAAACTATATGTTGATCATATTATTTTTATCATCATATATAACATTTTTATAACCCTGATGTTGAAATTCTCTTTCACTGGAGTGTAAAGATGGGTAGATTATTGGTATGATCATGACTAGGGTTCTCTTTGGCCTGTAGTGCAAAGTTGAATTGTGACTGGTATGATCATGACCATTGAATTTATAATTGAATATCTTAAGCTTAAGTGCAAAGGTGAATTGATCAACATGGTTATAATTATTGTTTATATAAATTCTGAAATGATTATATATTTCTTTGAGATATGAATATATTTGGCCTGTAGTGCAAATATGAATTGTTGATGAATATCTTTGGCCGGTAGTGCAAAGATGAACTGTTGTTGAATATCTTTGGCCTGTAGTGCAAAGATGAAATATTGATGAATATCTTTGGCCTGTAGTGCAAAGATGAATTGTTGATGAATATCTTTGGCCCGTAGTGCAAAGATGACTTGTTGAATATCTTTGGCCCGTAGTGCAAAGATGGTTTGTTGATGAATATCTTTGGCCCGTAGTGCAAAGATGGATTTGTTAGTATGATTATAAACAGGAATTGTGATTTGGTATAACCATGATCTTTGATGTTTCAGGTAAAGACAGGTGATGAAAATATTCTTCGTCCTGGGTGCGAAGAAAAATTTATAGTCACAATTATGATTATGAGTTATTCATATGATTGTAGAAAGGAACTGTTGAGTGATGTTACATGGATAAAATATTGTTGGTGAATTTTTAACATGGAGAAGATAATAGACTTTATAGTCTATTTGACTCTTCTAATGGATTGCTCGTTCCGCTGCAACTATGGTTGAAATTTTTATCATTTGCCATATGTTCTAAATCTCTGATTTATTGTTGATGAAGGCTATTGATAATTGAATTATCTTTAGTCATGACATTCTTTACTGAGCTAGTTGTGCTCACCCTTTTGCTTCACAATTCCTTTCAGGTAATAAGAGTGTAGCTGGGTCGAGCGGGGGTAACAAGGGAATAGAACGGTGGTCATCATTTAGTAGTTATATTTGGTGAAGAAAATAGGGTGAGGCGAACCCAACGTTGGAAGGGTGTTTTGTCACTATCATACAAGATGTCTAATGACATACAACCTCGTGTCATCATAGGACAGGGTTGTGCTCATCCACTTGCTGAGTATATCTATGGGCACTACCTATATAATCTTGGTGTTTGTTTGAAGTATAATTCTCAATTAGAGACAGTGGAGATAATGATAAGTCAAGAGAAGACTCACCATTGGGAAGAATATGATAGTAATCTTCTCGTTTTTCTTTGGGGTCTATTGGGTCAACCAAGGATAATTCTGTGGCCATATGATATCTATCATAACCTAGACGCGTGGCCTCCCATGTACGAAGGTTTTCTTGAGCACTTCCCAAAGATTCTAATTTCTAAAACAGTTTTTGACTATACCTTTATGTAAGGTGTCGTTGTGAGGTGACGTCCACGGTTGGAACATGAGTCACATTTGGTATATAATTGTATCCAAACTCACAGCATATGTGTTGTTATATTTTGCACGACAATTGTTGTAATAAAGTTATAGTTGTTTTCTGTACCATGTATTTGGCGACTCAGAATAGGTTGGATGGAATGGACCTATTTTGGGGTCGTTACATTTGGTATCAGAGCTATAAGTAAAGAGCCCCGAGCCTCTCGCTGGTGACTTCCTATTGATGGGGGATGCACCGAAGCCAGACTCTCCGTAGGGGACGCCGTTCTGCGGTGGCAAACTGATAGGTATCAATGTAAGGTGCTGACATAGGTTGGTGTCCAGAGTTACATTTGGTATCAGAGCTTGGGGATATGATCTCTGACGGAGATCGGGGAATACAACTAGGAGGGGAGAGATGAGTAAATCCTTCGCTAGTGTGTCCTACCTAAGCTTATTTGTTGGTCAGTCATAATATCGGGATATTATGTGATATGTTAATTTGTTAAATTAACACTTATTTTGAAGCTGTATTCTAGAATGTTATTTGAAATACAGGAGATGAGCAATGGAGAAATTATGATGACAGAGAAGATGGAAATTGAAATGAAAGGAAGGTATTCTCAACTCTTTGAAATACCAGGTACGTAAATTTCGGGGACGAAATTTCATAAGGAAGGGAGATTGTAAGACCCCGAATTTTATGAAATAAAAGTATTCAATTTTTCTTATAATTACTATTCAGTAAATGGTTAAATTGATAAAAGTTTAAAGTTAAGGGTGATATGTGAATTTTTTTCAAAATAAGCAAGTGGTTATAAAATAATCATTGTTGTCGGGGAATATTCGTTTGGTCGTGGAATATTCTTTCTGTCGGGGAATATTCGTACGACGGCGCAGCTATTTGTGGGCCCCATAACGAATAACTGTCGGATGAAGATAACGATAAAAATTGAGTTTTTATAATTAACGGCGTAGTTGTTACCGTTAACACTGTTGGAATACCCGGTGGTTAAAATACAGTAATACGCGTTATTGCACAGTAGCACACGGTATTGCACAGTATTTTTGAAATTATTGATTCTTACGTAAGAAGGCACTACTCAATAATTGTTACAGTAATTACTGTTCAATATTTTATTGATTCAATAATTTCTACGTTGAAATTTTATATTATTGTTGTTCAATAATTGTTGCTGCACAGTATTTCCCATTATCAGATCAATAATTCATATTATTTGAATAGTATTATTAGATAGCATTATTGGCAATGTCTAGAAAGTTCTGTCTAAGGAGAGGTTTGGTCATCTAATTGCGCGCCAGTAAGGAGAAATCCTTATTGGAAAGCCCCCTCTTTCCTGGGAACGGCCTGGTTGTCATAAATGTGATTCTATAATATTATTTGTGAATAATTAATTATTGATTCATATGATAAGGAAATATTTATTTTATGTGGATATAAACGAGGGATATATTTTTGTGGTTAAAAATGAAGGAGTTAATGTTGAGATTTTTATCTGTATTTTTGTCGGAATGGAGGTATTAAAAATCAGGGTTTTTGAGATATTTTGCGGGGGTTATAATTTTTAATCCGACCGTTGGATCGTGGTAATTTTTGGATATGTTATACATATATAAGTTGAGTATATGTCCATAAATTTTGAACCGTTAAAAATGAACGTATGATTTATTATGAATTTTACGAGATGACTGGTTCAGAAATTGTTGAATTTTCGGAGTTTATCATTTTGGTGGAAAATTCTAGAATTGGTGGGCCCCACTTGTGGTTGGTGAAGAAATGTGCTGAATTATATTTCAAATGTGGTGGGTGGGAATAGTAGCAGGTAAAGCCATCAGGTTGCAGGTCAAACCTACCAAAATTTTCCTATAAATAGAGGGCTAAGTTAGAATTGAAAATCACACCAGAAACATAAGCTTTCTCTCTTTCTCTCTCTATATTATGAAGCATATTTTGTGAGATTTTAGATACTTGGTGAGTTGCTATTCATCAGTGCAAGTTTCCTTCAGCATCATATCCGATATCCAGTCAGAAGTACTGCTCTTTTGAGGTAAGGGATAGTAAGGGATTGTAAGGGATAGTAAGGGATAGTAAGGGATAGTAAGGGATATTAAGGGATTTTAAGAGTTGTTATGTTTTTTTAGTTTCGTAATTTTTCTGATCTTCAAAAATTCTGGAAAAATTTGAAATGATATTTTGATGAGTTTTCTTGATTGTGTCCAAAAATGGTGATTTTTGGATGTATAGATTGAGAGTTATGAATTTTATGAGAAAAGACTATTTTAAAAGTAACGCTTATAATTCCTTGTGGTTAACTCCAAAATTGATGAAATTTTTATTGGGAGTACATGTATATGATAGAAGTATACTCTGTAAATTTTAGAATTTTTAGACAAAAGTACAATTTTTGATAAATGTCTAAATATTCGGCTATTTTGGCCATATGAAAAATAGTAAATGACTTTTAAAAATTCTGAGAAAAATATATGTTCACTATGGGACTATATTATGCTAAATCTCAGAAAAGAAATATTTTTGGAACTGATTTGGTATTTTTCATGAAAATGGTCTAGTTATGAGTAAATGAATTAAATATGTTTTGTGAAGAAAGAAAATTAGAAAATAGGATTTTATGGCTTGAGAATCCTATATGAGGTATATGCAGATTTTTGATGAGAGTTTTGGTTATTGATGATGAAATTATAAGAGTTGGCATTTTATGATGATTAAATGCATTAATTAGTAAAGTGTAAACAATTAAAATAAATTGTTTATAAATTTAAGTAATGTTATTCTTTCAATATCATTATACCGAAATATTGGTATGAATTTTATTGTAGAATTTCTATCTTTTGTGTCGGGGTTACTATTCATGAGTTACGAATATTACTCTTGAGATTAAAACTATATGTTGATCATATTATTTTTATCATCATATATAACATTTTTATAACCCTGATGTTGAAATTCTCTTTCACTGGAGTGTAAAGATGGGTAGATTATTGGTATGATCATGACTAGGGTTCTCTTTGGCCTGTAGTGCAAAGTTGAATTGTGACTGGTATGATCATGACCATTGAATTTATAATTGAATATCTTAAGCTTAAGTGCAAAGGTGAATTGATCAACATGGTTATAATTATTGTTTATATAAATTCTGAAATGATTATATATTTCTTTGAGATATGAATATATTTGGCCTGTAGTGCAAATATGAATTGTTGATGAATATCTTTGGCCGGTAGTGCAAAGATGAACTGTTGTTGAATATCTTTGGCCTGTAGTGCAAAGATGAAATATTGATGAATATCTTTGGCCTGTAGTGCAAAGATGAATTGTTGATGAATATCTTTGGCCCGTAGTGCAAAGATGACTTGTTGAATATCTTTGGCCCGTAGTGCAAAGATGGTTTGTTGATGAATATCTTTGGCCCGTAGTGCAAAGATGGATTTGTTAGTATGATTATAAACAGGAATTGTGATTTGGTATAACCATGATCTTTGATGTTTCAGGTAAAGACAGGTGATGAAAATATTCTTCGTCCTGGGTGCGAAGAAAAATTTATAGTCACAATTATGATTATGAGTTATTCATATGATTGTAGAAAGGAACTGTTGAGTGATGTTACATGGATAAAATATTGTTGGTGGATTTTTAACATGGAGAAGATAATAGACTTTATAGTCTATTTGACTCTTCTAATGGATTGCTCGTTCCGCTGCAACTATGGTTGAAATTTTTATCATTTGCCATATGTTCTAAATCTCTGATTTATTGTTGATGAAGGCTATTGATAATTGAATTATCTTTAGTCATGACATTCTTTACTGAGCTAGTTGTGCTCACCCTTTTGCTTCACAATTCCTTTCAAGTAATAAGAGTGTAGCTGGGTCGAGCGGGGGTAACAAGGGAATAGAACGGTGGTCATCATTTAGTAGTTATATTTGGTGAAGAAAATAGGGTGAGGCGAACCCAACGTTGGAAGGGTGTTTTGTCACTATCATACAAGATGTCTAATGACATACAACCTCGTGTCATCATAGGACAGGGTTGTGCTCATCCACTTGCTGAGTATATCTATGGGCACTACCTATATAATCTTGGTGTTTGTTTGAAGTATAATTCTCAATTAGAGACAGTGGAGATAATGATAAGTCAAGAGAAGACTCACCATTGGGAAGAATATGATAGTAATCTTCTCGTTTTTCTTTGGGGTCTATTGGGTCAACCAAGGATAATTCTGTGGCCATATGATATCTATCATAACCTAGACGCGTGGCCTCCCATGTACGAAGGTTTTCTTGAGCACTTCCCAAAGATTCTAATTTCTAAAACAGTTTTTGACTATACCTTTATGTAAGGTGTCGTTGTGAGGTGATGTCCACGGTTGGAACATGAGTCACATTTGGTATATAATTGTATCCAAACTCACAGCATATGTGTTGTTATATTTTGCACGACAATTGTTGTAATAAAGTTATAGTTGTTTTCTGTACCATGTATTTGGCGACTCAGAATAGGTTGGATGGAATAGACCTATTTTGGGGTCGTTACAATGACTAAGATAATGCAGAATAAATTATCGTTAACCTTCAACAGTGTTAAACTGGTAAAATATAACAAACACCAAGTTTAACTGCAGCGGAATAAGTAATCCATTAAAAGAGTTAAGTAGAGAATAAAATCTACTATCTTTTATGATTTAAAAAGGATTTTCGTCACTTTTATCGCTGGGACCCAGCTTAATAAATAATCCACATCATCCCTGCACTACGGCCAATGATATTCATTAGTATTACGACCACAAATTATCCATGCACTACGGGCCAAGAATATTCGTGTATTCATCAATGGTCATGATCATGCCAACAACTATCCATCAATGCACTACGGGCCAATGAGGACTTTTACTACATCATTTGTAACATTACGGTCATGATTATACCGAATAATCCCTGGTCATAATTATACCAAGTCCATCTATGCACTACAGGCCACAGATGACTTTCAACAAAATATAAACATGAGGATGATGACAATGATATAAAAATTCAATAAAACAAGTTCAAGAATTAATTTATCCAGGAACTAATAACGTCCAAATTGTCAACATGATACTACTTTGTAGAGTAAAATTCAAGAATGCTCAGGAGAATATTTTCATGAAAAGATACTGGATGAAGAGCAAATATCAAGGATATTCCACTAATTTTATGGAGTATAAAAGCCAAAAGTTTAACCAACTGAGTACAATAAAGAATGGAATAATAAAAGAAATCACCAGGCATGCGATAGACCGCACAGACAGGTTATTCCAACAGAAAAATAAATAGTAGAACCAGGTTATGCGTAAATGCACCGACAGGATATTCCGACAGAATAATAAATAATAGAACCAGGTCTGGCGTAAACGCACAGATAGGATATTCCGACAGAATAATAAACAATGGAACCAGGTCCCGCGTAAACGCACAGACAGGATGTGACAACCCCAAAATAGGTCCATTCCACCCAACCCATTCTGAGTCATCAAATACATGGTACAGAAAACAACTACAACTTTATTACAACAATTGTCGTGCAAAATACAACAACACATATGCTGTGAGTTTGGATACAATATATACCAAATGAGACATTTGACACCATCATGTATCAGCACCTCACAAAGGTACCTTACATAAAGGTACAGTCAAAAACTGTTTTAAAAACTAGAATCTTTAGGAAGTGCTCAAGGAAACCTTCGTACATGGGAGGCCATGCTTCTAGGTTATGATAGATATCATATGGCCACAGAATTATCCTTGGTTGACCCAATAGACCCCAAAGAAAAACGATAAGATTACTATCATATTCTTCCCAATGGTGAGTCTTCTCTTGACTTATCATTATCTCCACTGTCTCTAATTGAGAATTATACTTCAAACAAACACCAAGATTATATAGGTAGTGCTCGTAGATATACTCAGCAAGTGGATGAGCACAACCATGTCTTATGATGACACGAGGTTGTATGTCATTAGACATCTTGTATGATAGTGACGAAACACCCTTCCAACGTTGGGTTCGCCTCACCCTTTTTTCTTCACCAAATATAACAACTAAATGCTGACCACCGCTCTATTCCCTTGTTACCTCCGCTCGACCCAGCTACACTCTTATTACCTGAAAGGAATTGTGAAACAAAAGGGTGAGCACAACTAGCCCAGTAAAGAATATCATGACTAAAGATAAATAAATTATCAATAGTCTTCATCAGTAATAAATCAGAGATTTAGAACATATGGTAGATGATAAAAATTTTAACTATAGTTGCAGCGGAACGAGCAATCCATTAGAAGAGTCAAATAGACTATAAAGTCTATTATCTTCTCCATGTTAAAAATCCACCAACAATGTTTTATCCCTGTAACATCAATCAACAATTCTGGTCCACAATCATATGAATAACTCATAATCATAACTGTAGTTCTAAATTCCTCTTCTCATCCAGGACGAAGATAATTTTTATCACCTATCTTTATCTGAAACATCAAAGATCATGGTTACACCAAATCACATTTCCTGTTCATAATCATACTAATAACTTCATCTTTGCACTACGGCCAAAGATATTCATTTGTATCACCAGTTGGTCATGTTCATCTCAACATCTGTTCATCTTTGCACTATTGGCCAAAGATATTCAACATGTCATCTTTGCACTACGGCCAAAGATATTCATCAACAATTCATCTTTGCACTACAGGCCAAAGATATTCCTCAACAGTTCATATTTGCACTACAGGCCAAATATATTAATATCTCAAAGAAATATATAATCATTTCAGAATTTATATAAACAATAATTATAACCATGTTGATCAATTCACCTTTGCACTTAAGCTTAAGATATTCAATTATAAATTCAATGGTCATGATCATACCAGTCACAATTCAATTTTGCACTACAGACCAAAGAGAACCCTAGTCATGATCATACCAATAATCTACCCATCTTTACACTCCAGTGAAAGAGAATTTCAACATCAAGGTTATAAAAATGTTATATATAATAGTAAAATTAATATAATCAAAACATCTAAATTTAATCTCAAGAGTAATATTCATAAACCAACTATAATTTGGTCAGAAAAAGAGAATAGTAACTCGTGAATAGTAACTCATAAATAGTAACTCGTGAATAGTAACTCATGAATAGTAAACTCGCCACAAAAAGGTAGAAATTTCACAATAAAATATATATCAATATTTTGATATAATGATATTGAAAGAATAATATTTCTTAAGCTTATAAACAATTTATTTTAATTGTTTATACTTTACTAAATAATGCATTTAATCATCCTAAAATGCCAAACTCATAAGATTTCATCACCAACAACCAAAAACCCTCATCAAAAATCTGCATATACCTCATATAGGATTCCCAAGCCATAAAATCCTATTTTCTAATTTTCTTACTTCACAAAACATATTTAATTCATTTACTCATAATTAGACTATTTTCATAAAAAATACCAAATCAGTTCCAAAAATATTTCTTTTCTGAAATTTAGCATAATATAGTCCCATAGTGAACATATATTTTTCTAAGAATTTTTAAAACTCATTTTACTATTTTTCATATGGCCAAAACCGCCGAATATTTAGACATTTATCATAAATTGTACTTTTATCTAAAAATTCTGAAATTCACAGAGTATACTCATATCATATACAAGTACTCCCAATAAAAATTTCATCAATTTTGGAGTTAACCACAAGGAGTTATAAGCGGTTACTTTTAAAATAATCTTTTCTCATAAAATTCATAACTCTTAATCTATACATCCAAAAATCACCATTTTTGGACACAATCAAGAAAACTCATCAAAATATCATTTCAAATTTTTCCAGAATTTTTGAAGGTCAGAAAAATTATGAAACTGAAAAACATAACAACCCTTAAAATCCCTTACTATCCCTTACCTCAAAAGAGCAGTACTTCTAATCGGTATAAGGTTGAAGAAAACTTACACTGATGAATAAAAACTCACAGAGTATCTAAATACTCACAAAATATACTCAATAATCTAGAGAGAGAACGAGAGAAAACTTATGAATTCTGGTGTGATTTTCAATTCTAACTTAGCCCTCTATTTATAGGAAAATGTTAGCACGCCGAAGCAGACTTCACCTGCAACCTGATGGCTTTACCTGCTACTATTTCCACCCACCATATTTGAATAAAAATCTCAGCACATTTTTTCACCAACCAAGAGTGGGACCCACTAATTCTAGAATTTTCCACCAAAATGATTAACTCCGAAAATTCAACAATTTCTGAACCAGTCATCTCGTAAAATTCATAACAAATCATACGTTCATTTTTAACGGTTCAAAATTTGTGGACATATACTCAACTTATATATGTATAACATATCCAAATATTACCACGATCCAACGGTCGGATTAAAAATTATAACCCTCGCAAAATATCTCAAAAACCCTAATTTGATTTTTAATACCTCCGTTCCGACAAAATTACAGATAAAACACCTCAACATTAATTCCTTCATTTTTAACCACAAAAATATTTCCCTCATTTATATCCACATAAAATAAATATTTCCTTATCATATGAATCAATAATTAATTATTCACAGATAATATTACAGAATCACATTTATGACAACCAGGTCGTTCCCAGAAAAGAGGGGGCTTTCCAATAAGGATTTTTCCTTACTGGCACACAATTAGATGACCAAACCTCTCCTTAGACAGAACTTTCTAGAAATTGCCAATAATGCTATCTAATAATATTATTTAAATAATATGAATTATTGATCTGATAATGGAAAATATTGTGCAGCAATAATTATTGAAACAACAATAATATAAAATATCAACGCAGCAATTATTGAATCAATAAAATAAAATATTGAACAGTAACTACTGTAACAATTATTGAGTAGTGCCTTCTTACGTAAGAATTAATAATTAAAAAAAATACTGTGCAATACCGTGTGCTATTGTGCAACTACGCGTATTACTGTATTTTAACTACCGGGTATTTCAACAGTATTAACGGTAACAACTACGCCATTATTTGTAAAAACTCAAATTTGTCGTTTTCTTCATCCGACAGTTATTCGTTATGGGGCCCACAAATAGCTGCGCCGTCGTACGAATATTCCCTGATAGAAAGAATATTCCACGACCAAACGAATATTCCCCGACAACAATGATTATTTTATAACCACTTGCTTATTTTCAAAAAAAAAATTCACATTTCACCCATAACTTTAAACTTTTATCAATTTAACCATTTACTGAATAGTAATTATAAGAAAAATTGAATACTTTTATTTCATAAAATTCGGGGTCTTACACAAGATATTCCGACAGAATAATAAATACTGGAATAACAGAAGAATTTCACCAAGTATAGGGTAGCCCGCGTATACAGGTTATTCCAACAGAATAATAAATAATGGAATAACAGAAGTTCTCTTCATGAATACATAAGAAATAATACCCCTTACCTTAAGAAGAAGAGTACTAGATATAGGAGTAGTGAAGTAGCAGAATACTTTTCTTCTTTCTCTTTATAATTTCTTTCTCTCGAGTTTCAGTGAATTCGTAAGAAATAATGAAGGAATGAGCTTCTATTTATAGAAGAATGGACTGCATAGTAACTAATTCATAAACGGTCCAGATTGATTTACTTTTAATCGGACGATCCATATTTAAAGCAAAAGTTTTTAAATAAAATATAATATATTATATTTATAATCTAATAAAACGAATAACTTTATAAAAGTATTCTGTTTTATATAAAAAGCTTTTCTGTTTTATTACATTAATAATACTAATAAAACAAAACTGAGTGACTTATCACTTAAGCATCAATAATCAATACCGTGTGTTACTATGCAACCACACGTATTACTGTACTTTTACTACCGAGTAGTTCAACAGTATTAACGGTAAAACTTTCGCCATTATTTTTATAAAATATTTTTGTCATTTTCTCAATCTGACAACAATTCCATTACGGGGTCCACCAATAATTATGCCGTCGTACGAATATTTCCTGTTAAAACGAATATTCCCCGACCAATCGAATATTATACAACAACTTGCGTACTTTACAAAATTTATAAATATTACCCACAACTATAACATTATATCAAATTCACTCCATAATCTTCAAAATTATATTTATAGAAAATTCATCTTTATTCAAAAAGTTGGGGTCTTATGACCTCCCCTTCTTATGAAATTTCTCCCTCGAAATTAGGGTACGTACCTGATATGTCGAAGAGGTAAGGATACCTTGATTTCATTTTAGATTCTAACTCCCAGGTCATTTCCTCAACATCGTGGTTTCTCCATAAAACTTTGACTTGAGGTATAACCTTGGAGCGTAGAATATGTTCCTTCTTATCCAAGATTTGAATAGAAACCTCTTCATACGTTAAATCTTCTGCTATTTCGTCTGGTTCTAACTCAATAATGTGATTCAGGTCTTTCACATATTTACGTAACATGGATATGTAAAAAATGTTATGAACACGAGACATACTTGGCGGTAAAGCGAGTCTATAGGCCACAGTTTCTACTCGATCGAGGATTAAAAATGGGCCAATGAATCGAGGACTGAGCTTTCCTCTCTTTTCAAATCTCGTAACTCCTTTCCATGGAGCAACACATAATAACATATGATCTCCAATATCGAATTCCACGTCCTTTTGATGAAGACCAACATAACTCTTTTGTCTATCTTGTGAGATTTTTATACGTTGTCGAATCGTTTGAATCTTTTCAGTAGTCATACGTACCAACTCCAGTCCCAACAACGTTGCTTCACCCACCTCATCCCAACATACTGGAGAACGACACTTTCTTCCATGCAACGCCTCAAATGGAGCCATGTCAATACTTGCTTGATAGCTATTGTTGTAGGAAAACTCCACCAATGGTAAGAACTTGTACCAACTTTCCTTGAAGTCAAGGACATAGAGTCTTAAATTAATCTTCCAGAGTTTGAATAGTCCTCTCTGATTGTCCATCCGTCTAAGGATGATATGCCAAACTAAATCGTAAATTCGTGCCCATAGCTTTTTACAAACTAACCCAAAATTGTGAAGTGAATCTTGGGTCTCGATCAGAAACTATAGATACTAGCATACCATGCAGTCTTACAATCTTGTTTATGTACATACGAGCAAGACGTTTAAGTGTATAAATTTCTCGTATTGGTAAGAAGTGAGCAGACTTAGTCAATCTATCAACAATGACCCAAATTGTATCAATGCCTTGAGAAACCTTGGGAAGACCAGCAACGAAATCCATGGTAATGTGCTCCCACTTCCATTCTGAAATTTCGAGTGGTTGCAATAGACCTTTTGGTACTTGATGTTCCGCCTTGACTCGTTGACAAGTTAGACACCTTGAGATAAACAGCGCTATCTCTCTCTTCATATTGCCCCACCAGAATGTATGTTGAAGATCATGATACATTTTGGTACTCCCAGGATGGATTGTAAACGGTGTGTTGTGCACCTCCATTATTATTTTATACTTTAAATCGGGGTCGTTAGGAACACAAAGTATAGAGTTGACTCGAAGTATTCCTTCTTCATTGATTCTTGCTTCCGGCATAGCACCTTCTTGCACTTTCTTCCTCATACGCATCAACTCCAGGTATGTAGCTTGAGCAGCTTTAACTTTATCAATTAAAGTCGGTTCTACTCGTATATTTGCCATCATCACATGGGTCCCTAGAGTCTTTAACTCTATCTCCATCCTTTGCAAGTCACACAAAATGGGCCTTTGCGTTGACAATATCGCACTCGCACCCGCATATGATTTTCTACTCAATACGTCAGCTACCACGTTCGCTTTTCCAGGAGGGTATTGGATGGTATGATAATAATCTTTCAACAGTTCAAGCCAACGTCGTTGTCGCATGTTGAGTTCCTTTTGAGTGAAGAAATATTTGGGGCTTTTATGATCCGTAAAGATCTCCACTTTCTCCCTATACAAGTAATACCTCCAAATCTTTAGTGCAAAAACAACTGCTGCCAACTCTAGATCATGAGTAGGATAATTTCTCTCATATTCTTTGAGTTATCGAGAGGCATATGCTATGACTTTCCCATGTTGCATGAGAACGCATCCTAACCCTTTGTCCGAAGCATCACTGTAGACGACAAATCCCTCCGAGCCAAATGGTATTATCAGAACAGGTGCTGAAATGAGTCTCCTCTTGAGTTCCTGAAAACTCTTCTCACATTCCTCGCTCCAACTGAATTTTGTATCTTTCCAAGTCAGCTGAGTTAATGGAGTAGCGATTCGAGAAAATCCTTCCACGAATCTCCGATAATAACCAGCTAAACCGAGAAAGCTACGTACTTCGGTCACTGATTTGGGTCGTTCCCATCTTTGAATAGCTTTAATCTTTGCTGGGTCAACTGATATTCCATGACTTGACACCACGTGCCCAAGGAACGCTACTTCTTCACGCCAGAACTCGCATTTCTTCAACTGGACATAAAGCTTATTTTCATGAAGTTTTTGGAGTATCAGCCTCAAGTGTTGTTCATGATCTTCACGGCTTTTGGAATAAATAAGGATGTCATCAATAAACACGACCACAAAGTGATCTAAATATTCCTTGAATACTCGGTTCATCATATCCATAAAGGCAGCAGGAGCATTAGTCAATCCAAAGGACATGACTAGGAATTCATAATGCCCGTACCGAGTTCTGAAAGCCGTCTTTGGAATGTCATCGGTTCTAATCTTCAATTGGTGATATCCGGAACGAAGATCAATCTTTGAAAAGAATTTGGCTCCTTGCAACTGGTCAAACAGGTCATCAATACGTGGTAATGGGTACTTATTTTTTATGGTGACATGATTCAACTCCCGATAATCAATACAAAGTCGCATACTTCCATCCTTCTTCTTCATGAATAGAACATGAGCACCCCAAGGAGAAGTACTAGGACAAAGAAAGCCAATGTCTAACAATTCCTGCAGTTGGGTCTTTAATTCCTGAAGTTCAATAGGAGCCATTCGATATGGGGCTTTAGAAATGGATTTTGTACCGGGTTCAAGGTCAATATAAAATTCAATTTCACGCTTTGGGGATAGGCCAAGAAGTTCTTCAGGGAATACGTCAGGAAATTCATTAACAATAGAAATATCATTAAAAATTTACGTATTTTTATTTAGATCCGTGACATGAGCTAAGAAAGCTTGACATCCGTTTTTCAATAAACGAATAGCTTTATGGCTTGAGATGACAGTGATTGATTTTAATGGTTTGGTTGCTTGAATTCGCATAATAGGTTGGTTAGGAATATGAAAGCTAACAACCTTACAAAAATAATCAATTTTTGCATGATGAACAGTTAACCAATCAATCCCTAGAGTTACGTCAAATGCAAGTATTTTCAATGAAATAAGATCGACAGGTAATGTGAGGGTACCGATTTGAACCAAACAAGACTTGTAAATAGTGGATGTAATGAAGGTTTCTCCCAACGGAGTTTCAACAGATAAGTCAAAGTCTAATTTCTCCGGAGTCAAATTTAAACGTTAAGCGCAAGTAGGAGAAATAAAAGAATGGGTAGAACCGGTATCAAATAAGGTATATACTTCTCTAGAGTTTATGATAAGCTTACCCGTGATGACCTCGTTCGGATTCCTTACATTCTGGGAGGTCACTACAAACGCTCTCCCTTGAACTACCGATTTTGTCTTCTCTGGGACGGCCTTTGATACCTCCATCCTAGCTGGACTTGACTTTGGTGCACGACAAAAATGGGCTAGGTGACCTTCTCTTCCACAATTGTAACATGCTTTGGATGGCATCGCGCAGTTTGGACTGATGTGTCCCTCCCTTCCACATTTGAAGCATATGATAGGTAGTCGTTCTCCTTCCTTAACGACGAGTGTTGATTCTGACGTCTTTCCATCATTGTTGAATCTCCTCTTCTTGAAATGTCCATTCTTATTATTTTGACCATGATTACCACCGAAGTGGTTACCATTTCTGGCATGTTAATTCTCTCCACGCTTATTGTCACCGCTTCGATTACTGCTGTCACTGGTATTATCATTTTGACGGCTGCTCTCTTTTGGTTGAGTTGACTCGTTATCACGTTTCAATAACTGAGCCCTATTAACAACATCTGAATACAAACACAGTTTATGAGAGATAAGATATTGATGTGTCTCCGGCTTCAAACCTCTTAAAAATATTCGTGTTATTCTCTCCTCATTATTAACTAAGTGGGACGCAAACCGGGGTAACTCAACAAACTTGGCTTCATACTGCTACATGGTCATGTTATTTTGCTCCAGCTTGATGAACTCTACCTCTTTCATGTGACGAATACTTTCAGGAAAGTACTTGTCGTTGAACAGTTCCTGAAACTTCTCTCAAGACATCTTCAGTGCGGCAGGTTGAGTACGCTTTACAGATTCTCACTAGTAATCTGCCTCTGCCTGCAACATGAAGGTGGCAAAGGGAACCTTTTGCTCCTCAGAGCATCCCAAGACATCAAATATCTTGTTGATCTACTTTATCCACGTCTCCGCCTTAAGTGATTTTGGCTCTCCAAAAACTCCGGTGGTCCCAGCTCCTTGAACTGTTTGGCGGTGACCGTTCGAGAGTTGCCAGTGTTTTCACCTGCATTTTAGACAGGAGCCGCTCTCGCCTGATGTTGTATGAATTGCATAAAGCCTCTGAACATTCCATCGTTCATCATTTGGTCAGTGTTGATGTCTACATTAGGATTGTCGCCTTCCTGATGCACATTATCCTGATTATTGATTTGTGGATACTCAACGGTCTCCTGTGCTCCACTGCTATTCTCAACATTCTCGGATGCCATTTTTAAATACTGCCACAAAACAAAAATTAATTAACATATCACATATTATCCTTTTACTCTGACCGACCAATTAATTGTCAAATAAACTTAGGTAGGTCATACTAACGAAGGAATTTTCCGTCTTTTCCCTCCTAGTTCTTGTCTCACATCTTAGCCAGGGATCATATCCCTAAGCTTTGATACCAACTGTGACGCCCCCAAAATAGGTATACATCACCTATTCTGAGTCGCCAAATACATGGTACAGAATACAAATACAATCTTTAATATACAACAAGAGAGCTGTGAGTTTTAATACAAATACTATCTTCTAGACAATATTCACTCTCAGAATAAGTCCTCATTATATTTATTATCACACTATTTAACAGAATAGTGAGGACTACTAATACTATCATCTGGACCGTCACTCCGTTCCCCGACTAGTCCCGGCTACGTTCTCATTTCCTAAAGAGAACAGTGAAAGAAAGGGTGAGCTCAACTAGCTCAGTAAAAAATATTATGACTAAGATAATCCAGAATAAATTATCGTTAGCCTTCAACAGTGTTAAACTTGCAAAATATAACAAACACCAAGTTTAACTGCAGCGGAATAAGTAATCCATTAAAAGAGTCAAGTGGAGAATAAAATCTACTATCTTTTATGATTTAAAAAGGGTTTTCATCACTTTTATCGCTGGGACCCAGCTTAATAAATAATCCACATCATCTCTGCACTACGACCAAGGATATTCATTAGTATTACGACCAAAAATTATCTATACACTACGGGCCAAAGATATTCATGTATTCATTAATGGTCATGATCATGCCAACAACTGTCCATCAATACACTACGGGCCAATATGGACTTTTACTACATCATTTGTAACATTACGGTCATGATTATACTGAATAATTCCTGGTCATAATCATACCAAGTCCATCTATGCACTACAGGCCACAGATGACTTTCAACAAAATATAAACATGAGGATGATGACAATGATATAAGAATTCAATAAAACAAGTTCAAGAATTAATTTATCCAGGAACTAATAACGTCCAAATTGTCAACATGATACTGCTTTGTAGAGTAAAATTCAAGAATGCTCAGGAGAATATTTTCATGAAAAGATACTGGATGAAGTGCAAATATCAAGGATATTTCACTAATTTCATGGAGTATAAAAGTCAAAACTTTAACCAACTCAGTACAATAAAGAATGGAATAATAAAAGAAATCACCATGCATGCGATAGACCGCACAGACAGGTTATTCCAACAGAAAAATAAATAGCGGAACCAGGTCATGCGTAAACGCACCGACAGGATATTCCGACAGAATAATAAATAATGGAACCAGGTCCGGCGTAAACACACAGACAGGATATTCCGACAGAATAATAAATAATAGAACCAGGTCCGGCGTAAACGCATAGACAAGATATTCCGATAGAATAATAAACAATAGAACCAGGTCTGGCGTAAACACACAGACAGGATATTCCGACAGAATAATTAATAATGGAATAACAGAAGAATTTCGCCAAGTATAGGGTAGCCCGCGTATACAGGTTATTCTAACAGAATAATAAATAATGAAATAACATAAGTTCTCTTCATGAATACAAAAGAAATAATACCCCTTACCTTAAGAAGAAGAGTACTGGATATAGGAGTAGTGAAGTAGCAGAATACTTTTCTTCTTTCTCTCTATAATTTCTCTCTCTAGAGTTTCAGTGAATTTGTAAGAAATAATGAAAGAATGAGCTTCTATTTATAGAAGAATGGACTGCATAGTAACTAATTCATGAACGGTCCAGATTGATTTACTTTTAATCGGACGATCCATATTTAAAGCAAAATCTTTTAAATAAAATATAATATATATTCTATTTATAATCTAATAAAACGAATAACTTTATAAAAGTATTCTGTTTTATATAAAAAGCTTTTCTATTTTATTACATTAATAATACTAATAAAACAAAACTGAGTGACTTATCACATAAGCATCAATAATCAATACCGTGTGCTACTATGCAACCACGCGTATTACTGTACTTTTACTGCCGAGTAGTTCAACAGTATTAACGGTAAAACTTTCGCCGTTATTTTCATAAAATATTTTTATCATTTTCTCAATCTGACAATAATTCTATTGTGGGGTCCACCAATGATTGTGCTGTCGTACAAATATTCCCTGTTAAAACGAATATTCTCCGACCAATCGAATATTATACAACAGCTTGCGTACTTTATAAAATTTATAAATATTACCCACAACTATAACATTATATCAAATTCACTTCATAATCTTCAAAATAATATTTATAGAAAATTCATCTTTATTCAAAAAGTTGGGGTCTTACAACATGGTTCAATTTCCTATAGTCAATACAAAGTCTCATACTCCCGTCTTTCATCTTTACGAATAAAACAGGAGCACCCCAAGAAGATGTACTAGGACGAATGAAATCGATGTCTAACAACTCCTGTAGTTGGACCTTTAACTCCTGAAGTTCAATAGGAGCAATTCGATATGGAGTTTTAGAAATGGGTTTTGTACCAGGTTTAAGGTCAATAAAGAATTCAACTTCACGTTCTAGGGATAGACCAGGAAGTTCTTTAAAAAATACGTCATGAAATTTACTAACAACAGAAATATTATTCAAATGTGACGTATTTTTGTTCAAGTCCATGACATGGGCTAAGAAAGCTTGACATTCGTTTTACAATAAACGAATGGCTTAATGCTTTGATATGACAGTGATTGACTTTAGTGGTTTGGCTACTTGAATTCGCATAACAGATTGGTTAGGAATATGAAAACTAACAACCTTACGTAAATAATCAATTTTAACATGATGAGTTATTAACCAATCAATCCCTAAAATTACATCAAATGCAAGTATTTTCAACTAAATAAGATCGACAGGTAATGTGATGGTACCAACTTGAATCAAGCAAGATGTATAAACAGTGGATGTAATAAAAGTTTCTCCTAACGAAGTCTCAACAGATAAGTTAAAGTCTAATTTCTCTGGAGTCAAATTCAAATATTGAGCACAAGCAAGAGAGATAAAAGAATGGATAGAATTGTTATGTAATAAGGTATAAACTTCGCAAGAGTTTATGATTAGCTTACCCGTAATTATCTCGTTTGGTTCCTCGCTTTTTGGGAAGTTACGAAAAGCGCTCTCACTTGAACCACCAATTTTAACTTGTCTAGGACAGCCTTTGGTGTCATCATTACCGCTAGAATTAACTATCGCTATAGGGCATATTCAACCCTTAACTGCTTCGTCGTACTCTTATTTCAGGATCTGAATAATTAATCTTTGATCCATATCGAATTGGGGTTGACCGCAATGTACAGGGTAATTCAAAACTCGATGTTGGGTTCTCCCAATTGCTGTCCAAAAAGAGAAATATATATCATCTATTTTAGCCTTTTTAGATCAGACTTTTCTTTTCACAATATCAACGCATCGTGCGGCTTTTACCCATGCATCTTTCATTCTCACTCGTTCAGTTGATTCTTCTTTTAGTTGATCCTTGACATTTGAATTCTCAGATTCTACCTTTATCATCTTATACTCTGCCAAAGAGTGCCTCTGTTCAAGCATCACATATTGGGTAACACAAGCTTGAATTGTTGCATCCTTTTACTCCACGACCGCCTGCCGTTCTTCAGCCTGTTATTCTAACTCATGAATACGATTTTGCAATTCTACATTTTGATCATAAAGTTCTCCTAATAAATTCTCATCAGGTTCCTCTTCTTCTTCACTCTCAACTGCTACCTCTGTGACTAACTCGGGTGCAACTATTAATTCTTCACTCACCACATGAATATCTCTAATTTCTTCTTCGCCTGACATCACATTATCCTGGTTGGTGATTAGAGGTGTCTCAACAGTCTCATTCACTCTATTGTTAATATTTATAGCTGTCATTCTCAAATATTACCATAAAACAAGGGTTAATTAAAGAAATTGGCATACCACATAATACCCCTATATTCTGACCAACCAACAAATAAGCTTAGGTAGGACACACTAGCGACGAATTTACTCGTCTCTCCCCTCCTAGTTTTATTCCCCGATCTCCGCCAGAGACCATATCCCTAAGCTCTGATACCAACTGTAACGCCCCCAAAATAGGTATACATTACCCATTCTTAGTCGCCAAATACATGGTACAGAAAATAACTACAACTTCATTATTACAATTATCGTGCAAAATACGATAACACATATATTGTGAGTTTAAATACAAATATTTTCTAATAGACAGTATTCTAACTCAAAAGGAGTCCTCATTACAATTATTGAAATACTATTTTATAAAATAGTGAGGACTGCTAAAACAACTGTCTGGACCCATCACTCCACACCCCGACTAGTTCCCACTATATTCTCGCATCCTGAGAAGAAAAATGGAACAAAAAGAAAAAAGGGTGATCTCAACTAGCCCAGTAAAGAATATTATGACTAAGATAATGTACAACAAATTATCGTTAACCTTCAATAAATCAGATAAAATATAATGGACAACCAATTTTAGATCAATATTCACAGTGAAAATAACAATTCATTAGAAGAGTTAAGTAAAGAATGAAATCTACTATCATCTATGAATTTAAAAGTCTATCATCAATATTTTATCCTTGTAACACCAATCAATATACATCTTGAATCAAATATTCATCTTTGCACTATGGACCAAAGATATTCATTTGTATTATCAGTAGGTCATGTTCAACTCAACACATGTCCATCTTTGCACTACGGGCCAAAGATATTCATCAGGTAATCATTCATCTTTGCACTACAGGCCAAAGATATTCAATTATATCATCATTTAGGACTGAGGATGATAAAAAATATCTTAAAGAAAACAAATCTAGTGAGATAAAAGGACAAAGTTTAGGGATTCGTACTTCAGTTTGTCTAAGTTCAAAAATACTCTATAATAATCAATTGTGGTGCAAAGATTCAAGAATGAAGATCAAAACATGAATACAATCAAAGATAGTAACCATAATAGACATCTTGGACAAAGAAGAGAAAATTTTATTTTTCTGTGAATAGTATCGTATTTGTGAATAGTGTCGTATACGTGAATAGTAATCCCGACACGAAAAGGTAGAAATTTCACAATAAAATTCATACCAATATTTCAGCATAATAATATTGAACGAAATAATATCATTTACAAAGAAAATAACATCCCTTACCTTAAAAGAATAGTACTTCTGTCTAAAATATCGGATATAAAGCTGAAAAAAACTTACACTGAATATCAACTCACAAAGTATCTAAATACTCACAAAATACGCTCGATAATATTGAGAGAGAAAGTTTATGATTCCGGTGTGATTTTCAATTCTAACTAAGCACCTTATTTATAAGAAAATACTTAAAACGCCAAAGCAGACTAACCTGCTACTTGATGACTTTTCCTGCTACTATTCACGCACACTAATTTTGAAATAAAATTTTAACACATTTCTCACCAACTAAAAGTGGGGCCCACATATTTTTTAATAAAAATATTTATTTTTAAAACTTCAATAATTCATAATAAATAGTTTTTTATCAAAAAAATATAAATTTTATATCCATTCGATAGAAAATTTAATTCTCTACAACTTTGTAGAAGAAATTTTTTTTAAATTCCAAACAAAAAATGCCTTAAATCCACATACGTACGATTTTTAATACCTCCATTCCGACAAAATACTAATAAAACACCTCAACATTAATTCCTTCATTTATATCCACATAAAAATAAATATGTCCTTATCATATTAATCAATAAATAATTATTCACAAATAATATTACAGAATCACAATACTGACAACCAGGTCGTTCCAAGGAAAGAGGGGGCTTTCCGATAAGGATTTCTCCTTACAGGCGCGCAATTAGGTGGCCAAACCCCTTTCTTAGACAGAACTTCCTTAGACATTGCCAATAGTGCTATCTAATAATATTATTCAAATAATATTAATTATTGATCTGATAATGAGAAATACTGTGCAGTGACAATTATTGAAACAACAATAATATAAAATATCAACGTAACAATTATTGAATCAATAAAATAAAATATTAAATAGTAATTACTGTAACAATTATTGAGTAGTGCCTTCTTACGTAAGAATCAATAATTCAAAAATACTGTGCAATACCGTGTGCTATTGTGCAACCACGCGTATTACAATATTTTAAACACTAGGTATTCCAACAGTGTTAACGGTAACAACTACGCCGTTATTTGTAAAAACTCAAACTTATCATTTTTTTTATCCGACCATTTTTCGTTATGGGGACCACAAATGGTTATACCATCGTACAAATATTTCTCGACAGCAAGAATATTCCACGACCAAACGAATATTCCCCGACAACAATGAATATTTTATAACCACTTACTTATTTTTCAAAATTTACACATTTCACTCATAACCAAAGCTGTAGTAGCCCCAAATCCGGGTCCCAAATCACCGCGGATTCGGTCCACTATTTCTATAACTATTTCTATTTACGGAAGATATAAACATAAATTGTTTATACAATACATTACATACTATTCCCCAAGGTCGAGTAACCGTAACTTAATCACATTCATAACTTATTTAACACATAACTTTATTATCAAATTACACTATTACAAAACTAATCGCGCACATTAACTTTACGCTGGAACTGTCCTTAACCTTTCCTTGTATCCGATGCGTTCGTCTTAATCTGCAATGTTTTATCATGATATAGCAAGGGTGAGCATAAAATTTGCCCAGCAAGTTTAAGTTCAACAATATAACGATATATCATGATTGAAAGAGCCTGAATAATAAGCTGGCTATAATTCAACAATATAATTGTGAACTAGCAGAAACAAATTTATGACTGAACAAGTATTATACATGAACAAGTATATCTGAATCAACTGGTAATGAAGGTGATCAGCCTTTCATACCTGACTTATACATGAAATATGTACAGAGTACAATTATACATGGCAATCAGCAATGATTAACCATAAGAATATCCGAATAAAACACTCTTAGTAGAGTTAAGTAAAACAAACTTGTCTGAACCGTTGATTACCGCTACGCAATTTATATCGCCTTATCCGAAGACCTAATATTAGTAATATAGATCTCCAATATTAGAATAATATCATCACAATATAATATTATTATAGATATAGACATATATAGAATAACCTAAACACATAACACATAACATATAACCCTATCAGTCTACAACACATATAAGACTCGGTATCAGGTCAAACTATTTCAGTCTGACTTGAATCCGACAAAATTCTAATGTCCCGACGGTCTAGTCGGACAATTATTCGAGTCTAAGTTCAATTAAACTCTGACTTAACCCTTAACAATTATCTCAGATAATTTATTAACAGTCAAAATATTTTTCATAAGCTCGTAATAATTTTCACATAATTATTACTATTTATCATGAATTTTTAATCACTTATATCGTATTTAAATGAATTAAATACTGCATAATTCCATTATCATAATATTCATTTAATACCAAATATTAATGAAAATTATCAAATAATATTATAATATATTTACAATATCACAAAGTATTTTTAATACTTTAAAATCACCTTTATATGATTTTTTAAACACTTAAATCCATTATCCGCTAATTGCTTTTAATATTAAAGTATTAATATTTTCATGACAAAATACCAAAAGTTATATTTTATAACTTAAAAATATTTTTATATCACTTAAATCATTTTTATATGATTTATAAATCATTTATTCTATTTTTTCATAATTTATTTAATATATTTATTAAATAAATTAATTATCATTAATATTAATTTATTAATGAATTTCATCACAAATTATTAAAAGTCACTGAAAATAACTTAAAATATTTTCTAACACCATAATATAATTTTTCATGAATTAAAATAATTTTTAAATAATTTATTTAATATTGTAATTAAATAAATTAAATAGCATTTATATTCTAAAAATATTAAATATTTATGAAATATACTCTAAATAATTAAAAACTATTTTTCAGAATTTAAAATAATTTTTCAGAATTTATTATGTATTTTTAATAATAAAAAATCTATTTTTTTCTATTTTTAATTAATTTTCGAAAAATAATAAAAATAAACTGTCGCTAAAGGGCCCTATAGCGACAGACCCATCGCTATAGGTGTTCTTGAGCATGTTCTTGAGCTGCCCAGAAAACCATGTCAGTGTTCAAGTTGGTAGCTTTGACCGGCTATAACTCTTGGATCCTGAGGTATCTGGGTTCGATTAGGTGTTCAGATTATAGTATTGATGCAATACTACAACCCTAAACAACAACATGGCAGTTCAATACTAAAACAGAGAGATCTGGGTCCTTAAATAGCTTGTCAGACCTGTTCTTCATTTTCTGGGTTACCCAGAAATGAAGAACAGCTAAGACACCTACTATGTAGTTTAAAATCAAAACGTTTTGGACTCGGTTTGTGTGATCTAGAAGCTCTATCTTGTAGTCCTGATACCAGGGAACAATTATATAACAATAGATCATCATATTATCATCATAACAAGGAGATCAAGGCTAGTCAAACTAGGGATCAGGACATGGTTCTTGAAGATCTGGGTTTCCCAAAAATCTTCAACCAGTCAGTTGGTCAACGGTGGTTTGACCATGCATTTCTACGATCCTGGTACAGATTTGGGTGATCTAATAGCATGACTTTGTAGTTCACATACCCATTTACAATATTCAATCAACAACATAGCCAAAACACTATCATACTGCAAGATCTAAGGTACAGAAAATATTGTCAGGCGAGACCTGGGTTTCTGGGTTGCCCAGAAACTCAGTCTCCGTGATTGGTCAACGGATTTTGACTGCCTATAACTTTTAATCTACACGTGATATGGGCTTGATTCAAGTTCCAGATCACAGCCCTTACTACATACTACAAGTTTATAACTTAAAACACAACAAACAATTATTATCCAGAGATCTAGAAGCCCTGACATATGGCTGTCAGACCCTATTTCAACATTTTTCCAGATTTCAAAAATCATCAAATTCGAGCATCAAAATGATATGGATCTAGGTTTTGACCACCCAGATCATCAAGTGACACCCTCTAGCACATATCTAAACAACAAACAACAACATTAACTTAAGATCACAAATTTCGAAATTTTAGAGTTTTATACAATTTAGGCTATGATCTTTGATTTCTGCCTTCATGATCTGCTTAAGGAGAGCTAATAACTGATAAGGGTTTTGCTCCCCACTCCCTCTCACTCTAGATTTCAAAGTTGAAGAGAGAGAATGGTCTTGGCAAAAATGAGAAGTAAAGTAGGATTTTTCTTTACTTTAAATCTTTGCTCTACTTGATTCAATGTATCTAGTTGGCAATTGTGACTGATTTTGGACACATGGCTAGGGCTAGGGTAGTTCACCAACTTAAAATCATTGCAAGATTTACAAGCTAACAATTAAAGAATGTGACAAAGGGCAAAATAGTCATTTCCATGCAATTTTAATGGCATTTATGTAAATGGTCCAAACCCTTAGGGTTTAGAAAAATTTAGGGTTTAAGGTTTGAAAAATTTTAGGGTTTATAATTTAATTTCCTAAAATTACCAATTTAGGTTTTCAAAAATAGAAAATTAATATTTCTAAATTATAATTAAGATTTTTTAATTATATTAAAATTTCTTAATCACAATTTAAATATTGCTAATTAGGATTAGTATTTCCTAATTAAAATCGTTAATTAAGCAAATAGGGTCAAAATCGCGGATTAGAGTTTATAACCCAAAAATTAGGGTTTCTAATAGAAAATTAATTTTTCAAAATTAGAAATTAGATTTTGTAATTAGATTAGGGTTTCTAATTACTTAACTTGAAAATTAGAATTAATATATCCTAATTAACATTAAAACCATTTAATTAACACTTTGGTTTTCCCCTATTTACAAATTAAGGTTTCAAATCCGTAATTAGGGTTTTAAATTTGGAATTAGGGTTTTGTAACCAATTTGTTAATATTAACCCTAATTAATCTTCTAATTATTTACACTTACGCCATTAAGTTCCCGAATTAGAGTTTCATGCACCGAATTAGGGTTTCAGATTCCCGAAACTGAAATTAGAGTTTTTATAACCAATTTCTATGGTTTCTTGTAAAACGCTAGGGTTTTCTAACCGAACGTTGACGTTCTTAATATATACCTAGGGGTTGTTACAAATTTCGTTTATCTGGTCAACCCTTGACCCTTAACCACATACTGTACACATATAATAACATTTACACAGAACATATTCACGTATACCCTTAATCCTGAATAATTCACCTAAATCCTTCACAGAATTTTGAAATCCTCAAAATTCTTTCTTAAAAATATCAAACGCATACACTTATTTTCTTTCTAGGTTCTAATTTTGGACCTTAAATCAATTAATAAAAATTTTAAAAATATTCAAAATTCTCGGGTTGTCACAAAAGTATTATATCAAATTAACACATTATTATTCACAATAATAATTAAAGGAAATTCAATTTTTTTAATAAAAAGTTAGGGTCGTTGTTGATCGATTTCGCAATCAATGAATACGTGCAAGTATACACGGTCAACAAGTAATAAAGTGATAAGAAAAGTATCGTTCCCACGAGGAATTATTTAATAAAAATCACCAAGTACTAATTCTTAACCAAATCAATTTTATTTAAACAACCATAAATTATGATTTTTCTAATTAAGAAAACTAAATTAATCAATTAAAACTAGATTACTCTAAAAAAACTAAATTGCTTTATGACTAAATTCATATAAATAAAGATTAAGACTTCAATATCCCCAATTATGAACTATAAATCAATTATCCAACTATCCCAATTATTATGCCTACTGAATTGTTAACAGAAATTCTCAAATGCCAAAAGTCCTTTTCCAAGTGATCAATTGCCTTCTATTTAATCCAGATTAATCTTGCTATATTCCTATGCAAAATAATTGAATTAAACTCGTTACAAACCCAATTCCTTATGCGTTACATGTGGTGAAGAGATATTTCCATTCTATTCACAAACCTAATTATTCACTGTGCAAATAACTAAGTCACATGTCATCATGCCCAGTTCTAACCCTAGAATTTCTCTTCCGATTCCTTCTAGAGTAACAAGGTAATTACTGATCAGATAATTAATCAATAAGCTCAAGACAAGATAAACAATTCACTTTGACATAAATAATTGGAATAAATCGAATAACTAATTCATAGACATAAAAGGTTCAATTGAAATCTCAATAAAAGAGTTAGTTCATAATTAATGAATTAAAACCAAGAATCCACAATTGAATAGACATTAAAAGATAAAAGTATGATAAGAGAAGAGAATAGAATCTGTTGTCAGCAAATCTGATGCTCTCCTCTTGCTCCTGCTCTTGATCTTCAATGATCTCCAAGTTGCTTCAATCTCTAATGGCTAATTAAGAACTAGGGTTTAGATTCTAATCTAATAGAGTGTTTAATCTAGTCTAATCTATGTCATCCCCCTTTACTTTATGTCTTACATCATATATTTATAGGTTACAAGTCTAATTTTTAGGTTAGGAACAAACCCAATCCAATTTGGAGTCAAAAAGATGTCAAAATTCGCCCCAAAACGCGTCCAAGCCTTTCCACTGACTTCCCCAGCGCCCCGGCGCTGGGCACGGCGCTGGGATTCTGCCCCCCAGCGCCCCGGCGCTGGAAATAGGCATGAAATGGGCGCCCCGGCGCTGGCCACTTTTTTGACATTTTCTGCTCCGACGTCATTTGGAAAAATGGCCATAACTTCTTCGTCCGAACTCCGATTTCGATGATTCAAGATGTTCCGGAAAGAGGAGAAGTAGATCTACAACTTTCATTCTTTAAGTTTTTCAAAATAAGGTCCGTAGAAATACTCAAATTGACACTGAAGTGACTGCTATGTAAATAGTAAGCCAAAAACGCGCATCTAGCCACCCCGAACGTCGATCCATGTAACTTTTGTCCCAATTCCTACAAAACAATATAAAACATGCATGAATAGACACAAACACATAAAAACACCCTAAAAGACTTGAGAACAACAATAAATTAAGCCCGAAAGTATCCAATTCATGTGTATAAAACTCACTCATCAAATACCCCCAAACTTAAACATTTGCTTGTCCTCAAGCAAAAACACAAAAATGTTATACAATGCAGTGTAATGAAACTAATCTATATGCCTACGAATCCAACAGTAATGACAGAAACAAGTCTATTCAACCGGCCTTAGAGAATCAAGTAAACATGATAATACATCATATTAAAACAAATCAGTAATTTCTCAATCACTCATCAAATCTTAGACTGTTATCACTGATATAGTGTGTGTGTGCTCCAAAACAATGTTAACTAATATAAAATCAAATTTAACACATAATAGGCATCTTTAAAGGCATCATACAGTGAAAACTCACAAAATTCACGAACAAGCTAGATCCAACTAAAGTTAAACATCCACCAAGTTCAAGAGTCCAATCCGGGATACTTATGCTTTACTTTTCATTACGGGGGCTTTTTGCTCTTTTCCCGCTTTATTGTTTTTTTTTAACCATGACTGTGCAATGTCTCATTCCATTAGGCTAACAGTGTCACCCCTTAGCGAGCTTTCGACCAACGACTCCCAGACCATATAAGACCTTAGGGCGCTAGGTTTTAAGATACCCCTTCGGGCGTACTTACTCAAGTAACAAAGGCCCCGAAACAAAACTAGCCACGGTAATTTTTTTTTTCTTTCTTTCTTTTTTTTTTTTCTTTCTTTTTTTTTTTTAGCGAAGCTTATATATCCCAAATTTTCCCCCAAACTTAAGTTTTTATCAAAATTTAGCCATCTCCGCCTATTCATGTCTTTCATTCCTTCACATTAGTATTATCCTTAAGAAATTCATTATGTATCAATTTAAACTTAATCAGTCAACATAGCTGTTATTAACGTGCTAACCTTAATTATACCAGTTTCAAACAGAAAAAGATTCAATTCATAACAAGAAATCACATCAAAGCCTGAATATTCAATACTATACTTATCTACTTAACTCCAGTCTCATCATTGGCCAAAATAGACTTTTACTATCTAACAGTTGGAATCATGCAAATATAAACTAATTGCAACAAACATAGTAAACTAACTACTATTTTTGCAATTTTTAAATTTTTTTTTTTTAAAACAAAAAACTGAATGCAAAAACTAAATGTAAATAACCCGAAAATATAACGAACTACAATGTAAATAACTAACTATATGCAATACGACACTAAAATGCCCCCAAACTTAAACTAGACATTGTCCTCAATGGCTACAATAGAAAAAATTAAAGCAGAGGACTTCCCTGAAAATATAGCAATCTTCCTCATTGTCCACTAAGTTTGGAGAATATGCTAGGCACATGGAACAAATTGGGTACCACTTGAATTTGACTTGACTAACCTGTAAACCATGATAGAAGCAATTTTATTAAATCCTAAATAAATGCAAATTCAAAACTACTAATATAAAACCTAATAAAAACTAAAAATAAAAATTAAACTTGGGTTGCCTCCCAATAAGCGCTTGTTTTATAGTCTCAGCCTGACTTCTTCAATTCTCTATCCAATTCCTCTTCGAAAGTTGAGGAACCCTCCATCCATCGAAAATAATATAGCTTTTGGTAGGTTCCCATTTACGATAATCATTGTATTAAAGTCACCTAGCATGATCTTTTTAGATAGGATCCTCATTAAGTACGACAAACAACTAGGTGCTTTTCCCATTGTGTCTGTGATCAGAGTGTGGAATGGAAGCTTGTCAAACACAATGGGCTCTTCCTCTATCTTCTCTTTTTCATCCCACCATGACTCCACAGTTGTACTAGCTCTTATGTCATAAAGAGCTTTGCCGACGACATGACTGCCAATTGGGCATGGTTTTGCAAAACTGCTCGGATTCTTGAACTTTGGTGGAGAAGGTACATGGGACACTAATGAAATTGATTCATCTTCGTTGAATCTTACAGTTAAATCTTCGTTGATCTCCTTTTGTTTGTTCCCAATTGTTTTCTCTCTTTCAACATCTATATCATTTGGCACATCCGGTTGCAGATTTGGTTCGGACTCATCATCAGTTTCGTCATCCATGTCATAGAGCCAAGTGTATTGAGGATGGTTGTTCAACGCTTGTGCTATCTGCCCCAATTGATTTTCCAGATTCTTTATCGACGCACCTTGGCTTTTCATATTCAGTTCTATTTGATTCAATTTTTTGTCTTGTTCCTCGTTCCTTTTTTCAGAAGCTTTAATAAATTTTTCCAAGGCTTCCTCCAAATTTGAATGGTCTTCCTGTTGTAGTGGAGGTGGACACGAGAAATCCGGTGGGTATGTTGGACTTGGAGCATAAAATTGATCTTGATTGTTACTCCATGAAAAATCCGGGTGATACCCCCAATCCTGATGATAATTGTTAGGATAGACATGACTGTAGCTCCCTACGAACTGAGCTAATTTGGCATTTATAGCACATTGATCTGTAGCATGACTCCCATCACATAACTCACAAACCATAGCTACTTGCTGCGTGGATGGTGGACTCCATGTCTCTATTTTCTTAGCTATTGCGGTCACCTGTGCTGCCAATGCAGAAAGTTTCTCGAGTCTGTCAATCTCCGCTCCCCTTGGTTGAGTCATGTTCGTGTATGGCCATTGATACGCAAAGTCATCCATGCTACCTAAAAAGAGAGAAATATATGAAGAGAATTAAAAATAAAAATAAAAATGTTTAAATTAAGACTAAATTGATTGAAATTAATATTGGTAAATAATTATTAAATTAATTCACAACTGAATTGAAACTAAGAATCCACAATTGAATAGACATTATAAGATAAAAGTATGATAAGAGAAGAGAATAGAATCTGTTGTCAGCAAATCTGATGCTCTCCTCTTGCTCCTGCTCTTGATCTTCAATGATCTCCAAGTTGCTTCAATCTCTAATGGCTAATTAAGAACTAGGGTTTAGATTCTAATCTAATAGAGTGTTTAATCTAGTCTAATCTATGTCATCCCCCTTTATTTGATGTCTTACATCATATATTTATAGGTTACAAGTCTAATTTTTAGGTTAGGAACAAACCCAATCCAATTTGGAGTCAAAAAGATGTCAAAATTCGCCCCAAAACGCTTCCAAGCCTTTCCACTGACTTCCCCAGCGCCCCGGCGCTAGGCACGGCGCTGGGATTCTGCCCCCCAGCGCCCCGGTGCTGGAAATAGGCATGAAATGGGCGCCCCGGCGCTGGCCACTTTTTTGACATTTTCTACTCCGACGTCATTTGGAAAAATGGCCATAACTTCTTCGTCCAAACTCCGATTTCGATGATTCAAGATGTTCCGGAAAGAGGAGAAGTAGATCTACAACTTTCATTCTTTAAGTTTTTCGAAATAAGGTCCGTAGAAATACTCAAATTGACTCTGAAGTGACTACTGTGTAAATGGTAAGCCAAAAACGCGCATCTAGCCACCCCGAACGTCGATCCATGTAACTTTTGTCCCAATTCCTACAAAACAATATAAAACATGCATGAATAGACACAAACACATAAAAACACCCTAAAAGACTTGAGAACAACAATAAATTAAGCCCGAAAGTATCCAATTCATGTGTATAAAACTCACTCATCAGTCGTACACCAGCCTTCACATCAACATCTTCAAAAGAAGTAATGCCTTCATTTACATACTCCAAGTGATGGCTCATCTCCATCACGTCAATCTGGAGAACGAAGCCTTTGACCTTAGTTATTAAGATACCATTAGCACAAATATCATTCAGGTAAGCTTGTGTAGATTCTTGTCCTGGTGTTCAGGGCATCATAGAATTTGACCTTCTACACGAGCATTAGAGCAACTCTAAACTTCTCCTCTACTCCACCGAACTCCTTGAAATAAAGCTAGTTTCCAGTGACAACTTGATAGCTCGACATCTTCTTTGGATTTGATTTGGACTAAAAATGAATGAAAAGTGTTTGAGTTAACAAATTCTTTGAAAAACTAGGGCTCAAAAGTTAGAGAGAAAATTTGGGAGTTTAAGATCTCAAATGAAATAAATAGTAGAGTTCAAATTAAAATTTTGAATTATATTTAAGTAATTTCCCTCTAATTCGGCTGAGTGGTACACGTTTGGAGTGATTATTGAGCACACATCGCTTAATAACTATTATTTAAAGATGTAAAGCAATTACCTTTTCTTCCTACTCATTTTTTTTTTGAGTTAACGATCATGCGCTTTAATTACTGTCCTTTTTCTCAGCGATCTGATAGATAACATAGAGTAAGCTTTTGTAAAGCCTTTAAACTTTATGATACCTTACTGCCTGACGATCCTCTTTATGAACTCCTTTACTTAGCTAAGCATTTTACGAACTACGATGCACTCTACGAATGGTGAAACACTTTATGAACTTTTCTCTTCTTTGACTGTTCTACGAACTCTTCGTGCAAAGTTAGTAAGTTCCAAGGCATAATACTAAGGGTGCAAATTTAGCATTCCTAACTAACTAATTAGCTTATTAAATCTGGATTCATCTAAAGGTTTTGTAAACACATCAGCAAGTTGATTTTCAGTTGAGATAAAATGTAATGATATATTTTTATTTTGAACATGATCTCTAATAAAATGGTATCTGATGTTTATATGTGTAGTCTTAGAATACATGACAGAATTATGGGTTATAGTTATAACACTAGTATTATCACAGAATATAGGAATATATGTAAACTCAAACCCATAGTCAGCCAGCTGATTCTTCATCCATAGAATTTGAGTATAGCAGCTACCAATAACAATGTACTCAGCTTCTGCAGTTGCAGTTGATGCTGAATTTTTCTTCTTGTTGAACCATGAGACAAACTCATTCCCTAGCATTTAGCATGTACCACCGGTGTTTTTCCTATCAATCTTACATATTGCAAAATTTGCATCTGAATACCTTATTAGATCAAAGGGTAACTCATTGGGATACCACAGTCCCAAATATGAAGTGCCTTTAATATACCTGAAAATCCTTTTTATAGCTATTAAATGAGATTCTTTAGCATTAGCTTGAAGCCTAGCACAAATGCAAGTACAGAACATAATATCTGGCCAACTAGCAGTTAAGTACAAGAGAGAGCCTGTCATACATTTGTATTGAGTTATATCAATACATTTATCTTGCTCATCCTTGTCAAGTTCGGTTGCAGAGGCCATTGAAGTATTCATAGGAGTGGTTGATTTCATGTCATACTTCTTAAGTAAGTCCTTGATGTACTTGCCCTAGTTGATGAAGATCCCTTCATCAGACTGCTTCACTTGTAGTCTAAGGAAGAAGTTCAGATCACACATCATGCTCATCTCGAATTTACCCTGTATTAGTTTGGCAAATCTCTCACATAAATTTTCGTCACTAGAAGAAAAAAATATGTCATCTACATAAATTTGTACTAACATATATTTATCTTTGTGCTTCCTAAGGAATTATTGTGTCTACCCTACCTCTAACGAATCCTTTTTCAATAAAAAAAATTATTAAGTGTTTCATAACACGCCATTGCTTTAAATCATAAAGTGTTTTATCAAGTCTATTGATTGCCTAAATCTATAAACAATAATTTCACGCAATTATACATGATCAATTATGCAATGTAGTGCCAAATAGAGTATCATTCCCACGAAGAATAAACTAATAAAAAAATTAACCAAATACCAATCTTTAATAGTCAAATTTTATTTAAACAAATGAAAATAATCAATAACTAAAACTAATTTGTGAGACCCCAGATTTTATGAATAAATATTTAATTTTCTCGAAATAATTTTTTTTTAATATTATGGTATAGATTTAATATAATGTTATAGTTGTGGGTAGTATTTATAAATTTTGCAAAGTACGCAAGTTGTTGTATAATATTCGATTGGTCGAGAAATATTCTTTTTGTCGGGAAATGTTCGTACGATGGCACAATCATTGGTGGACCCCACAACAGAAGTATTGTTGTAGTTAGAAAATGACAAAATTATCTTTCTATAAAAATAACGGCGGAGGTGTTACCGTTAAAACTGTTGAACTACCTGGTAGTAAAAGTACAGTAATACGCGTGGTTGCATAGTAACACACGGTATTGATTATTGATGCTTACGTGAGAAGTCACTCAGCTATACTCAATTATTGCTGCAGTAATTGCTGCATCATATCTCTTAAATTATTGATTTAATTATTGTCACAGTATCATCTGTATAATATGTTATATTATTAAATCAATAATTGAGATGACAAGTTATAAATAATTAATAATTGTTGAAAGGTTAAATATGTGTTGATAATAAAATAAAATGATTTGTGGTAATATTTATTCAATCCTTGAGGTATATAAAGTCTTTTATGAGACGGTTGTGGTAAGTTTGGTTATTTTATGGGGGACCCATATATCATCATCTAAGAGTCTCCTCGTCAATACTAATTACCTTCGTCAATAGTAATTACATTCGTCAATAGTAATTACCCTCGTCAATAGGAATTACCCTCGTCAATAGTAATTACCTTTGTCAATAGTAATTACCTTCAGTTAATTATCTCTTCGGTGTTCCAAGGGTTAATTACCCCTTCGAAAATAGTAGTTGTCTCTTCAATATTACCAAGAGTCATTTTGACCCTTCGTTAAGACCAAGAGCCACTTTCAGTTTTTCTATAAATAGAAGTTCATTCCTTCATTATTTCTTACGAATTCACTGAAACTCTAGAGAGAAAAACTATAGAGAGGAAGAAGAAAAGTATTCTGCTACTTTACTTTTCCAATATCCAGTTCTTTTAAGATAGGAAATATTATTTGTTGTACTCGTAAGGGGTGTTATTTTTTTTTATTCATGAAGAGAACTGTCGTCATTTCATTTCTTATTATTCTGTTGGAATAACCTGTATACGCGGTCTACCCTATACTTGGTGACATTCTTCTATTATTCTGTTGGAACATCATGTCTGTGTGTTTTACACCGGATCTGGTTCCGTTTTTATTATTATTCTATTGGAACATCCTGTCTGTGTGTTTTACACCGGACCTGGTTCTATTATTTGTTATTCTGTCGGAATATCCTGTCTGTGCGTTTATGCCGGACCTGGTTCTATTATTTATTATTCTGTCGGAATATCCTGTCTGTGTGTTTTACGCCGGACCTGGTTCTATTATTTATTATTCTGTTGGAATAACCTGTTTGTACTGTCTATCGCATGCATGGTGATTTCTTTTGTTATTCCATTCTTTATTATACTTAGTTGGTTAAGTTTTGACTTCTATACTCCATGAAATTAGTAGAATATCCTTGATAATTACGTTTCATCCAGTATCTTTTCATGAAAATATTCTTCTAAGCATTCTTGAATTTTACTCCACAAAGCAGTATCATGTTGACAATTTGGACGTTGTTAATACTTGGATAAATTAATTCTTGAACTTGTTTAATTGAATTGTTAAATCAAAGTCATCTGTGGCCTGTAGTGCATAGATGGACTTGGTATGATTATGACCAGGGATTATTCGGTGTAATCATGACCGTAATGTTACAAATGATGTGGTAAAAGTCCTCATTGCCGTAGTGCGTTGATGGACAGTTGTTGGCATGATCATGACCATTGATGAATACACGAATATCCTTGGCCCGTAGTGCATGGATAATTTGTGGTTGTGATACTAAAGAATATCCTTGGCCGTAGTGCAGGGGTGATTCGATGATGTGGATTATTTTATTAAGTTGAGTCTCAGCGATAACAGTGATGAAAAACCTTTTAAATCATAGAAGATGGTAGATTTTATTTTCTACTTGACTATTTTAATGGATTGCATGTTCCGCTGCAGTTAAACTTGATGTTTATTATATTTTATCAGTTTAACACTGTTGAAGGCTAATGACAATTTATTCTGCATTATCTTAGTCATAATATTTCTTACTGAGCTAGTTGAGCTCACCCTTTCTTTTGTTGTTCTCTTCAGGAAATGAGAATATAGCAGGACGAGTAGGGGAACGGAGTGATGGTCCAGAGGATAGCATTAGTAGTCCTCACTATTCTGTGAAATAGTGTGATAATAAATGTAATGAGGACTTATTTTGAGTTTGAATACTCTCTAGTAAACAATATTTGTATTCAAACTCACAGTTTATGTTTTGTCGTATTGTACACGACAGTTATATTATTCTGTACCATGTATTTGACGACCCAAGATGGGTGATGTATACCTAATTTTGGGGCATCACAGTTGGTATCAGAGCTTAGGGATATGATCCCTAGCTAAGATGTGAGAATAGAACTAAGAGGGGAGAGATGGGGAATTCCTTCGCTAGTATGACCTACCTAAGTTTTTGGTATTTAAGTGGTCGGTCAGAATATAGTATGTTACATATCAATTAACTTTTATTTTGTGGCAGTATCTGAAAATGGCATCTGAGAATGTTAAGAATAGCAATGGAGCACATGCGACCGTTGATTCACCACATATCAATAATCAGGATAATGTGCATTAGGAAGGCGACAATCCTCATGCAAACAACAACACTGACCAAATGATGAATGATCAAATGTTCATAGGCTTTATGCAATTCATGCAACAACAGGCGAGAGCGGCTCCTGTCCAAAACGTAGGTGGAAATACCAAAAACTCTCGGACGATCACCGCTAAACAGTTCAAGGAGCTGGGACCACCGGAGTTTAAGGGAGAACCAAAACCACTTATAGCGGAAACATGGATAAAGCAGATCACCAAAATATTTGATATCTTGGGATGCTCCGAGGAGCAAAAGGTTCCCTTTACCGCCTTTATGTTGCGAGGAGAGGCAGATTACTGGTGGGAATCGGTAAAGCGTACTCAACCTGCCGCACTGGAGATGTCTTGGGAGAAGTTCGAAGAGCTGTTTAGCGATCAATACTTTCCCGAAAGTATTCGTCACATGAAGGAGGTGGAGTTTATCAAATTAGAGCAAAACAATATAACCGTGTCGGTTTGCGTCCCACTTGGTGGATAATGAAGAGCGAATGACGCGAATATTTTTGCGAGGTTTGAAACCTGAGATACGTCAACATCTTATTTCTCATAAACTGTGTTTGTATTCAGATGTTGTGAATAGGGCTCAGTTAGTGGAGTGCGATAACGAGTCAACGCAACCAAAAGAAAGTAGTCGGCAAAATGATAATACCAGTGAGAGCAGTCATCGAAGCGGTGACAACAAGCGTGGAGGGAATCAACAGGCCAGAAATGGTAACCACTTCGGTGGTAATCAGGGCCAAAATAATAAGAATGGTCATTTCAAGAAGAGGAGATTCAACAATGATGGAAAGACGTCAGCACCAGCACCTGTCGTTAAGGAAGGAGAACGATCACCTATCATATGCTTCAAATACAGAGGGGAGGGGCACATAAGTCCAAACTGTGCGATACCGTCTAAAGCATGTTATAATTGTGGAAGAGAAGGTCATTTAGCTCGATTTTGTCGTTTACCAAAAATAAATTCAGCTAGGATGGAGGCACCAAAGGCCGTCCCAGAAAAGTCAAAGCCGGTTTAAGAGAGAGCGTTTTTTTTTCGTGACGAGGAACCTGAATAAAATTATCACGGGTATGTTAGTCATAAACTCTTTTGAAGTCTATACCGTGTTAGATACCGGTTCTACTCACTCTTTTATTCCACCTAGTTGTGTTTAATGTTTGAACTTAACTTCGGAGAAGTTAGACTTTAATTTATCTGTTGAAATTCCGTTAGAAGAAACCTTCGTTACCTCCACTATTTATAAATCTTGTTTGATTCAAATCAACACTTTCACGTTACCTGTTGATCGTATCTCTTAAAAAATACTTGCCTTTGATGTGATTTTAGGAATCGATTGGTTAACTACTCATCATGTTTTTTTGTAAGGTTGTTAGCTTTCATACTCCTAACCAACCTGTTATGCGAATTCAAAGTAACCAAACCACTAAAGTCAATCATTGTCATATCAAGCAATAAGTAAAGAGTTCCGATCCTTTCGTTGTTGACTTCCTTGTGTGGAATGTACCGAAGCCAGACTTTCAGTAGGCGACGTCGTGAATGACGATGACAAGTTGATAGGGATCAATGTGACGTGCTATCCAAGTCTTGGATGATGGTCACAGTTTTGAACGATATTTCTATTGTTAATAAATTTCCTGACGTACTCTTGAAGACTTCTTAGCCTATCCTAGAGCGTGAAATTGAATTTTGTATTGACCCCAGTACAAAACCCATTTCTTAAATCCTCAAATATTTTTTTACTTAAAACAAACGTATCATGCGCCAAAGACGTTGGCTCGAGCTGTTAAAGATTACGATCGTACCATTCAATATCATCGTGGAAGAGCGAACATGGTAGCTAACGAGTTGAGTAGAAGATCGTATGCGAGTGCGATATTGTTAACACAAAAACCCATTTTGTATGATTTACAAAGGATGGAGATAGGGTTAAAGACTCGAGGGACCCACGTGAAGATAACAAATATACGAGTAGAATCGACTTTAATCGATAAAGTTAAAGCCGCTCAAGCTACAAACTCTGAGCAGATGAATGAAGAAGGTTCAAGAGGGCGTTATTCTAGAAGTAAAAATCGACGAAGAGAGGAAATCTCAACCTTCGATTTAATTGGTCCATTTGAAATTCTCGACCGAGTAGGAACTGTGGCTTATAGACTCGTTTTACCGTCAAGTATGTCGCATGTTCATAACGTTTTTAACGTATCGATGTTACGTAAATATGTGGAGGACCCGAACCACATTATTAATTTAGAACCGGGCGAGATAGCAGAAGATGTAACGTATGAGGAGATACGTGTTAACATCTTGGTTAAGAAGAATCGTATTCAACACTCAAAGGTTATACCTTAAGAGTTAGAATTTGAAATGAATTCGAAGTATTCTCACCTCTTCGGCATACCAGGTACGTACGTAAATTTCGAGGGCGAAATTTTATAAGGAGGGGAGATTGTGAGACCCCAGATTTTATGAATAAATATTTAATTTTCTCGAAATAATTTTTTTTAATATTATGGTATAGATTTAATATAATGTTATAGTTGTTGGTAGTATTTATAAATTTTGTAAAGTACGCAAGTTGTTGTATAATATTCGATTGGTCGGGGAATATTCTTTTTGTCGGAGAATATTCGTACGACGGCACAATCATTGGTGGACCCCACAACAGAAGTATTGTTGTAGTTAGAAAACGATAAAATTATCTTTCTATAAAAATAACGGCGGAGGTGTTACCGTTAAAACTGTTGAACTACCTGGTAGTAAAAGTACAGTAATACGCGTGGTTGCATAGTAACACACGGTATTGATTATTGATGCTTACGTGAGAAGTCACTCAGCTATACTCAATTATTGCTGCAGTAATTGCTGCATCATATCTCTTAAATTATTGATTTAATTATTGTCACAGTATCATCTGTATAATATGTTATATTATTAAATCAATAATTGAGATGACAAGTTATAAATGATTAATAATTGTTGAAAGGTTAAATATGTGTTGATAATAAAATAAAATGATTTGTGGTAATATTTATTCAATCCATGAGGTATATAAAGTCTTTTATGAGACAGTTGTGGTAAGTTTGGTTATTTTATGGGGGACCCATATATCATCATCTAAGAGTCTCCTCGTCAATAGTAATTACCTTCGTCAATAGTAATTACCTTCGTCAATAGTAATTACCCTCGTCAATAGTAATTACCTTCGTCAATAGTAATTACCTTCAGTTAATTGTCTCTTCGGTGTTCCAAGGGTTAATTACCCCTTCGCAAATAGTAGTTGTCTCTTCAATATTACCAAGAGTCATTTTGACCCTTCGTTAAGACCAAGAGCCACTCTCAGTTTTTCTATAAATAGAAGTTCATTCCTTCATTATTTCTTACGAATTCACTGAAACTCTAGAGAGAGAAACTATAGAGAGGAAGAAGAAAAGTATTCTGCTACTTCACTTTTCTAATATCCAGTTCTTTTAAGGTAGGGAATATTATTTGTTGTACTCGTAAGGGGTGTTATTCTTTCTTATTCATGAAGAGAACTGTCGTTATTTCATTTCTTATTATTCTGTTGGAACAACCTATATACGCGGTCTACCCTATACTTGGTGACATTCTTCTATTATTCTGTTAGAACATCATGTCTGTGTGTTTTACACCGGATCTGGTTCCGTTTTTATTATTATTCTGTTGGAACATCCTGTCTGTGTGTTTTACACCGGACCTGATTCCATTATTTATTATTCTGTCGGAATATCCTGTCTGTGCGTTTACGCCGGACCTGGTTCTATTATTTATTATTCTGTCGGAATATCCTGTCTGTGCGTTTTACGCCGGACCTGGTTCCATTATTTATTATTCTGTTGGAATAACCTGTCTGTGCGGTCTATCGCGTGCATGGTGATTTCTTTTGTTATTCCATTCTTTATTATACTCAGTTGGTTAAGTTTTGACTTCTATACTCCATGAAATTAGTAGAATATCCTTGATAATTACGTTTCATCCAGTATCTTTTCATGAAAATATTCTTCTAAGCATTCTTGAATTTTACTCCACAAAGCAGTATCATGTTGACAATTTGGACGTTGTTAATACTTGGATAAATTAATTCTTGAACTTGTTTAATTGAATTGTTAAATCAAAGTCATCTGTGGCCTGTAGTGCATAGATGGACTTGGTATGATTATGACCAGGGATTATTCGGTGTAATCATGACCGTAATGTTACAAATGATGTGGTAAAAGTCCTCATTACCGTAGTGCGTTGATGGACAGTTGTTGGCATGATCATGACCATTGATGAATACACGAATATCCTTGGCCCGTAGTGCATGGATAAGTTGTGGTTGTGATACTAAAGAATATCCTTGGCCGTAGTGCAGGGGTGATTCGATGATGTTGATTATTTTATTAAGCTGAGTCTCAGCGATAACAGTGATGAAAAACCTTTTAAATCATAGAAGATGGTAGATTTTATTTTCTACTTGACTCTTCTAATGGATTGCATGTTCCGCTGCAGTTAAACTTGATGTTTATTATATTTTATCAGTTTAACACTGTTGAAGGCTAATGATAATTTATTTTGCATTATCTTAGTCATAATATTTCTTACTGAGCTAGTTGAGCTCACCCTTTCTTTCGTTATTCTCTTCAGGAAATGAGAATATAACTGGGACGAATAGGAGAACGGAGTGATGGTCCAGAGAATAGCATTTGTAGTCCTCACTATTCTGTGAAATAGTGTGATAATAAATGTAATGATGACTTATTTTGAGTTTGAATACTCTCTAGTAAACAATATTTGTATTCAAACTCACAGTTTATGTTTTGTCGTATTGTACACGACAGTTGTATTATTCTGTACCATGTATCTGACGAACCAAGATGGGTGATGTATACCTAATTTTGGGGACGTCACATAATTACTTCACTAAAATTAAATGTAAATTTATGAATTATCAAGATCACAACTTCCCCCGACGACGTACCAAAATTCAACTAATTCTCATAGCAATTAATCAATTATATTAAATTGCTAACTAAGAATTCATAAGTGTAAGACTCCAACTTTTTATAAATAAAATTGAATTTTCTCTAATTATTATTTTGAATAATAAGGTGTAAATTTGATATAATGCTTTGGTTATGGGTGAAATGTGCAAATTTTATAAAATAAGCAAGTGGTTATAAAATATTCATTGTTGTCGGGGAATATTCGTTTGGTCGTGAAATATTCTTCTTGTTGGGGAATATTCGTACGATGGCACAGCCATTTGTGGGCTCCATAACGAAAAACTGTCGAATAAAGAAAACGACACGTATGAGTTTTTTTTATAAATAATGGCGTAGTTGTTACCGTTAACACTATTGAAATACCCGGTGGTTAAAATACAGTAATACGCGTGGTTACACAGTAGCACACGGTATTGCACAGTATTTTTGAATTATTGATTCTTACGTAAGAAGGCACTACTCAATAATTATTACAGTAATTACTGTTCAATATTTTATTTTATTGATTCAATAATTGCTATGTTGATATTTTTATATTATTGTTATTTCAATAATTGTCACAGCACAATATTTTCCATTATTAGATCATTAATTCATATTATTTGAATAATATTATTAGATAGCATTATTAAAAATGTCTAAGAAAGTTCTGTCTAGGAAAGGGGTTTGGTCACCTAATTGCGCGTCAGTAAGAAAAAATCCTTATCGAAAAACCCCTCTTTTCTAGGAACGACCTGGTTGTCATTATTGTGATTCTGTAATATTATTTATGAATAATTAATTATTGATTTATATGATAAGAAAATATTTATTTTATGTGGATATAAATGAAGGAATTAATACTGAGGAGTTTTATTAGTATTTTATCGGAATGGAGGTATTAAAAATATCTGTATGTGAATTTCGGTCATTTTCTATTTGAAATTTAGAAAAAAAAAATTCTACAAAGTTGTAGAGAATTAAATTTTTTATGGAATGGACATAAAATTCATATTTTTCTGATAAAAGAGCTATTTATTATGAATTATTGAAGTTTCGAAAATAAATATTTTTATTAAAAATATGGGTGGACCCCACTTTTAATTGTTGTGAAATTTTCTAAAATTAGCGGGTCCCACTTGTGGTTTGCTAAGTTTGGTCAAGAGGTGTGCGTGAAATTTTTATTAAAATATTATTTTATTAAATTTTAGTCTGTTTTGGCGTTCTGACATTTTTCTATAAATAATGTGCTTAGTTAGAATTAAAAATCACATTAAAATCAGAAGTTTTCTCTCTCTATAATATCGAGCGTATTTTTGTGAGTATTTAGATACTTTGAGAGTTGCTATTCAGTGCAAGTTTCCTTCAGCATTATATCCGATATTTCAGCCAATAATACTATTCTTTTGAGGTAAGGGATGTTATTTTTTTCGTAAAAGATATTATTTCTTTCAATATCATTATACCAAAATATTGGTATGAATTTTATTATGAAATTTTTATCTTTTCATGTCGAGGTTACTATTCACGTATACGGTACTATTCACGTATACGACATTATTCACGAATATGGTATTATTCACGAAGTATGATTTTTCTTGTGATATTTCTAACTTTTCGTGTCGGGGTTACTATTTACAAATACGACACTATTCACGAATACAGTACTATTCACAGAAAAATTAATTCTTTTTTTCTTTGTCCAAGTTGTCTATTTTGGTTACTATCTTTGATTGTATCCATGTTTTGATCTTTATTCTTGAATTTTGCTCTACAATTGATTATTATGGAGTATTTTTTAACTTGGATAAATTGCAGTACGAATCCAATCGCTTTCCATTATGGGGCCTACAAAAGGCTGCGCCATCGTACGAATATTTCCCGACAGCAAGAATATTCCACGACCAAACGAATATTTCCCGTTAACAATGAATATTTTATAACCACTAGCTTATTTTATAAAATTTGCACATTTCACCCATAACCAAAATATTATATTAAATTAACACCTTATTATTCAAAATAATAATTAGAGAAAATTTGATTTTATATAAAAAAATTGGGGTCTTACAAACATGACTGTGTCCCAGTACGAGACTAAGTTTGCAGAGTTATCTAGGTTTGCACCTTATTTAGTAGAGAATGAGTAACATATGACGCAGATGTTTCTAAGAGGTTTGAAACCAGAAATTCGTCAATACCTTATCTCTCACAAATTTTCTTTATATTCAGATGTTGTGAACAAGGCTCAATTATTAGAGCGAGATAATGAATCTGTTCAACCGAGGGACCACAACCAGGGTCATACTGGTGGCAGCAGTCATCGGAGCAATGATAACCAGCAAAGAGAAAAATATCCGGACAAAAGCGGTAACCACTCTGGTGGTAATCGTGGCCATGATAGTAGAAGAAGCGAGTCGGGGGAAGATTTCAAAAAGAGATGATACAACAATGACAACGTGAAGACGTCAACGCCATCATCAACTGTTTCTAGCGGAGGAGAACGATCACCGATCGTATGTTATAAATGCGGGAAAAAGAGACACATCAGCCCAAACTGCCTACAACAATCCAATGTGTGTTATAACTGTGGAAAGAAAGGTCATATAGCTAGAGATTGTCCTGTAGCGAAACCAAGTCCAGCGAAAATGGTGACTCCAAAGGCTGTCCCGAACAAGACAAAGTCGGTGGTTCTTGGAAACGTTTGTTGTGACTGCCCAAAACGTGATGAACCCGAACGAGGTGATCACGGATAAGCTAATCATAAACTCTTGCGAAGTTTATACCTTACTCAATACCGGTTTTATCTATTCTTTTATCTCTTCTGCTTGTGCTAAACATTTTAACTTGACTTCGAAAAAATTAGACTTTAATTTATCTGTTGAGACTTCGTTGTTAGGAGAAACTTTCAAAGAAAAATAAGATCAGAAGGTTTTAAAGAAAAATAAATAGGTTAATATTATTAATTAATACTAACAGTAGGTTCCATCTTCTTCTTCCTTTATGTTCAGATCCATCTAAGAAAAAAAGGGTTAGATCTAAAATTAAACTTTGATGTTCCGATCATTTTCTTCATTAGATGTTCCGACCATCTAACCTTGCTAGAAAAAAGAAGAAGAGAGAGATGTGAAGAGGAAGAAGAGAGAGGGTGATGGGTTTGTGTTTTGTAAAATTTTAGATCTACAACTTCAAAGATGGGAAGAAGTTGAATCGTTCAGCCTAACTGGAGAAAGGAAGAAGGGAGTTTTTCAGCAATGTTAGAGATATTGTTCCATTAAAGCTCTAAACGCTCATTTTGGTGCTCGATTCGGATCTGAGTGACCCATTTGCCCTTTGAGAAGACAACGTGCTTTCTGCTAGGGGAAATGATATGAGTGACCTATTTGAATATGTTATGTTTTTAAAATTTTCATATTTTCCTTTTTGTTTTGATTAAATGATATAAATTATTATTTATATTATATTCTGTTAGGGGAAATAAATTTATTTAATATATAGCTATATTCTTTGGGTAATAATAATAATAATAACAATAATAATAAGAATAACAATACTAATAATAATAATAATAATAATAATAACAATAATACTAATTCTTTGTAGTTCAGATGAGCCACATAGGCAAGTCAAAGCACATGTAACATTTGGGGCTCAATATCGAAATTTTCTACCCCCAAAACGCATAAAGTTTAGAAATCACATTTACATTTTACCCATGCAGCATTTGGGGCTCAATATCCAAATTTTCTACCCAAAAACACTTAAATTTAGAAATCACATTTGCATTTTACCCATTTTAACCTATATCAGCATTGCCATGCCACATATTTCGTAATAACCAAAAACACCTAAAATTCAAGAATCACATTTGTATTTTACCCCCATATCAGTAGGGGTGGGCAAATAAATCGGTTTTTTCAGTTTTTGGACGAACCGGACCGGTCTGAACCGATCGGTTTAGTATAAATATAAATCAGTCCGGTTCGGTACAAAAAAAATCGGTATACACTGGTTTTTCGGTACCAGTTTCGGTCCGGCACTTTTATGGTTCAGTATTGTAAGACCCCGAATTTTATGAAATAAAAGTATTCAATTTTTCTTATAATTACTATTCAGTAAATGGTTAAATTGATAAAAGTTTAAAGTTATGAGTGAAATATGATTTTTTTTCAAAATAAGCAAGTGGTTATAAAATAATCATTGTTGTCGGGGAATATTCGTTTGGTCGTGGAATATTCTTTCTGTCGGGGAATATTCGTACGACGGCGCAGCCATTTGTGGGCCCCATAACAGAATAACTGTCGGATGAAGAAAACGACAAATTTGAGTTTTTACAAATAACAGCGTAGTTGTTACCGTTAACACTGTTGGAATACCCGGTGGTTAAAATACAGTAATACGCGTTATTGCACAGTAGCACACGGTATTGCATAGTATTTTTAAAATTATTGATTCTTACGTAAGAAGGCACTACTCAATAATTGTTACAGTAATTACTGTTCAATATTTTATTTTATTGATTCAATAATTGCTACGTTGAAATTTTATATTATTGTTGTTCAATAATTGTCACTGCACAGTATTTCCCATTAGCAGATCAATAATTCATATTATTTGAATAATATTATTAGATAACATTATTGGCAATGACTAGAAAGTTCTGTCTAAGGAGAGGTTTGGTCACCTAATTGCGCGCCAGTAAGGAGAAATTCTTATTGGAAAGCCCCCTCTTTCCTGGGAACGGCCTGGTTGTCATAAATATGATTCTGTAATATTATTTGTGAATAATTAATTATTGATTCATATGATAAGGAAATATTTATTTTATGTGGATATAAATGAGGAATATATTTTTGTGGTTAAAAATAAAGGAGTTAATGTTGAGGTTTTTATCAGTATTTTTGTCGGAATGGAGGTATTAAAAATCAGGGTTTTTGAGATATTTTGCGGGGGTTATAATTTTTAATCCGACCGTTGGATCGTGGTATTTTGGATATGTTATACATATATAAGTTGAGTATATGCCCACAAATTTTGAACCGTTAAAAATGAACGTATGATTTGTTATGAATTTTAAGAGGTGGCTGATTCAGAAATCAGGTTATAAATCATTTTTGGTGGAAAATTTTAGAATTGGTGGGCCCCACTTGTGGTTGGTGAAGAAATGTGCTGAATTATATTTCAAATGTGGTGGGTGGGAATAGTAGCAGGTAAAGCCATCAGGTTGCAGGTCAAACCTACCAAAATTTTTCTATAAATAGAGGGCTAAGTTAGAATTGAAAATCACACCAAAAACATAAGCTTTCTCTCTTTCTCTCTCTATATTATGAAGCATATTTTGTGAGTATTTAGATACTTTGAGAGTTGCTATTCAGTGCAAGTTTCCTTCGGCTTTACATTCCGGTCAGAAGTACTGCTGTTTTGAGGTAAGGGATTGTAAGGGATAGTAAGGGATTGTAAGAGATATTATTTTCTTCTTAAATGATATTATTTTCTTCAATATCATTATGCTGAAATATTGATATGAGTTTTTATCAAATTTAGAACTTTTTGTGTCGAGGGTTACTATTCACGTATACGGCACTATTCACGTATACGGCACTATTCACGAATACGGCACTATTCACCGAAAAATAAAATTTTCCCTTTTTGTCCAAGATGTCTATTATGGTTACTATCTTTGATTGTATCCATGTTTTGATCTTTATTTTTGAATTCTGCTTCACAATTGATTATTATGAAGTATTATTGATCTTGGATAAACTGTTATACGAATCCCTACTATTTGTCCTTCTGTCTCATTGGATTCGTTCTCTTTAAGATATTTTTCATCATCCTCAGTCCTAAATGATGATATTACTGAATATCTTTGGCCTGTAGTGCAAAGATGTATAATTACTTGATGAATATCTTTGGCCTGTAGTGCAAAGATGAACAGGTGTTGAGATGAACATGACCGACTGATGATACAAATGAATATCTTTGGCCTGTAGTGCAAAGATGAATATTTGGTTAAAGATGATTATTAATTGATGTTACAGGGATAAAATATTGATGATGGACTTTTAAATCTTAGAAGATAGTAGAATTCTTTCTCTACTTGACTCTTCTAATGGTTTGCTGTTTCCGCTGCAGTTGTTGATCTAAAACTTGTTGTCGATTATATTTTATCAGATTTTTTCCTGTTGAAGACTAACGATAATTTGTTGTATATTATCTTAGTCATAATATTCTTTACTGGGCTAGTTGAGCTCACCCTTTTCCTTTTTGTTCCATTTTTCTTCTCAGGAGGTGAGAATATAGCAGGATCTAGTCAGGGTATGGAGTGATGGTTCTAAAAAGATGTATTAGCAGTCCTCACTATTTTTGTAAAATAGTGTTTGGATAATTGTAATGAGGATTTATTTGAGTGTAGATATTGTCTAGAAGACAATATTTGTATTTAAACTCACAGTATGTGTTGTCGTATTTTGCACGACAATTGTATTATTGAAGTTGTAGTTTGCTTTCTGTACCATGTATTTGGCGACTCAGAATGGGTGTTGTATACCTATTCTGGGGGCGTCACAAGTATAATCCGAACAGGACAGGTATATACAGGTTTTCTAATTTTTTATTATTATTAATAATTTATTAATAATAATAATAATAATAAGATTAATAAAAATAATAAAATAATAATAAAAATAATAATTATATTAATTTTTTGTAAAAATCGGTACCGAACCGGTGCAGTATACCGGTCCAGTTGGTACCGATATCGGTACCTAAATTTGAGTAATTTCGATATCAATTCGGTACCGGTCCGGTTCGGGCCCGTTTTTACGGGTTGCCAACCCCTACATATCAGCACTACCGTGCATGTAATTAAATCTTGTCATCAATTTTTGATGTGTTAGTTCCAATTGGACTAATATGAAAAAAATTACAAGTTCAATGGCTTGATTGCGAAAAATGAACGGACAATTCTGAAGTGAAAAAAAGGAAAAAAGTTTTATTTAAGCCTTTTATTTATTAACTTTCACGCTTTGTTTCTGAGTTTTGAACAGAAAAAAAAAAGAATAAAAAATTTAAATTAGAACAGAAAAGAAAAGAATAGAAAACTTGAAATTTTATTGAGGACATTAGTTGTAATTTAAAATTTATTATATTAAAAGTTGAGAATAATATAGGAATTATAAAAATATTACTTATTTAAATTTCTTTTCCGTCTAAATTAGGCCAATTTTAAACGAAAAACTTTGACAGAAAAAATGGTCAAATTTTTTATCTACTTCTTTTCTTTTTTTTTTATTAAAAAACTTAGAAACACAACGATTAGAAAGAAATCTTAAATTTTCGGTTTTTTTTTTTTTTGTTTTTTGTCTATTTTAAAACTGATAAACAGAGCGTCAGTCTCAGTCCACCAGCAACTGAAAAGTTAGAAGTTATATATCTGAAACGCTCTCTATACAGGAGTATCACAACTATATTAAAATGGAGGCGGCGGATATGGAGGAGGTAATGAAGGTGCTCCAATCCTCTCTTTCTCAAATCAAATGGCGCCTTAGACCTTCTTCAAAGCGTCGCCTTGAAACAGGTTCCTTCTTTTTTCAATCCTCTCTTAATTTTCTCATAATTATTAATAATTTGTCGATCCCGTTTTTGTTTAATATCATGTTTTTATTTATTTATTTATTTTATTATTATTGAATTATTATTTGACCTAAACTGTGCCTCTTTCCGAGCTCAATAATCAATTTCACTTGTGGGTTTCATTTTGTTTATTTTCTCTCTTTTATCTTATCCATACACAGTATGAATATATTTTAATGTCTGATGTAAATGTTCTTTTTGAGTCAGTTATGCTGAGGATTAAAAGTTTTGGAATCTTTTATATTTATTCTGAAGTTTTACCCATGAAGTGATTAAATACTCAAGATACATAAATGGGGCTTTGCTCAAAAGTGTGGGGGAGATTATACTTTTGTTTGTGGTCCAGTGAATCTATATTTATTATTTTTTTGGATATGACTCAAATGGTAAGGTATGTTACTTTAAAATTTGATTTTTATTCAATTTCTGTGATAATTGTACAAATTTTCAGTAGCTTAATTGATCATCCCAATTTTTTGACAATAATTTTGGTTTATTATAAATATCTGATGCAATGATCTCTAGTGTTGGTTTGTTAGCAAATATATTTGAAATTTTAGTTGATTTTGCATTACTAACATAGTACTTGAAATATCAGTTAACATTCTCAAATGTTTAAGATCATTTGTATGGTAGACATCAATTTTTAATTATTTGGTAATTAAATTTAATTATTCGGTAATTTGTGTTCATGCTTCACTGCTTGATATATATTTGCAAATTCAGCATGTCATATTTGATACGTCATGAATGCAAAAATTAAATTTAAAATCTTTTTGCAGATGTACTGGCCTTGTGCTCGAGGATGAGGCCAGTTATAATGGTGGACTATGGAGGAAAGATGCCTGAGCTGAAAGATCAACTATGTGCATTTCTAAAGCTTAGTCAAAAGGTTAGGTTCCAAATAGCTCTGGTCTTTGTTGATTGACATTCCATTTGTGTTGCTTCTCTATTTAAATACTAGTTCATATAGCCGTTTACCCATTTTGAAGTGATTTAAATACAGAAGGTGGGTTATTGCGGCCAAAGTCCAAACCTCAGTAGTGGGGATTCAAGGCTTGATTGAGTTATGCATCTTCTTCCCACGTACTTCTGTCATTTAGTTATACATCAACTCTTCAAGCATATAAGCATCTATGAAATCATTGTCATGGTTTTCTGGCTCAATGCCTAAACATCAGAGTGAATGTAATGTATATACCTCCATACAAAACAAAATTTAAGTTCTTAATACACAGGGAGGAAGAATCTAGTTATTAGGCTCTCTCTCAATTGCATATTTAAATATAGTGCCATATTGGCACTGTGGGTATACATGTTACTCCATTTATAGAGTTGAGTTTCCACTTTGACAACTCTGTAGACTCACTAATGTCAAAATAAGAGAATCAGTTTGGGAAAAGGAAAATAAAAAATAAATGGTGGATTACATTTTCATGCATGCCTCCATGGTGAGGATATGAACAATTTGAATTTCTGAAAGTTAAATATATGTAAATTTGCCAGAAAAGAGGGAGGATACTGTATATATACACGAAACGTAGAACTGGGGACCTTTTTTGAAAGGATACACCTCAAGAACATACCCTTAAACAAATATAAAATTAAACTCAATATCAAATAGCTTGAGGGTATGGAAGGAAGCTCTGCCCTTTCAGTTCACTCCTTTATGTGATTCACAAGAGGTAAAACAGAACCAAATCCTTTCTTTTTATAACTCTACGCTGATAATACATCCTCTCCAACTAGTACACAATAATGCCAGAAATTGTGCAGTAATGCCCGTTTTTTCTTCTCTTTGGGTAGAACAAAAGTGCTTTTCAAGAGTTGGGTATCTCTGATATTCGGTGAAACTGGAGGGCATGGATTTTGTAATATGTTCCAGTAGTTTTGGTCTTTTGGAGGACACCTTGTCCTCCCATTTTTGTGCTGTCTTTCTTTTTCACGGACTTCACTACCCAGAAAGCTTCGGCTCAAAAGCAACTAGCAACTAGCAACAGATTAAGCAACTTGCACGAAACATGAGTAGTTCTCTATAGGGGCAACAAGCAACGGATTGAGCTGCATGGAAGCCGTAGCTCTAATGCCTTCTATTTTATTTCTCCATGTATAGAGTTTCACAATCCTGTTATCAAACAATTTAAACATGACATTCAATTTGTATATTTGGTCTAAACAGTTGAAAAACACTTAAATATACCCACAGAAAAAACCGGTAACGCATAAAGGGGTTGAGCTATATTTGATACATGGATTACAGTAAATATTTGGCAAGGTATCTCCGCAACTTCTGTCTGTAACTCATCGCAGTTAGCACCAACTTGGTCAGTGGAATATCATCGTGTGGTCATTTCCTTACCAGTCATGGGAGGAGTTGCAGCCGGGGGTAATTGGGGGGAGTTGCTGTACCAGACTAACGACCGGTACAGTAATAATAAATAAAAAATAATAGAGCAAGTTTGAACAAAAAACTGTAAAAAAAAGTATATTTTTTATTGAAAAAAATAATGTAAACTGTTTACTGTGTTTTTTCAATAAAAAATATACTTTTTTTTACAGTTTTTTGTTCAAACTTGCTCTATTATTTTTTATTTATTATTCTAATAATTATGGTTAAAAAAAATTGAAAAAAAAAAAAATACATGGCACCGGTCGTTAGTCCGGTACATCATGTACCGGACCGGACGCCCCCTCAACCCAGCCGGGGGGGGGGTGTATTCCAATGTTAATTTCAAATCTTTTCTAATATTAATTATCACTTCTTTGTGTGAACAACACAATTAGCATGCCTTTTTCAAGTCAATTGTTCTTAGTGTCCCAAAACAAAGGAAAAACAGTTGTTTTATTGTGATTTCGATTTTCAGGAATCTTCAAATTTTAAGCATCTGCGAGTCATGGTTATAGAAGATATGATATATTTAATACATGTCGAGGGGCTGGCAGAGCTTGTTAAGTCAAGTTTGAACTCAGAAATGGAACTGAACTTTGTGGACATTGAACAGGATCCTCCGATGGTCAGTTCCTGTACAAGGATTTCATTTGTTGCTAATTTGAAATCTGATCTTTTTGTTGTTGTCAATACATCTTTCCTCTTTTTTCTCCTTATTCCATCGTAATTCCAGATGATAACAAAAGATGAAGAAAGCTCTCTAGGAAATCAGCTTATAGCAGTTCAGGAGCTGTTTGCTATGGCCTTTCCTGGTGATGAAGCAGACAATGAACTCTTGAGATGTCATACATCAGATTCGGCTACTGCTGATACCTCTACCAGTGAACCACATAATTCTCAGTGTTCTGAGTTTATTGACCTCAGTAGCTGTATGCAAGACACGCTTGTCACTGTGCCAACTTTAAATGGGTAACTCTCTACTTAACATGCTCGTGCATTGTTCCTATGATTTGAGATTCGTAATTTATCTCTTTTAGCTCCTATAAATCATTTCCTCTATTTATAATGTAGTAAATGATGGGTCTTCCTGGTTTCTAATAAGTCAGTAGAAGTGTGAACATAATTTTGGACTGTTGATACTCTAACAAGCAAGGATTCGGGTTCGCCATTCAGGGATCCGGCAGTTCGGCAATTCTCAAAAAATGGGAATTCAGGATTTGGCACATATTTTCATATTAAATAGATTTTTCACATCCATTTAATCATATGCATATACATATATTAAAATTTCAATTCAAATAAATATTAATTCATGAGAAAATGTAAAAAAAAAATTCAAAAAACACCAAAAATTTTTACTAATATTATATAAGAGTTTATGAAATATATACTAATTAATTGTTGTACTAATTTCGTAGATAGTACTAGTATATAAAACATTATATTAATTAGTATAGATTTAGTATTAGTAGTATTTTCAATTTTTATCATTAAAAAAATATGGAAGAATCACCTAAGAGAGTCTAGAAGAATCCACAATCTGAATTTGGGGACTCACATACCTGCAGAAGAAACCTTGTTTCTTAGTTGATAATTTATGCTCTCTAGGAATTAATACCTTGATTCCTTGAACTGAATGTATGAATCTTGTTGTTATCCCTTATTCCCTTTTTTGTCAAAAGCTTGTGTCTGAGCTGTTCAGGTTGTTTCCTACTTTAACTTTCAACGGTTTCCATTTTCAGATATCAGATTGTTCCTTGCATGTAGTATCCAAGTGGACCGAGTTAGTTACTTGCACTTGTGAACATACTTTTACGGAATTTATTTTGCAAAATCATTTAATAATATTACTTATATATATCAATGTCAGTGTGCCTTCATTTTCTTGTAAATTCTTTGTTCATTCATTCTTTGTTTATCTGTGTGCATTTAACAATTTCTGTACTTAAGCAGGTGGTTGTAACTGAAGTTAAAATTACTTGTGCAACATAATGATTGTGAATGTTTACTTTTTTGTCGATGACCTTTAAGAATCTGTGTTTTGTGTTTGAAATTACTGGTTAGTTTGTGTTAAGTAATCAACTCATCTAAATGCTTAAGCTGTTAGATGGAGGGCCCAACAATGTATATCATGCTAACACTCTCCCTCAAATGCAACTTTTTATAGAGAAGGAGAAATTAAAGTGCATTTGCACTATTAAATTAATATAAAGACAATTGTACGGCTGGGATGATTTGAACCCAAGACCTTGCACACCCAGAGCTCTGATACATGTTAAGTAACCAACTCATCTAAAAGCTTAAGCTGTTAGATGGAGGGCCCAACAATGTATATCATTCTAGCAGATTGTTTATTTATGTTAGCCAGGGTATTGTTTTCTTATTCCTTGCAATCTTGGTATTTCTCTGCAGATGGCTTCTTGGTTACCCAGTAGTGTATTTGTTTGGCAAGGATCATATTTCAGATGCTATATATAACCTTTCAACCAAATCTCTTCATCTTTACAGAATTTTAGTCTTCAGGTTTGCGATTCCTGGTTTCAAAGTTATATTTGAAGAGAAAATCTCTGTTTGTTCAGAATTAACTAATAATTTGATTACTTCTAAGGGATGCAGTGTAAGATAGTGGCCTACTTTGACCTAATCTATATTGATCTAATTCATTTTATAATTCCTGAAGTTGGTAATTTTCCATGGTCAATTTGTTTATGGTTTTCGTCATTATATTAACCTGTAGATCTAATCAAAAAAAGTTAACTTGCTTATAGTTGCAAAGTTCTTAGTCATAAGCAATGTCATGGAATGCTTAATTCAAATGATTCACATTAATAAAGAATAAAATATTTCAAAGTGCAGATGAAAGCTTTTTACTGAAATAAATGCTATAAAATTAAAACAGAACAAGAACAAGACATAGTACGCTGGTGAAGTTTTTTGGAATCTAGTATCAAGGATATGTTTAACAACAAAGATGGTCTCTTTGGAAAGCTTCCAAAAGATATGGTCATCGCCTCATCGGTCTTCTGATAATTAGCCTATCAGGCTTACTATGGATTTTTCTAAAATCTGTCAAAACAAATTGCAACTAGTCAATTCCCAAGCATATCAAGTACTTTGCTCATTTCATATAATCCTTTCAATTAGTGAATCAATTTTAAGGCTCAACTGTTTGTTGATTTTGAAATTTAAAATTGTTGCAGGAATGGTACCTCAAGTAAAGGATCTCGGCAAGAAGAACTAATGAGGTGAGACTCTTTAATATTGGCCAAGTTAATATTTCCTGAGCTTATATGAATTGGATAATGGTAGAGAGGAAGATTTGTAAAACAGATACTGAGTTTGCGTCTTTAAGCATTGACTTTTAGTGTGTGTAGTGGTAAACAGCAATGTAACCCTTATTCTTAGCATATTTTTTAGATAAAGCCTTGTTCTTAGCATAATCTCCTTGTAATTCTCACAGCTACTTGGGTATCTCAATCAGTCAGTGTCAGCCTTCAACTTCACTTTTATATTCTTAGAAGGGAATCCCCGCATGCTGCACGTGAATCCATTGGGTTCACTTGTCAGAAGGAGATAGTACTATTTTAGTATTATTTAACACTATGTTTTGGTCACATCACTTCTTGTAGCATTAGATTTGTACATGGGGGCTGCAGTAAGTTCTAGAATCTTCCTACTGTCATATTTTCTCTTCACCTCCGAATTCTTTACCTGTCAATGGAAAAAAAGGAATCTGACTAATGTGAAGATGTAACAATGAGGCGAAAGAGTTTTTTCGTGTTTTTTGGGTAACCAAAGTTAATAGTACCATCAAATGGTACTTCAGAATTTCATTTGTGACTATGAACACTAAGATCAGACAAAATATTTGAAATCTCAACGAGAGCTAAGTAATCTTTGTAATCAACAAAGATACGAACCATGGTTCAAAAATGAAATGGCTTACGCTATATAAGATGAAGTTTGACAAGGCTTAAAAGACTGGTCAGTGGTGCATGAGATTCCTTTTCTCTGAAATTTAGGAATATAAGCTCCATGGAACCTAGCAATGGAATTCAAAATGAGACCACATTTACAATGATACAGTTTTTAAAGAGAAATTGTTATTTGACTTATATTTAGATTCCTCCGAGGTATATCATCATTATCATTTTTTAATATTAATATTGTTTGCATTAGATCTTTGAATACTGTTAACCAATGTCAATATGCTTGAACAGTTTCTCGGTTCCTTATGACCTGAGTATAGAAGGGAGCAATGAACCATGGGCAGAGGCATTTATGACTAGGATGCAGGCAAGGTTGGAAAGATGTAGTCAAGTTTGGGGATCTGTGAAGCTGGAGGTTAGTGGTTGTTATCCTCAAGCAATTGTATTGTAGTTATTACCTATACATATTTAGAACGAAATAGTGGTGATATTATTATACAGAGAAGTACTCTTTTTCTAACTCACAACCTAATAGTGGACCAGTTTCAAGGTTCTCAAAAAAGTTGTGGTAGAAATAATATAACTTCTGTAAAATTATTAAGAAGTTCAAGCCTGAATGCAATTTATCAGTCAAAATAATTTACCATTAGTGGAAACTTGGTATGTAATCCCTCCTTTTCAAATTAGTGGAGTCATTAAGTGTCATTTTTACTTTTTGAATTCAATTTGAGACATTTTCATATTCAAAACTGACATGGTTCATTTAAAAAGCTTGTTTGAATTTGACTTGTTTGTTAAACAAGCTTTAATCGAGCCGAATCATAAGTGAGCTGATCTATTATTGCTCTGTAGCATTAGTAAGCAAATTGATTCTGAATCATTAGTGTGTCTTAGAAACACATACTTTGGGTGTCCCTCTAATCATCTCTCCTTAGGGCCATTAACTATGCTTAGAGTGAATTCTCAGCACTTGCTCTTGAAACTCTTACTACCTCTGTTCCAAAATATAATATCATTATTGATTTTTTGAGGTCAACTTAAAACATTTTTAAATTCAAAATTGATATGAATTCTTTAATTTTAACTATTTAAAAAGTATTTTGAAATATTTATTATTTCAAAATTTCTAATAAATCATCTCAATTTTGAGTTTAAAAATGTCTCAAAATGACTTTCAAAAGTTAATAGTGATATTATAATTTGAAACGAAGGGAGTATTAGTTTTGCATTAATCCCTCTAGTGCGTTTCATCATTGGTTCAACTCAACCCAAGTAAATTTTTTAGAAGTTGCAAAATCCCCTTCCAAGAAAATACTCTCTGTTCCATTTTAAAAGTTTTTATTACTATTTTGGATAGTTCCATGTTAAATGTCCACTTTCCTTTAATAACTAAATTTTTACACATTTTTTCCTATTATGCCCGTAGCATTAAATATTTCTTACTTTTCTTATTCTATTTCTCTCTCCATATTTAATAAGTATGGAGACAGAATATTTTGAATTGAATAACTAGAAAATCACTCTCTCACCTATATTGAAAATAATTAATGACATATTATTATGGGCAATTTTGTTATTTCATTCCTCTTCTTAGTACGCGTGAAAAGTCCACCATGACTTTTATCCTGGGACGGAGGGAATAATAAATTCTCTCACACTATATGGCCCTAAGAGCAACTCCAGCATGTCGGAGTTGCGAAAATCCTAGACTAAATATAGTCTAGGAAGCAGATTTTGCTCCAACAGAGGGATTATATTTAGTTGAGCCAGTTTTTCGATAACCCAAAAAGACCAAATCAAGGTACGAAAATCTCATGGACTATAATTTTAATATAATTAAATGGGAGAGAGGATGAAGAAAAACAAGAAGGTGATGAAGGTCTGTTGAAGAAGGAGATAAAGGAGAAGAATACTGAAGTGAAGAAGACGAAGTGGGAAACCTGCAACGAATAGAATATCAGAAAGGTAAAACGGAATTGGATCATAACGGTAATAAAAAATAGCAACAGATAGAAATTGAAAGGTTAATTGGAAAATCTTTAAATATGTACAATAATTCAATACATTTTACATCTTTCAATCAACTACTTCAACATTTAGCAATTGTAAGTATTTTGTTAATAATAGTTTGTATTTTTATTATATTTGATTTTTGTTTTTTATTGATAATATTTCTTTAATTTATTTTTTAAATGGAAAATCATGATCCTTCGATGTATTATTCTTCATTATTATCTGAAGGTTTCTCACTTGGTGATCCAAATTTGTTGGATGAATTTTCAATTCAAACTGATGTACCAATTCAGACTCCCAAAAATGAGTCCAATAAAAGAACAGGGCGAAAGGGAAATTACACAATTGAAGAAGATGTCCTTCTTGTTTTCAAATGGCTTAATGTAAGTATGGATCTAATTCAAGGAAACAATTGGAAAGATGGAAGATATTGGGAAAGAGTTCACGAATACTTTCATGAATACAAAAATTTTGAGTCTGAACGTAATTCTACTGCTTTGACGAAACGTTGGTTAACAATTCAACTCGCGGTGAACCAATTTTGTGGATATTATGCTTCAATTGAAAGAATGCAACAAAGCGGTGTAGGTGAACAAGATAAGGTATTTCAATTTTTTTCATGTAAAATTTCATTAAGTTTATTCTTATATTTTATACTTAATACTTTGTAAATAATTTTTCAATAGATATGTCTAGCATTAGGGATGTTCAAAAGTATCCAAAACCAACCATTTCGATTTATGCATTGTTGGAGAATATTAAAGGATGCACCGAAATGGAGAACAAATAATAGTGGAAAAAAACAGAAAAGTATTAAAAAGTCAAGTCCATCAACATCTTCTCCATCAACCGTAGAAGTAAGTTTGGGTGAAGACGATGATATTGAAGATACAATCTCTGCAGGATTAGAGATGCCAATGGGAAGAAATGCTTTGAAAGCATTATTTAAGAAGGGCAAAAGAACCGGTGATACTAGTACACCTATGGAATTGAGGTTTGAAAAGTTCGAGCATCAGATGAAATTGAACCAACAAAAGAGACAAGAGTACATGGACAGAATATATTTTCAAGAGCAAGAGAAGTTGAATATAATGAAAGCACAAGAGGATGAAAGGATCATGATGATTGACATCGCTAACATGAGCCTGAAGTAGCTGAATATTACAAACAACGCAAGAAAGAAATCATGAAAAGAGTTACATCTAGTAGTTGACTTGCTTATTATTAGAGAATTATGATTTACTTATTATTGTAGTAGAATATAATGAATTACGCTCCGCCATGTAGTGACCACAAATGTTGAATAATATCTTCTTTAAGTTAAGAATGAACTTGTTTATCCCTTATGCGATGATTGGCTTCAATGAATTCAAGTAATTGTGGGGTAGCTCACGAGACACTTCTACAGTTGGAATCTCGTCATGTGTATCATAGGTTGTTGGTTCTTGATTTTCATCTCGTTTATCTTCAACGATACATAATATTATGTAGTATTATGCATGCAGTCATAATTTCTTTTAGTGTTGTTTGATCCCAAAATCGTGTAGGACCATGAACTATTGCAAAACGTGCTTGCAGTACCCCAAATGCTCGCTCAACATCCTTTCTAAGTGCCTCTTGAGTCTTAGCAAATAGTTTTCTTTTATTTTCTCGAGGTGCCGAAATGGTTTTAACAAATGTTGCCCATGGGGGATATATACCATCAACAAGGTATATCCCATCGTGTACTCATTTCCATTAATTGAGTAGTTTACAGCTGGAGCACGACTTTCAGTAAGAGCAGAGAAGATAGATGATCTCTCTAAAACGTTAATATCATTATGAAAGTCTGGTAATCCAAAAAATGCATGTCATATCCAAAGATCGTATGAAGCCACCGCTTCTAAAATAATTGTTGGCTCATGCACATGTCCAGAATACATACCATGTCACGCAACCGAATAATTCTTCCATTTCTAATGCATGCAGTCGATGCTCCCAAAAATTGGGAGATCTCAAATTTAACGATGTCATCACTATTGGGGGATCTCAAATTTTCATCTCAAAAAATTGAAGTGACTGCTTTTACAAACCTTTTAAGACTCAATATAGCCGTGCTTTCATTGATCCACACATAATCAACGGAATCCACTGAAACACCATAGGCAAACATCCGCATTGAGGCAGTTATTTTTTGTAGAGAAGATAAACCGAGTTGTCTTGTAGCATTCATTTTTTGGACGAAGTATGAATCATACGCTTCAACTGCTCTTTGAATTCGGAAGAAAAGTGGGCGCCGCATTCGAAACTTTCTCCGAAATAGATACGAGAGGTATGTAGGATGTTCAGCAAAATAATCACGAAAAGTCGATTATGACCTTCATGTCTACCACGATCAATAGTAATACGACCTTGCACAGAACCACGATGACGTAATGTATGTCTATTGACATTTTGTTCTTCTTCTTCAATAGCCGTCATGCCTAAAAATTGTCCATATGCTTCTTTATCTTCTTCTTCATCCATGTGCAACATAGCTAATTTGAATTGACGAGACATTTAAAATAACTTATTTGATTGGAAGACTGAAGTTGAGATGAGTGAATATGAGAGATTAGATGTGCCTTATATTTATAGATGTTATTTGTTCTTTAAAATATAGCCGTTGAAATATGATCGTTGGAGTTTTTTTGAATTCATTGATTATTTTAATCTTTTTATATTATAGTCCACGGGATAGTCAACGATAGTCCATCTGCTGGAAGGATTGAAGACTAAAAGACATCTGCTGATGTCATATGGACTAAATATAGTCCACCAGATAGTCCATCTGCTGGAGATGCTCTAAGGCTATAAAAAATTGGGTCCTTTACAATAATATACAACATTTAGTAAGTAATTACATTATTAGTGCATCCACAAAATAATTATAAAAATAATACATTTTTTCATATTTATTTATAATATTAGTGCAATTAGGATTCCTTAATTTAGGGAATTAGTATAAGATTCAATTCACAATAATAAGGAAACCTAAAATCAAGGAGAAATAACTGTCATAATTAATAATTCAAATTCAAATATCTTGGATCTAACAACAAAAATAAATTCAAATTCAAAATAAATAATTCTAATTCAAATATTCAAATTCGCTTCTCTTCTGCGTAATCCTCTTCCTCACATTCTTCTTTGAAACCACAACATTGTCAACCTTTTTGTTCCTCAATAATTTCCCTACAATCACTTTAGTTCTTACATCAGCAGCATTATCATTTAAATCTACAACAAACTGTAATTTCTTATCATTCTTTTCCATCCCTTTCACCGCCTTTTTCCCTCTCTTCCGCACAACCGGACTGGAAATTTAAACCTTAGTCGTGGATATTTGATTTTTTATAATTTCTTTATGTCCGAAAATTTCAATTCCAATTTCATATCCAAAGGTAAATAAGAACATTGCATAGGAAAGAGAGAGATAAGAGAGTGAATGTAATGTTGATAACCAAACCTTCATACCAAGGTAATCAAACTTTTATATCAAGATAACCAAACCTTTATACCAAGGTAACCAATCTACTTCCACACCTGTAGTATGAATTGGTTACTTTGGTATGAAAGTTTGACAACCAACTACATGAAGGTTTGGCTACCAACTGCATTACATTCAAAATAAATTGGTAACTTAATAAAACAGAATTGGTTACCTTGGTATGAAGGTTTGGCTACCAACTGCACTATAAAAAAACTGCAGATGTGGATGTGGATTGATTACCTTGATATGAAAGTTTTGTTACCTTGGTATGAAGGTTTGGTTACTTTGGTATGAATGTTTGCACAATCTTTTAACAAGTAATACTACTTTCAGAAATAGAGCAAGTGTGTCAAAGTTTAAAGAGCTAACACACTTAATCATCCTCTTTCTTGTCCACTTCAACCTGATTCGTTCCTCTTTCTTGTCCACCATTATTTAATCCTATCATTATTTAATCCATTATTTAAATTCCACCATTATTTAATCCATCATCCTCTTTCTTCCTCACCCTCTTCTTCTTCTTCTTTTCGCACTCCTCCCCGCCAGAATCCACCATCGCCTTATCCATATCCAACCCGTTCCGACCCGGTTCATCCCCCTCCTCTTCTCCATCGAACAGAGACGCCCATTTGGGGGGATTGGAAGGCAATATCTCAACAAGAAGCGAATGGGGTCAAATGGGTAAGGGTTGATACATGGGTTTGTTGGGTTTTATCAACAAGATTGGGGAGAGAACAATTGATGATTTTGATTTGGAGCTTGCTCTGTTTTATCAAAAAGTTTTCTTCTTCAATAAATATATGAGATGAGAATGGAGAAAGAGAGGAGAGTGAAAGTAAAGAAGAATAAGAAAAAGTAAAAAAGTAACCTTGGTTGTTGAGGAGAAAGGAGATTAGATGAGAGGAGAGAAAAAATGAGAGTAGTAGTAATGGCAGTCGCCGCCATGGGAACGCGTCTCTTTTCTAATAAGGATAATAACGGGAAGATCGAGTTCCCCTAATTACATACTAATCTCCTAAATTAAGGAATCCTAATTGCATACTAATTCTCTAAATTAAGGAATTCTAATTACACTAATATTGTAAATAAATATGAGGAGTGTATTACTTTTGTAATTATTTTATAGATGCACCATTATTGTAATTATTTCTAAAAATATACTAAAATATGTAATTAACCCTCAAATTGTATGTATCCGTGTCAATTACTTGTTATCTTTAAATATGAAGCATGTTTTACTAGGAGGTATTTTGGCTCTGCAGTGAACTTTTGGGGGATTTATTCTCCAAGTATTTTGGCACCATTTTCGGCCTGCCTTTGTCTTTAATCTTTCTAAGTATGTGTCCTACTGTTAGTCAATAACACAGCATCAAAATAGAGAGCATAATTCTGCGCATCCATCGTCTTTACTGGAAATGCACCCTATATCTTTAGAAACTGAGGATACAATCCATGTTTCCTACAAAAAAATTCAGCTCACTGGCTATATCCTTCCTGAAAACTTCAGGTAACTGTTTCGTAGATGGAATCTGGCCGTTTGCATATAGGGCTGTTTTTTAGGGCTATGTTTTTTTTGTAAAAAGTATGATTGCGATTTGACTATTTATCTTAATTTAACATTATTTTGAATTATTTTATTCTATGAGGAGGGAGATTAATAGTCCTTTAAATAGTCTCATAGACTATTTTTTGTCATTTTTAAAGCTAACTATTTACGAGGGATTTTGAACGAGGGATTAATAGTTTCCCTCATTTTAAGCTATCAAATGGCTTTATGAATAAGGCTGTAAAATGAGCAAATAGTTCTGGCTCGATTCGTACCCGCTTGACTAAAAGTTCGATTCGAGTTTGACTCGAAATATAAATGAGTCAAATATGAGCAAGTTTTAAAGTTCGATAATTTACTCGAACCTCTTCAACTTGTAATTTTCTATTGATACTCGGATCATATTCGTTCGAAAAGTTCAAACTGCTCGAGTTCGATTCGAGATCGTGCTCGACTCGATAGCTAAATGAGCTTCAATCAAACCTTATTTTATACTCGATAAATTTTGTGAACCAAATCTGAGCAACTCAATACTCGGTTCGGCTCGGTTCATTTACACCCTTATTTATGAGACTAATAGTTCTCTTCGTCAAAGTATTAAATAGTTTTTAATAATATTAAATTAAAAAACAATAGTCTAATTTCAAGTATACTTTTTTGCAAACAAACTTAGTAATCAGAAATTTTTAGAAGATATCAAATGGGTTCAGTGATAAGGTTAAAGGGTTCTTAAGAGTTTAGCAGCCGTGCTGAGGTTGAACTTTGTGCATATATAATCTTCAATATACTCTTTCTGTTCCAAATATAAGATTATTATTGACTACAATTTAAACTTAGAATTAACATGAATTTCTTTTAATTTTATTCAGTACAATAATTAATATTATAAACTATTTAAAAACCCTAATCATTGTAAGATGTTATTGTTTTGATGCATCATCATCATTTTGAGTTTAAAAATATTTTAAATTTGACTTCAGAAAATGACCTTATATCTATCTACTAATCTAATGATGACTAATTTCTCGTAGGTGTAGCTTTAGAGAAAGACTAGTTTATTAATAGAGTGTTGAAGTTTGAGAAAGAGTGCTTTTTAGTAGGTACTTTTTTTCAAAGACTAATTATTCCCAAAAAAGATTTTCTTGTAGTTAGCTTTTGAGAAAGACTAATTATTCCCAAAAAAAGAAATTAAAAGAGTGTTTAAGTTTGCTTTTAAAATGGTTTTTTATTGTAGTTTATTTTTAGTAATGTAAAATTGTAATGTTTGGTATTGTTTATCAGTGAAAATGACCAAATAAAATATAATAGTAATAAAATAAAAAAGTAAGATTACACAAAAGTGTATGTTTATTTCGATAAAAAGTGTTTATAAGCAATTTCAAAAGCAATTTATAAGCAAAGTAAACACCTAATCCGCTAAAGCTAAAAAAAATTAATGTGGAAATGGAGAATGGTTGGGACACCATAACATTGATTGAGTAGATTTTGTGTGATTAACTATGTCATAAATTATTATTAAAATATTTAATGTCATGTCATTTGAGACTCAAAATTTATATTACCCCGTTCTTAAAAAATTGTCGTTTAAAGTTTTTGCACATGGATTGAGAAAGTATCATTTACCAAGTAAAATTTGTTTGAAATTTCATCACTACCCCTTTATGGAAAGTTAAAAACTATTAATACAAGAGAGAATTTCTTAGGACAATGAGAAAAGGTATGGATAATATAGAAAAGTAAATAATTTATTCTCCTCGAAAGTTGTAAACGACAAATATTTTGGAACAAATTTTTTCTTCTAAAATAATAATCTTTTAAAAACAGAGGGAGTACCTCCTAACATTACTTTATAGAAAAACCCTATACGGACATAATTTCTTTATAATTTCATCTATTTATATTTTAACCCTCAATGAGAAGTAAAAATATAAATAATAAAAATTATAAAACACCCATATTCAATTATCATGTCCGTTCTATCTCTACGAGTCAGTCTCAGAGAGGAGTATACAACTAGTAACGAAAGCTGCAAAACCTATTTTTATTTTTTTCTCCTAAAAATGCAAGTAAATTAAGCTATTAAAGGATTAAAGAAATGACAAACAAGATGAATTTATTATTAAAAACAACCATTAACCACGCGTCTTCATCAAGCATAAAAGAGAAGAAAAAACCCACAAAAATCTAAGAAATAGGAAGCCCAACTTAATTTGGATCCCAAGCAAAAATTCCTACCAAAATTAAAACTACATAAAGGAAAAGGTAAACTTGAACCACAGAGAAGGTGAAAAAGGAAACTTAAAAGGAAAATACAACTAGGACAATGGAAGGTCCTCCTTGTTTATGCCGCATTAAGAAGCTTTAGGGCCTCAGATTCTGTGGGCAGAGCTGGGATTGCTCCTTTCTTGGTGGTTGTAATGGCTCCACATGCACAAGCAAATCTAAGTACTTCCTTCAACTTCGCTTCCTCCTGCAAATTTGACCATTTACCAAATTATAAGGAAAGTTGTGTAGAGAATGACGGAATAAATATTTATAACGGTGATAATATTTGTCCTTACTGTGATTATGGATTGGTCCTCGACCATTTTATGCAAGAGTGCGCCTATGAATGAGTCTCCAGCACCAGTTGTATCCACTGTCTTGACATGAAACCCAGGGACAGATCCATGGAAATTCTAGCATTGTTCAAACAAGGTACAGAATTAGAAGGATACAATGTACAAAGACAAGCTTAGGACAGTCTAAGTCATAAAAATAAAACAAAAAAATAAAAATTGAAAGACATGCTGTTTATGACTAAATAGTCTAATACTACAAAGAAAAGCTTCTATCCAAAGCCCCCAGTGTTTAGTTTCTCACCCACCAAACAACTTTGAATGTAGGACCCTCTTCACAAATTAAATGCTGTCTTTTGAAATCTAGAAGGGGGGGGGGGGTGACTTGTGAAACTCCTTGTAAAAGAAAAGAATGATATAATATTAAATGTGCAAATGTATCACAGATTTAAATTCTTTTTCTTCCTAAATCTGAACGAAGGGATAGCTTAATCAACCTAAAGCAACTTTGGTGAGCTATATCTGTAGAAAATGTGCAAATGTACCCAAATCAATGGGTTGATGATCATGCCTTCATTTAAAAGAAAATGGCAGAGCTGATATCATATAAGATTGGATCTGGGATCACCACATGCATCACTATTTTCAAGAGCAGACCTTTAACAGGAAAAAGTGCTCATTTTTATGTTTCATGATGTCCAGAGCTTGTGGATCATAATTTCTTCAACTAAAAGTTGGTTAGTGGGACTATATAACACAATTTTTAAAAATTTATTTAAAAAAATATAGCACTGCAACATGGCTTTTGATCACTGTTTTTGCAACATTACTCCTAAAAGTCAAAAGTGGTGGGGATTTCAATGTTCAAAGCAAAAGAAGAAAAAGGACAACATATTTCCATTTGATTTTCTAGTTCCTACTGCAAGTCATTGTTTTCTTTTTTAGGGTATTGTAAAAAAATTATAGTATGTCACCAAAAGTCTAAGTAGCTAAGAGGACCAGTACAAGAGGACCTTGAAAAAAAATAAAACAAAAATCTAGTTGATAATAAGTTCATCTAAACTTTATTTCACTTTACTAATTCAAGTCTATATAAAACATAAAAGGTATAAAATCTAGCCTCTAAAGAGACCTGTATTTAGTTTTCTGTTTCTTTATTTTTTGGGTACCAATAACATTGGTAGTTAGAGAAGCTGTGACATCAATTCCTCTAAAACTTAAAAACTTCACCTACCCAATTGCAGCTAAAGATTAGAAAAGTATGTAAAATGTGCAGGAATAATACCTTGGTGTAATAACTGCAGCCTTTCTCTCCAAGGGTCACCAGAAGAAGCTTCAAATTAGGGTGCCACAGGGACATTGCTGCCTCGTCACTTACCTCTTTACCAGTGAGGAACTCCAGCTCATTGTCACTAACCTTGATCACATCAGCCTTGTCCCAAATGCTCAAGATCTTCTCGCGTGCCTCCTCAGCTGATGGCCACAGTGGTAGCCGGAGGTTTGGGTCGTAGGAGAGCAGTGCACCCGCTTCCTTTGCTTCCTCCATTGCCTTCAAATGTGATGATCTGCACGGCTCTACGATCAAACTTATGGATCCGTAATGGAAAACTTTAGCCTACAATAAACAATAATCAAACCCCTCAATTAGTCAAAACAATTTTGTTAGTCAAATAATTAATAAAATTTTGTAGAAGTTTTAACGAAAAATTGTTAGAAATTTTGTATATATTCTTTCCTTATTTAACCATAACCAAAAGCTAGGATTAATAAAAGGATATCTATAAGTATAAGCTAAGTAATTAGAGCTAGGTGGTAGTAATCCACAACTATGTTACATACAATGTCTGCATGTTTAGTCAAAAAAATTTGGAGCTCTTTTCTTTTGGGGTTCAAAAGCATCATCCCAAACACAACTTAAATGTACAAATCCAACTCTCCAAACGTAACAAAACAAAGATTATACAATAAAACATGCTCTAGCAATGAGAATATTAATCCTACATGATTCCCAACTATCAAAATTTAGTTGTCTATCAATTTACTTGCATTTTAACAAAGTAATGTTGATATGAATGATAAATTAAGGAGACAAAGTCTTGAGACATCCAAAAGTAAGATAACGAAGGACATTTGTATTGGGACACAAGTCGCATACCAAATACTAAAAAATACATGAAGTTTGGGTATTGTTATTTCAACATTTAAAAGTAACATTTTCATTTTACATAGGTCTTTTAAAATGCACAAGAAATTTATTTTACATATATACATTACTACAATTTAATTACCACCTAGATTTTAGATGTGGATGACTAAGAGAACATTGGGAAGAGCACAAGTTTGATCAAGTGGTTATTGAATTTAGTGAGGTGTGGGGTCCATATGTACGTTAAATTCAATGAATCACCCCTTGACTGGTTCCTTCACATCAAGGAATCTTCACGCTTTACTGCGCGCGTGATCCCTAATTCATCAACAAATAGTTGAATATACACTTGTCAACAATTAACAAACACCCTAACTGAAATTAAGAATAAAGATGGCGCGTGGGGGAGAAAGAAAACTCTCACGATTTCGGTGCACGAGAGTTTGGTGGAGAAAGGTAGACAATTACAACTGTCTTTAGCCAATTGCCCCCTCATTTCTTAATGTCCGCCATTAAAACTTGAGAAACTAAGGCACACTGTTTTTGAATCTCCGCCGACACAATGAAATAGTAGCAGGATTTTCCAAAAAGAACCCACGGCGGGTTTTTGTTTAAAAATTAGAGTCGTACAAGAATATTTAAACCTTTTATTAACTCGATCTGTTTAATAAATAAGCTAAGAATTTAAGTTAAATTTAAACCGATCGTACCTAATCAATTTAACTGTGTTTAATATTATTAATTATAAAAATAAAAATAAATATTTAATTACATGTTATTATAAAAATAAATAATTAAATATTAAATGAGGATAAGTAGATAAAAAAATCATTTAAAATTAAAACTACTTCTAAATAATTCAATCACGATTTTTTGAATGAATAATTCAAACGCGTTTAAATATAAACAAACAGTCTAAATAACTTAATCGAACCTGTCAAATTTACAGTCATTCAGATATACTCCCTCCGTTTTTAAATATAGGTCATTTTAGAGAAAAAAATTTGTTTCTAAATATAAGTCTTTTGAGAATTTCAAATAAGTATTAATTGTTTAATTTTCAATATTACCCTAAGTAATAAATATAACTTTGGTTCTCTCACTATTTTTTGCCTAATAAATAACCCTCTCTTTTTCCAATACAAGGACAATATAGACAATTGATAGTATATTTAATATTTTACAATCATTTCCTTAATACTTATACACAACTCTAAAAAGGCTTATATTAAGAAACCGAGAGAGTAAATAAACAACCCTTCACTCGAGTTAAGCATCACATTATTTCATTTAAAAATGTATAATTAAACGCACAAACGAGCTCTTTCCAACTCGAATAGCTTAAAGAGCTAACGAACCCGATTCGTTTTCAACTCTAATTCAAACTTCCTGGTTATGAAATTAATTTCAAATTCATTAAAACTATTTTTTTAAATGTGATTGGATATTCTAAGCATTGGTATCATTCAAAAAATATTAAACACATAAGAAAATTAACAATTAACTTACAAATAATACTTACTACAATTGTACAATTATTATTGTATTTACACGACCGATATTTTTAATTGGAGTCTAGCACGAGCATAAAACATTTCCAAAAATCCGAGTTCTCAATTATAACAAAATATAATTGTCCCAATATTTTAGTAACATGAAAATGACATTTATTTCATAATAATACTAATAATAATAATCTAATTTCTACTGCTTAAGAAAATGACCCTTGAAATTTTCCCAACCAATCTTATTTAAAGTTCTACCTATTTAGAATACTACACTTTTTCTAATAGATACTATTATACTCCCCCGTCCCTATTTAAATGACTTTTTAGAGATAGACACAAGAATTAAGATAATAATTGAAAAACATTAAATATAATACTCAATTATCTATAATAGCCTTAAATCATTAATTTATCATAGCACAAGAGTTTAAAGTACTCTAAAAAAATAAGTAAGAATAATGAGGGGTAATTTTAAAAAAATTGTCATTAATTCTCCTAGATTTAAACAAACGTCAATTAATTAAGGACAAATAAAAAACTTTAAAATATCATTTAAATAGGGACGGAGAGAGTAATATTATATGAGAGAAACTGTCACTGTCACTGTCTCTGTCTCAACAAACTTGTAGAACAGGTGGGACAGTCCAAAAATATCATGATATCATGTTTCCAAAAAAAACAAACACAAAAGAAAGAAAACAACATTATTAATTTTTTGGGTACTAACATCATTATTATTGAGTATTATTTTAGATTTTAGATACTACTACTAATTAATCAATTTAAATATAGATCCCAATATCCACCCAACTTAAAAATATAGCAAACAAATTCATTTCCTTTTTCAAAATAATTAACAATTCATATATAGTTAAGAAAATCTTAGTCCTATTCTAAAAGACTACACTACCCTTTTAATATTATATACAAATTTAAATTTTAGTCATCAAAAAACTACTTTCTCAATTTACAAAAAAAATGACAATATCATGGAATAATAAATTTACACGGGCTAATTAGGAAAGAAAAAATAGATGGGTGGAATATACTATCCTTTTAAGATTATATCATAATTTAATTTTTAGTCAACAAAAAACTACTTTCTTTATTTAGATGAAATTACCAAAAAATGACAAGATCATGAAATAATAGTTTTACATGGATATTAGCAGGAAAGAAAAATAAATAATTTTATGAGTTTGTGGGTCTATTAAAAACGTAAAATTGAAAAGACTATAAATATGCTAAAATTAATTAATTAACGTTTGAAAAACTCATAAATATGCTGAAATTTCAATTTTTTTACAGCTTTTTTTAAATATTGAAAGTCAAACTGAGTAAATGAAAAAAACGTATATGAATAGCGCGTGGAATAACAGCAGCAAGAGTTTAAAATTTTCGGAGAGAAAAAGAGAGAGATTTGATGAGCACGTACAGATCTAATAAGTTCGAGATTCAACTCGTCCGGCGTCAGTAACATGTCGGCGCTAGGATTCCGGTAAAACATAAACTCACGCTCTCCGTCGGCGCGTAGCGTCACGAACGCCAAGGCCGTCCTGGCGCCCTTGTCGAAGTTGACCCCGTCGGCGGAGACGCCATTTTGCTTGAGAATTCTGGCGAGCATCTGCCCGAACTCGTCGTCGCCGAGTTTTCCGACGAACGCCGCCTTTCCGCCGAGCCTCGAAACGGCGATCGCCACGTTCGCCGGAGCTCCGCCGGGAGCCTTGAGGAAACCTGGCGCATCAGCCAGAGACACGCCGGAGACAGTGGGGACGAAGTCGATCAGCATCTCGCCGAAGCTGACGATCAATCCTCCGGTAGGTGAGACTCCATTAATGGCCATATGATGATATTACTTTTAGAGAGAGAAAATATGAATATATGTATAGATATATATATATAGAGAGAGAGGGAGAGTAATTGGTTATTGCAAGTATATATAGATATATAGAGAGAGAAAAAATAGATATATAGAGAGAGAATTAAGAAGTGGTTGAAGGGGGTTTATATAGGCGGGGCTAGAGTGAGATACAGGGTTGGTTGGGAGAAAAAAACAAAACTATCGTACTGTAGTTATTATACTTAATATAGTATAAATTTAAATTTATCTAATACCAATAAATTATATAATTTTTTCCCTTATCCTTTGTAGATAACGGAAAAAATATATTTCTTCTATTCTTAAAAAATTATCGTTTATAATTTTTATATATGGATTAAAAAAATTATTTAATATTATTATTTAATAATTAAAATTTATGTTAAATTTCATCACTACTCTTTTATGAAAAGTTAAAAATTATTAATATAAAAGAAAAAATTTATTAGAACAATGAGAAAAGATACGAATGATATAAGAAAATAAATAATTTATTCTCTTAAAAAGTTATAAACGACAAATAAATTAAAATAATTTTTTTTTTTAAAATATCATTTATTTAAGAATGAAAAGATTAAAATTTACTTAATTTACAACTTACAGTATTCCTCGTCTCATAAAAAAATCAAAAGTATAAATAAATAAATAAATTATTATTATATATGATCATTAATTTAAATTGACATTAAATATCAGTGCATATCAATGTGTGGTAGGAGAGTGTAATAAAAGCAATCACATTATTCTATCTTATCGCTCCTATTTTAACATTAATTTTAATCCATATTTGACATAAAATTAATCGATATATAAATAAATTTATCTCTTAAAAAAAATGACATAAAATTAATTGATATATAAATAAATTTATCTCTTTAAAAAGATGTCTAAAATATATTTAAGTTCAAAATATTGTATAAATATTATTTTTATGGTTAAAAATACTTAATAGAGTCCTATATATATATTATAATTATGTGGGGATTATTTTGGATAAAAGTAAAACTTTTTATTCTCTTTTCTCTATTTTAGTTTTTTTAATTTATATAAAATTATATTTTAAATGAATTTTATGATTCCAAAGTAGTTATCCCTTCGTTGTGACGCCCCCAAAATTAGGTATACATCACCCATCTTGGGTCGTCAGATACATGGTACAGAATACAAATACAACTTACTAATACAACTGTCATGTACAATACGACAAAACATAAACTGTGAGTTTGAATACAAATATTATCTTCTAGAGAGTATTCATACTCAAAAAGGAGTCCTCATTACATTTATTAACACACCATTACATAGAATAGTGATGACTACTAACTAATACTATCATTCGGACCATCACTCCGTTCCCCGACTTGCCCTAGCTACGTTCTCATTTCCTGAAGGGAACAGTGAAAGAAATGGTGAGCTCAACTAGCCCAGTAAGAAATATTATGACTAAGATAATGCAGAATAAATTATCATTAGCCTTCAATAATGTTAAACTGATACAATATAATAGACATTAAGTTTAACTGTAGCAGAATAAACAATCCATTAAAAGAGTCAAGTAGAAAATAAACTATACTATCTTTTATGATTTAAAAGGTTTTTCAACACTGCTATCGCTGAGACTCAGCTTAATAAAATAATCCACATCATCGAATCACCCCTGCATTACGGCCAAGGATATTCTTTAGTATCACGACCACAATTATCCATGCACTACGGTCAAGAATAATTGTGTATTCATTAATGGTCATGATCATTCCAATAACTGTCCATCAATGCACTACGGGCCAATGAGGACTTTTACCACATTATTTATAACATTACCGTCATGATTACACCGAATAATCCCTGGTCATAATCATACCAAGTCCATCTATGCACTACAGGCCACAGATGACTTTTAACAGAATATAAACATGAGGATGATGACAATGATATAAGAATTCAATAAAACAAGTTCAAGAATTAATTTATCCAGGAATTAATAACGTCCAAATTGTCAACATGATACTGCTTTGTGGAGTAAACTTCAAGACTGATCAGGAGAATATTTTCATGAATAGATACTAGATGAAGCGCAAATGTCAAGGATATTTGTAACGACCCCAAAATAGGTCCATTCCATCCAACCTATTCTGAGTCGCCAAATACATGGTACAGAAAACAACTGTAACTTTATTACAACAATTGTCGTGCAAAATACAACAACACATATGCTGTGAGTTTGGATACAAATATATACCAAATGTAACTCATGTTCCAATCGTGGACATCGCCTCACAATGACACCTTACATAAATGTATAGTCAAAAACTGTTTTAGAAATTAGAATCTTTAGAAAGTGCTTAAGGAAACCTTCGTACATGGGAGGCCACGCGTCTAGGTTATGATAGATATCATATGGCCACAGAGTTATCCTTGGTTGACCCAATAGACCCCAAAGAAAAACGAGAAGATTACTATCATATTCTTCCCAATGGTGAGTCTTCTCTTGACTTATCATTATCTCCACTGTCTCTAATTGAGAATTATACCTCAAACAAACACCAAGATTATATAGGTAGTGCTCGTATATATATACTCAGCAAGTGGATGAGCACATCCCTGTCTTATGATGACACGAGGTTGTATGTCGTTAGACATCTTGTATGATAGTGGCAAACCACCCTTCCAACGTTGGGTACACCTTACCCTTTTGGATTCACCAAATATAACTACTAAATGAACTTTTCTATACTGCTTCGGGGGAACATCCACAGCTAGAGACCACCGTTCTATTTCCCCGTTACCCTCGCTCGACCCAGCTACACTCTTATTACCTGAAAGGAATTGTGAAGCAAAAGGGTGAGCACAACTAGCTCAGTAAAGAATATCATGACTAAAGATAATTCAATTATCAATAGCCTTCATCAACAATAAATCAGAGATTTAGAACATATGGTAAATGATAAAAATTTCAACCATAGTTGCAGCGGAACGAGCAATCCATTAGAAGAGTCAAATAGACTATAAAGTCTATTATCTTCTCCATATTAAAAATCCACCAACAATATTTTATCCATGTAACATCACTCAACAGTTCCTTTCCACAATCATATGAATAACTCATAATCATAATTGTGACTATAAATTTTTCTTCGCACCCAGGACGAAGAATATTTTTATCACCTGTCTTTACCTGAAACATCAAAGATCATGGTTATACCAAATCACAATTCCTGTTTATAATCATACTAACAAATTCATCTTTGCACTACGGGCCCAAGATATTCATCAACAAACCATCTTTGCACTACGGGCCAAAGATATTCAACAACAGTTCATCTTTGCACTACAGGCCAAAGATATTCATCAATAATTCATCTTTGCACTACAGGCCAAAGATATTCATCAACAGGTCATCTTTGCACTACAGGCCAAAGATATTCTTCAACAATTCATATTTGCACTACAGGCCAAATATATTCATATCTCAAAGAAATATATAATCATTTCAGAATTTATATAAACAATAATTATAACCATGTTGATCAATTCACCTTTGCACTTAAGCTTAAGATATTCAATTATAAATTCAATGGTCATGATCATACCAGTCACAATTCAACTTTGCACTACAGGCCAAAGAGAACCCTAGTCATGATCATACCAATAATCTACCCATCTTTACACTCCAGTGAAAGAGAATTTCAACATCAGGGTTATAAAAATGTTATATATGATAATAAAAACAATATGATCAAAACATGGATTTAATTTCAAGAGCAATATTCATAAATCAACTATAATTTGGTTAGAAAAAGAAACCAATTTTGTCGTGAATAGTAACTCGTGAATAGTAACTCGTGAATAGTAACTCGTGAATAGTAACTCATGAATAGTAATCCCGACATGAAAAAGGTAAAAATTCCACAATAATATACATACCAATATTTTGGTATAATGATATTGAAAGAATAATATTCTTAAGCTTATAAATAATTTATTTAAATTGTTTACACTTTACTAATTAATGCATTTAATCATCATAAAATGCCAACTCTTAAGATTTCATCATCAATAACCAAAACCCTCATCAAAAATCTGCATATACCTCATAAATAGGATTCTCAAGCCATAAAATCCAATTTTTCAATTTTCTTACTTCACATAACATATTTAATTCATTTTCTCATAACTAGACTATTTTCATGAAAAATACCAAATCCGTTCCAAAAATATTTTTTTTCTGGAATTTAGTATAATATAGTCCCATAGTGAACATATATTTTTCTCAGAATTTTTAAAAGTCATTTACTATTTTTCATATGGCCAAAATAGCCGAATATTTAGATATTTATCAAAAATTGTACTTTTATCTAAAAATTCTGAAATTTACAGAGTGTACTTCTATCATATACATGTACCCCCAATAAAAATTTCATCAATTTTGGAGTTAACCACAAGGAATTATAAGCTGTTACTTCTAAAATAGTTTTTTCTCATAAAATTCATAACTCTCAATCTATACATCCAAAAATCACCATTTTTGGACACAATCAAGAAAACTCATCAAAATATCATTTCAAATTTTTTCAGAATTTTTGAAGATCAGAAAAATTACGAAACTGAAAATCATAACAACCCTTAAAATCCCTTAATATCTCTTACTATCCCTTACAATCCCTTACCTCAAAAGAGCAGTACTTCTGATCGGTATAAGGCTGAAGAAAACTTGCACTGATGAATAGCAACTCACCAAGTATCTAAATACTCACAAAATACACTCAATAATCTAGAGAGAGAAAGAGAGAAAGCTTATGTTTCTGGTGTGATTTTCAATTCTAACTTAGCCCTCTATTTATAGGAAAATTTTGGTAGGTTTGACCTACAACCTGATGGCTTTACCTGCTACTATTCTCACCCACCACATTTGAAATATAATTCAGCACATTTCTTCACCAACCACAAGTGGGGCCCACCAATTCTAGAATTTTCTACCAAAATGATAAACTCCGAAAATTCAACAATTTCTGAACCAGTCATCTCGTAAAATTCATAATAAATCATACGTTCATTTTTAACGGTTCAAAATTTGTGGGCATATACTCAACTTATATATGTATAACATATCCAAAAATTACCACGATCCAACGGTCGGATTAAAAAATTATAACCCCCGTAAAATATCTCAAAAACCCTGATTTTTAATACCTCCATTCCGACAAAAATACGGATAAAAATCTTAATATTAACTCCTTCATTTTTAACCACAAAAATATATCCCTCATTTATATCCACATAATATAAATATTTCCTTATCATATGAATCAATAATTAATTATTCACAAATAATATTACAGAATCACATTTATGACAACCAGGCCGTTCTCAGGAAAGAGGGGGCTTTCCAATAAGGATTTCTCCTTACTAGCGAGCAATTAGATGACCAAACCTCTCCTTAGACAGAACTTTCTAGACATTGCCAATAATGTTATCTAATAATATTATTCAAATAATATGAATTATTGATCTGATAAAGGAAAATACTGTGCATCAACAATTATTGAACAATAATAATATAAAATTTCAACGTAGAAATTATTGAATCAATAAAATAAAATATTGAACAGTAACTACTGTAACAATTATTGAGTAGTGCCTTCTTACGTAAGAATCAATAATTTCAAAAATACTATGCAATACCGTGTGCTACTGTGCAATAACGCGTATTACTGTATTTTAACCACCGGGTATTCCAACAGTGTTAACGGTAACAACTACGCCGTTATTTGTAAAAACTCAAATTTGTCATTTTCTTCACCCGACAGTTATTCTGTTATGGGGCCCACAAATAGCTGCGCCGTCGTACGAATATTCCCCGACAGAAAGAATATTCCACGACCAAACGAATATTCCCCGACAACAATGATTATTTTATAACCACTTGCTTATTTTAAAAAAAATTCATATTTCACCCATAACTTTAAACTTTTATCAATTTAACCATTTACTAAATAGAAAAATTGAATAATTTTATTTCATAAAATTCGGGGTCTTACAATCTCCCCTCCTTATGAAATTTCGTCCCCGAAATTTACGTACCTGGTATTTCAAAGAGTTGAGAATACCTTGCTTTCATTTCAGATTTCATCTTCCCTGTCATCATGATTTCTCCATTGCTCATCTCCTGTATTTCAGATATCATTCTAGATTACAGCTTCAAAACAAGGGTTAATTGAACAAATTAACATATCATATAATATCGCGATATTATGACTGACCAATAAATAAGCTTAGGCAGGACACACTAGCGAAGGATTTACTCATCTCTCCCCTCCTAGTTTTATTCCCCGATCTCCGCCAGAGATCATATCCCTAAGCTCTGATACCAAATGTAACGACCCCAAAATAGGTCCATTCCATCCAACCTATTCTGAGTCCCCAAATACATGGTACAGAAAACAACTGTAACTTTATTACAACAATTGTCGTGCAAAATACAACAACACATATGCTGTGAGTTTGGATACAAATATATACCAAATGTAACTCATGTTCCAATCGTGGACATCGCCTCACAATGACACCTTACATAAAGGTATAGTCAAAAACTGTTTTAGAAATTAGAATCTTTGGAAGTGCTTAAGGAAACCTTCGTACATGGGAGGCCACGCGTCTAGGTTATGATAGATATCATATGGCCACAGAGTTATCCTTGGTTGACCCAATAGACCCCAAAGAAAAACGAGAAGATTACTATCATATTCTTCCCAATGGTGAGTCTTCTCTTGACTTATCATTATCTCCACTGTCTCTAATTGAGAATTATACCTCAAACAAACACCAAGATTATATAGGTAGTGCTCGTATATATATACTCAGCAAGTGGATGAGCACATCCCTGTCTTATGATGACACGAGGTTGTATGTCGTTAGACATCTTGTATGATAGTGGCAAACCACCCTTCCAACGTTGGGTACACCTTACCCTTTTGGATTCACCAAATATAACTACTAAATGAACTTTTCTATACTGCTTCGGGGGAACATCCACAGCTAGAGACCACCGTTCTATTTCCCCGTTACCCTCGCTCGACCCAGCTACACTCTTATTACCTGAAAGGAATTGTGAAGCAAAAGGGTGAGCACAACTAGCTCAGTAAAGAATATCATGACTAAAGATAATTCAATTATCAATAGCCTTCATCAACAATAAATCAGAGATTTAGAACATATGGTAAATGATAAAAATTTCAACCATAGTTGCAGCGGAACGAGCAATCCATTAGAAGAGTCAAATAGACTATAAAGTCTATTATCTTCTCCATATTAAAAATCCACCAACAATATTTTATCCATGTAACATCACTCAACAGTTCCTTTCCACAATCATATGAATAACTCATAATCATAATTGTGACTATAAATTTTTCTTCGCACCCAGGACGAAGAATATTTTTATCACCTGTCTTTACCTGAAACATCAAAGATCATGGTTATACCAAATCACAATTCCTGTTTATAATCATACTAACAAATTCATCTTTGCACTACGGGCCCAAGATATTCATCAACAAACCATCTTTGCACTACGGGCCAAAGATATTCAACAACAGTTCATCTTTGCACTACAGGCCAAAGATATTCATCAATAATTCATCTTTGCACTACAGGCCAAAGATATTCATCAACAGGTCATCTTTGCACTACAGGCCAAAGATATTCATCAACAATTCATATTTGCACTACAGGCCAAATATATTCATATCTCAAAGAAATATATAATCATTTCAGAATTTATATAAACAATAATTATAACCATGTTGATCAATTCACCTTTGCACTTAAGCTTAAGATATTCAATTATAAATTCAATGGTCATGATCATACCAGTCACAATTCAACTTTGCACTACAGGCCAAAGAGAACCCTAGTCATGATCATACCAATAATCTACCCATCTTTACACTCCAGTGAAAGAGAATTTCAACATCAGGGTTATAAAAATGTTATATATGATAATAAAAACAATATGATCAAAACATGGATTTAATTTCAAGAGCAATATTCATAAATCAACTATAATTTGGTTAGAAAAAGAAACCAATTTTGTCGTGAATAGTAACTCGTGAATAGTAACTCGTGAATAGTAACTCATGAATAGTAACTCATGAATAGTAACCCCGACATGAAAAAGGTAGAAATTCCACAATAATATACATACCAATATTTTGGTATAATGATATTGAAAGAATAATATTCTTAAGCTTATAAACAATTTATTTAAATTGTTTACACTTTACTAATTAATGCATTTAATCATCATAAAATGCCAACTCTTAAGATTTCATCATCAATAACCAAAACCCTCATCAAAAATCTGCATATACCTCATATAGGATTCTCAAGCCATAAAATCCTATTTTTCAATTTTCTTACTTCACATAACATATTTAATTCATTTTCTCATAACTAGACTATTTTCATGAAAAATACCAAATCCGTTCCAAAAATATTTTTTTTCTGGAATTTAGCATAATATAGTCCCATAGTGAACATATATTTTTCTCAGAATTTTTAAAAGTCATTTACTATTTTTCATATGGCCAAAATAGCCGAATATTTAGACATTTATCAAAAATTGTACTTTTATCTAAAAATTCTGAAATTTACAGAGTATACTTCTATCATATACATGTACCCCCAATAAAAATTTCATCAATTTTGGAGTTAACCACAAGGAATTATAAGCTGTTACTTCTAAAATAGTCTTTTCTCATAAAATTCATAACTCTCAATCTATACATCCAAAAATCACCATTTTTGGACACAATCAAGAAAACTCATCAAAATATCATTTCAAATTTTTTCAGAATTTTTGAAGATCAGAAAAATTACGAAACTGAAAATCATAACAACCCTTAAAATCCCTTAATATCTCTTACTATCCCTTACAATCCCTTACCTCAAAAGAGCAGTACTTCTGATCGGTATAAGGCTGAAGGAAACTTGCACTGATGAATAGCAACTCACCAAGTATCTAAATACTCACAAAATACACTCAATAATCTAGAGAGAGAAAGAGAGAAAGCTTATGTTTCTGGTGTGATTTTCAATTCTAACTTAGCCCTCTATTTATAGGAAAATTTTGGTAGGTTTGACCTGCAACCTGATGGCTTTACCTGCTACTATTCCCACCCACCACATTTGAAATATAATTCAGCACATTTCTTCACCAACCACAAGTGGGGCCCACCAATTCTAGAATTTTCTACCAAAATGATAAACTCCGAAAATTCAACAATTTCTGAACCAGTCATCTCGTAAAATTCATAATAAATCATACGTTCATTTTTAACGGTTCAAAATTTGTGGGCATATACTCAACTTATATATGTATAACATATCCAAAAATTACCACGATCCAACGGTCGGATTAAAAAATTATAACCCCCGCAAAATATCTCAAAAACCCTGATTTTTAATACCTCCATTCCGACAAAAATACGGATAAAAATCTCAACATTAACTCCTTCATTTTTAACCACAAAAATATATCCCTCATTTATATCCACATAATATAAATATTTCCTTATCATATGAATCAATAATTAATTATTCACAAATAATATTACAGAATCACATTTATGACAACCAGGCCGTTCCCAGGAAAGAGGGGGCTTTCCAATAAGGATTTCTCCTTACTAGCGCGCAATTAGATGACCAAACCTCTCCTTAGACAGAACTTTCTAGACATTGCCAATAATGTTATCTAATAATATTATTCAAATAATATGAATTATTGATCTGATAAAGGAAAATACTGTGCATCAACAATTATTGAACAATAATAATATAAAATTTCAACGTAGAAATTATTGAATCAATAAAATAAAATATTGAACAGTAACTACTGTAACAATTATTGAGTAGTGCCTTCTTACGTAAGAATCAATAATTTCAAAAATACTATGCAATACCGTGTGCTACTGTGCAATAACGCGTATTACTGTATTTTAACCACCGGGTATTCCAACAGTGTTAACGGTAACAACTACGCCGTTATTTGTAAAAACTCAAATTTGTCATTTTCTTCACCCGACAGTTATTCTGTTATGGGGCCCACAAATAGCTGCGCCGTCGTACGAATATTCCCCGACAGAAAGAATATTCCACGACCAAACGAATATTCCCCGACAACAATGATTATTTTATAACCACTTGCTTATTTTAAAAAAATTTCATATTTCACCCATAACTTTAAACTTTTATCAATTTAACCATTTACTAAATAGAAAAATTAAATAATTTTATTTCATAAAATTCGGGGTCTTACAATATTCCACTAATTTCATGGAGTATAGAAGTCAAAGTTTTAATCAACTGAGTATAATAAAGAATGGAATAACAAAAGAAATCACCATGCATGCGATAGACCGCACAGACAGGTTATTCCAACAAAATAATAAATAATGGAACCAGGTCCGGCGTAAATGCACAGACAGGATATTCTGACAGAATAATAAATAATGGAACCAGGTCCGGTGTAAAACACACAGACGGGATGTTCCAACAGAATAATAACAAGACGGAACCAGGTCCGGTGTAAAACACACAGACGGGATGTTCCAACAGAATAATAATAAAAACGGAACCAGGTCCGGTGTAAAACACACAGACAGGGTATTCCAACAGAATAATAATAAAAACGGAACCATGTCCGGTGTAAAACACACAGACAGGATGTTCCAACAGAATAATAGAAGAATATCACCGCGTATAGGGTAGACCGCGTATACTGGTTATTCCAACAGAATAATAAAGAATGGAATAACAGAAGTTCTCTTTATGAATATAAAAGAAATAATATTCCCTACCTTAAAAGAACTGGATATTAGAAAAGTGAAGTAGCAGAATACTTTTATTCTCTCTCTCTTATTCTCTCTATACTTTCTCTCTCTATAGCTTGAATGAATTCGTGAAAAATAATGAAGCCCTAGGCCTCTATTTATAGAAAAACTGAGGGTGGCTCTTGGTCTTAACGAAGGGTCAAATGACTCTTGGTCTTAATGAAGGGTCAAATGACTCTTGGTCTTAACGAAGGGTCAAATGACTCTTGGTAATATTGAAGGGACAACTACTATTGACGAAAGTAATTACTATTGACTAAGGTAAATACTATTGACGAAGGTAATTACTATTGACGACGGTAATTACTATTGACGCAGAGACTCTTAGATGATGACATATGACCCCCCATAAAAATAACCAAACTTACCACAACGTCTCAATTATTGATTTAATAATATAACATAATATACAGATGATGCTATGACAATAATTTAAGAGATATGATGCAGCAATTACTGTAGCAATAATTGAGTATAGCTGAGTGACTTCTCACGTAAGCATCAATAATCAATACCGTGTGCTACTATGCAACCACGCATATTACTGTACTTTTACTACCGGGTAGTTCAACAGTTTTAACGGTTTTAACGGTAACACCTCAGCCGTTATTTTTATAGAAAGATAATTTTGTCGTTTTCTAACTACGACTATACTTCTGTTGTGGGGTCCACCAATGATTGTGCCGTCGTACGAATATTTCCCGACAAAAAAAATATTCCCCGACCAAACGAATATAATATGACAACTTGCATACTTTACAAAATTTATAAATACTACCCATAACTATTATATCAAATCCACATTATAATATAAAAAAAAATTATTTCGAGAAAAAATTAAATATTTATTCATAAAATCTAGGGTCTCACAATCTCCCCTTCTTATGGAATTTCGCCCTCGAAATTTACGTACGTACTTGGTATGCCGAACATGTGAGGATACCTTGACTTCACTTCAAATTCTAACTCTTGAGGTATAACCTTTAAGCATCGAATATGATCCTTCTTATCTAAGATGTTAACACGTATCTCCTCATACGTTAAATCTTTCGCTATCTCGTCCAGTTCTAAACTAATAGTGTGGTTCGGGTCGTCCACATATTTACGTAACATCGATACGTAAAAAAAAAATGTTCTGAACACGCAACATACTTGGCGGTAAAATGAGTCTATAGGCCACAATTCCTACTTCATCGAGGATTTCAAATGGGCCAATTAAATCGAGAGTTGAGATTTCCTCTCTTCGTCGATTCTTGCTTCTAGAATAACGCCCTCTTGAACCTTCTTCTTCACATTTATCAGCTCTGAGTATGTAGCTTGAGCGGCTTTAACTTTATCGATTAAAGTCGATTTTAATCGTATATTCGTTATCTTCACGTGGGTTCGTATATTCGCACTTGTAACCGTATACGATCTTCTACACAACGCGTCAGCTACCACGTTCGCTTTTCCACGATGTTATTGAATGGTACGATCGTAATCTTCAACAGCTCGAGCCAACGTCTTTGGCGCATAATACGTTCGTTTTAGTTGAAGAAATATTTGAGGGTTTAAGAAATGAATTTTGTACTGGGGTCAATACAAAATTCAATTTTACGCTCTGGGGTAGGCTAAGAAGTCTTCAAGAATACGTCAAGAAATTTATTAACAATAGAAATATCGTTCAAAACTGTGACCCTTATCCAAGACTTGGATAACACGTCACATTGATACCTATCAACTTGCCATCGTCATTTACAACGTCTCCTACGGAAAGTCTAGCTTCGGTGCATTCCACACCAGGAAGTCAACAACGAAAGGAACGGAGATTTTTACTTGTGGCTTGATATGACAATGATTGACTTTAGTGGTTTGGTTACTTTGAATTTTCATAACAGATTGGTTAGGAATATGAAAGCTAACAACCTTACGAAAAGCATGATGAGCAGTTAACCAATCGTTTCCAAAAATCACATCAATGCAAGTATTTTCAAAGAGATAAGATCAGCAGGTAACATGAAAGTGTTGATTTGAACAAGATTTATAAATAGTGGAGGTAACAAAGGTTTCTCCCAATGAAATTTCAACAGAGAAATCAAAGTCTAACTTCTCCGGAGTTAAGTTCAAATATTGAACACAACTAGGTGAAATAAAAGAATGAGTAGAACCGGTATCTAACACGGTATAGACTTCGCAAGAGTTTATGACTAACATACCCGTGATAATTTTATTCAGGTTCCTCGTCACGAAAAAAAACGCTATCTCTTAAACTACTGGCTTTGGCTTGTCTGGGACATCCTTTGGTGCCTCCATCCTAGCTGAACTTGTCTTCGGTGAACGACAAAATCGGCCTAGGTGACCTTCTCTTCCACAATTATAACATGCCTTGGACGGCATCGCGCAGTTTGGACTAATATGTCCCTCTCCTCCGCATTTGAAACATATGATAGGTGGTCGTTCTCCATCCTTAACAACGGTTACTGGTGCTGACGTCTTTCCATCATTGTTGAATTTTCGCTTCTTGAAATGTCCATTCTTATTGTTTTGACCATGATTACCATTGAAGTGGTTACCATTTCTGGCATGTTGATTCCCTCCATGCTTATTGTCACCGCTTTGATGACTGTTATCACCAGTATTATCATTTTTCCGGCTGCTCTCTTTTGGTTGCGTTGACTCGTTATCGCGCTCCACTAACTGAGCCCTATTCACAACATCTGAATACAAACACAGTTTATGAGAAATAAGATATTGACGTATCTCCGGTTTCAAACCTCTTAAAAACATCCGCGTCATTCTCTCTTCATTATCCACCAAGTGGGATGCAAATCGGGACAACTCGACAAACTTGGCTTCGTACTGCGACACGGTCATGTTGTTTTGCTCCAACTTGATAAATTCCACCTCCTTCATGTGACGAATACTTTCGGAAAAGTACTTGTCATTGAACAGTTCTTGGAACTTCTCCCAAGACATCTTGAGTGCGTCAGGCTGGGTACATTTTACAGATTCCCACCAGTAATCTGCCTCTTCACGTAACATAAAGGTGGCAAAGGGAATCTTTTGCTCCTCGGAGCATCCCAAGACATCAAATATCTTGGTGATCTGCTTTAACCACGTCTCCGCCTTAAGTGGTTCTGGCTTTCCCAAAAACTCCGGTGGTCCTAGCTATTTGAATTGCTTAGCGGTGACCAACCGTGGGTTGTCATTGTTTCCTCCTTCATTTTGGATAGGAGCCGCTCTCGCCTGTTGTTGCATGAATTGCTCCTTGAACTGCTTAGCGGTGACCGTCCGAGAGTTATTTTGTTGTTGCATGAATTGCATAAAGTCTCTGACCATCCCATCATTCACCATTTCATCGGTGTTATTATTTTCATGAGGATTATTGTCCTCTGGTTGCACATTACCCTGAGCATTGATCATTGGTGATTCAATGGTCTCATGTGCTTCATTGTTTATCTCAATATTTTCGGATGCCATTTGCAAATACTGCAACAAAACAAGGGTTAATTAACATATAACATATTATCCATATACTTTGACCGACCAATTAAATACCAAATAAACTTAGGTATGTCATACTAGCGAAGGAATTATCCGTCTCTCCCTTCCTAGTTCTATTCTCACATCCTAGCCAGGGATCATATCCCTAAGCTCTGATACCAACTGTAACGCCCCCAAAATTAGGTATACATCACCCATCTTGGGTCGTCAGATACATGGTACATAATACAAATACAACTTACTAATACAACTGTCGTGTACAATACGACAAAACATAAACTGTGAGTTTGAATACAAATATTATCTTCTAGAGAGTATTCATACTCAAAAATGAGTCCTCATTACATTTATTAACACACCATTACATAGAATAGTGAGGACTACTAACTAATACTATCATTCGGACCATCACTCCGTTCCCCGACTTGCCCCAGCTACGTTCTCATTTCCTGAAGAGAACAGTGAAAGAAAGGGTGAGCTCAACTAGCCCAGTAAGAAATATTATGACTAAGATAATGCAGAATAAATTATCATTAGTCTTCAACAATGTTAAACTGATACAATATAATAGACATCAAGTTTAACTGTAGCGGAACAAGCAATCCATTAAAAGAGTCAAGTAGAAAATAAACTCTACTATCTTTTATGATTTAAAAGGTTTTTCAACACTGCTATCGCTGAGACTCAGCTTAATAAAATAATCCACATCATCGAATCACCCCTGCATTACGGCCAAGGATATTCTTTAGTATCACGACCACAATTATCCATGCACTACGGCCAAGAATAATTGTGTATTCATTAATGGTCATGATCATTCCAATAACTGTCCATCAATGTACTACGGGCCAATGAGGACTTTTACCACATCATTTGTAACATTACGGTCATGATTACACTGAATAATCCCTGGTCATAATCATACCAAGTCCATCTATGCACTACAGGCCACAGATGACTTTTAACAGAATATAAACATGAGGATGATGACAATGATATAAGAATTTAATAAAACAAGTTCAAGAATTAATTTATCCAGGAATTAATAACGTCCAAATTGTCAACATGATACTGCTTTGTGGAGTAAACTTCAAGACTGATCAGGAGAATATTTTCATGAATAGATACTAGATGAAGCGCAAATGTCAAGGATATTCCACTAATTTCATGGAGTATAGAAGTCAAAGTTTTAATCAACTGAGTATAATAAAGAATGAAATAACAAAAGAAATCACCATGCATGCGATAGACCGCACAGACAGGTTATTGCAACAGAATAATAAATAATGGAACCAGGTCCGGCGTAAATGCACAGACAGGATATTCCGACAGAATAATAAATAATAGAACCAGGTCCGGTGTAAAACACACAGACAGGATGTTCCAACAGAATAATAACAAGACGGAACCAGGTCCGGTGTAAAACACACAGACGGGATGTTCCAACAGAATAATAAAAAAAACAGAACCAGGTCCGGTGTAAAACACACAGACAGGGTGTTCCAACAGAATAATAATAAAAACGGAACCAGGTCCGGTATAAAACACACAGACAGGATGTTCCAACAGAATAATAGAAGAATATCACCGCGTATAGGGTAGACCGCGTATACTGGTTATTCCAACAGAATAATAAAGAATGGAATAACAGAAGTTCTCTTCATGAATATAAAAGAAATAATACTCCCTACCTTAAAAGAACTGGATATTGGAAAAGTGAAGTAGCAGAATACTTTTATTCTCTCTCTCTTATTCTCTCTATACTTTCTCTCTCTATAGCTTGAATGAATTCGTGAAAAATAATGAAGCCCTAGGCCTCTATTTATAGAAAAACTGAGGGTGGCTCTTGGTCTTAACGAAGGGTCAAATGACACTTGGTCTTAACGAATGGTCAAATGACTCTTGGTAATATTGAAGGGACAACTACTATTGACGAAAGTAATTACTATTGACCAAGGTAAATACTATTGACGAAGGTAATTACTATTGACGACGGTAATTACTATTGACGAAGAGACTCTTAGATGATGACATATGACCCCCCATAAAAATAACCAAACTTACCACAACGTCTCAATTATTGATTTAATAATATAACATATTATACAGATGATACTATGACAATAATTTAAGAGATATGATGCAGCAATTACTGTAGCAATAATTGAGTATAGCTGAGTGACTTCTCACGTAAGCATCAATAATCAATACCGTGTGCTACTATGGAACCACGCGTATTACTGTACTTTTACTACCGGGTAGTTCAACAGTTTTAACGGTTTTAACGGTAACACCTCAGCCGTTATTTTTATAGAAAGATAATTTTGTCATTTTCTAACTACGACTATACTTCTGTTGTGGGGTCCACCAATGATTGTGCCGTCGTACGAATATTCTCCGATAAAAAGAATATTCCCCGACCAAACGAATATAATATGACAACTTGCATACTTTGTAAAATTTATAAATACTACCCATAACTATTATATCAAATCCACACCATAATATAAAAAAAAATTATTTCGAGAAAAAATTAAATATTTATTCATAAAATCTGGGGTCTCACATTCGTTCTCAAAAGAGTGAATAAAATAAAATTTACATAAATATTAAGAAAAATAAAAAAAATTTAAATTATATAAAGTGATTGTTTTTTATACTAATAGATTCCACTAAATAATATATTTATTATTTATTTTATATATTTTATCTTCTATTTTTTGGGATAAAAAAAATTATATATTTAATTATCTTTTAAGGACGGAAGGAGTAATTGATAATTGGCTTCTTCTTTATTCAAGCGTCCCTTTCAAACATTTTACACTTTTTTTAAATTAAGCATAATTAATTAAATATGACGTTAATTTTGAATATTTATAGTAGGGGTCTTGGTCAACATGTAATGGTTGAGTGTATATTTTTTTAATAAATATATGGAATCGTAATTTTTAATTTTTTAAATTAAAGTTGTGCATAATCAGCCAAAAATATAGTGTTTATAAATTTTTGTTTGAGTGGAGAGGGAGGGAAGAGAAGGAAAAGGAAAATAATTAAAATCCTTCTAAATTTCATATTTGTAAGTTTTTTTTAAGTTTTTTTAGGGAAAAAGTGGAGGAATTTAGAGATAAAATTATTTTTATTTTTAACTCAAAACTTCTTCCTCAAAAGTGAGAGGATTTGGAGGGATGTAAAAGTATGAAAAAATAAAATATTTTATATTATTAAAAATAATTTTTCAAAATAAATAATATGATAATTTTATTCCTAATTATTATAACTCCCAATTTTTAAAAATATAATTTTTCTCTGCACCCCACGCCCACGCCCACGCCCACGCCCACGCCCACGCATTCCGTTTATCTGCTTCAATTGGGCAACTGTGTCCGCATCAGTGAGCCGTCAACTAAGAAAATGAAAGCTAATAAAGATTTTTCTTCAAATTACATATATACACATAGCTAGATTAGATAGAAACCAGCCAATGTGTTTTTATCACAATTAATATATACATACTCATAATATATATTACGAGTATATAGTGCATAGTAATTCTTATTGCTTATTTTACTGTATATAAAATTATTATAATAATAAACTATTATTGATTCAGAATATTATTATAATAATAAATTATTATTATAATAATAGTAATAAACTATAAAAGACGGATCTAAAGCATACCTCTTAAATAACATATCTCACTTAAATAATATGTATTTATTAAAACTACGTCGTTTTGAAGATTCTTTTAAAAAACAAAATAATATTAAAAGAGTGTGGTCCCACTTACTTTACTTTTATTTATAAAAATATCACCCGCGGCCCCTTATTTTTTAAAAGAATGTCCAAAACGACGTAGTTTTAATAAAAATATGTTATTTAAGAGATATGTTTTAGATCCGTACTCATAAACTACATACTCATAATAATAAATTAGAGTATATATATATATATATATATATATATATATATATATACACACACACACACATAAAAAAGACTGAACAAAATAATTCAATAGCTGGACATTATTAAATCATATATTTATTATATTTATATATAAAAGTAATATAATAATAGTATAGTTTAAAAATAAAATTATTTTATCTTCCCTTCCCTCTTTCTAAACTCACAAACAAATAAAATATAATAATCATCTCACCCCTTACCTTCCTTTATAAAATTCACAAACATAATAAAAAAAAAATTTATAATCCCTCTCCATCTTTTTCCTTCCTATATTTTTCTTTCCTATTCCTTTACTCCAAACTCACAAACTCAGAATCTTATAAAACCTAATATGATAATAATGTCATGCATGTATGCCACAGTTATTATCATATTAGGTGTTTTAAAATAAGAATTTTTATGGGTAGGTTTAGTTTGACTTTTGTATTATTTATTTTTCGTTTTGTTTTTATTTTTTAAAGTATTACAGAATTAAAATTGGCAACCTTGCTGTTTTAGTTAGTTGGCGTTGTATTAAATTATTAATTAAGTACGCACAAAATGTTTAATAAATGTAATTTTTTTGGGCAAATTATAATTATGAAATATATTAATATATAAGATTGTATAAGATTATAAGGAGGTTCACGATATTATATACTTACTTCTTTTTTTAAAAAAAATCGGTGTATTAATTGAAAACACAAAAATTAAAAAAATATAATTAATGTTTTATTTGATTCATGATCAAATTGGTTATCAGATTTCAATATTAACTGTAATAAACGTGAATTTTATAAATAATATCAATATTGAAAATAAAAATATTTATTTCAAATACATGTATATTTTGTGTGACATAGATGTGCTAATTCAATTTAAATTGAATTAAGTGTTAACATAGAAATGTAGTATGCCTAGTGTGGGATAACAGCGGACTAAGTAATTCATTAATTAAATTAATAAGAAAATGAATAATAATGTGATGGACTAATTATTGTTATTATTATAATTATTTATTTGTTATGTGCAGTTATATGTGTTGTGTGAACATATAAATAAAATGACATCATGTATAAAATATAAGATAGGATATTAGGAGTAATATTATAATATGAATAATTATTATGTAAGACTATAGTGTTAAAATAAGCTTGGGTTATGTAATTTACTAAGCTTACATAAATGAGTCTTGTGTGACATAATAATTCGTGATAAACCAATAAAATGTGTATTTTAAAATTATAGAATAAAATTAATTTTTAGAAAATAAATGTTTGATATTAATTATCATTAAGGTATTTGGGTGCAATTATACCTTGGGTGCAATTAGAATAACAAGTTTTAGGGAAAATAATTGGTTGCTAGTACCAACTAATTTATATCATAGTCCAACAAATTGTAGAATAATAATGTCCCAATATTGTAAACTAATGTAATAATATTAAGTCATGAAAATTTACCTTGTGAGCCCAAAAAGGAACCTTTATTAAAAATGTGACGCCCCCAAAATAGGTCCACACAAGAATACACACCACAAAATTCGAATACAAACTTTCCTATTTATACTATTAAACTGTCGTGCAAAATATGACCACACACATGCTGTGAGTGTGATGTGACGCTCCCAAAATAGGTCCAATCCATAACCCATTCTGAGTCGCCAAAATACATGGTACAGAAACAACCACAATTTTATTAAAATAATTATCGTGCAAAATACGACAACACTTAAACTGTGAGTTTAAATACAAATATTGTCATCTAGACAATATCCACACTCAAATAAGTCATCATTACAATTATTAATACACTATTTTACAGAATAGTGAGAACTACTAGAACCACTTCTAGAACCATCATTCCACACCCCGACTAGTACTCGCTACGTTCTCGCCTCCTGAGAAGAAAAATGGAACAACAAGAAAAAGGGTGAGCTCAACTAGCCCAGTAAAGAATATTATGACTAAGATAATACATAACAAATTATCGTTAGTCTTCAACATGAAAAAATTTAATAGAATACAATAGACAACAAGTTTTAAATCAATATTCGCAGCGGAAATAATAATAATTAGAAGAGTAGTTTAGTAGATAATGAAATCTACTATCTTCTATATATGAATTTAAAAGTTCATCGTCTATCTTTTATCCCTGTAACATCAATCAATATATATCTGGAATCAATCATTCATCTTTGCACTACAGGCCAAAGATATTCATCAGTTGGTCATGTTCATCTAAACACCTGTTCATCTTTGCACTACGGGCCAAAGATATTCATCAGAAATCATTCATCTTTGCACTACAGGCCAAAGATATTCAGTAACATCATCATTTAGGACTGAGGAAGATGAAAAATATTTTAAAGAAAACGAATCTAGTGAAACAAAAGAATAAATATTAAGGATTCGTATTTCAGCTATTCCATGTCCAAAAATACCTCATAAATAATCATAGTGAAGTAAAATTCAAGAATGATCAAAACATGGATTCAATCAAAGCTAGTATTCAGAATAGATATTTTGGACGAAAAGAAAAAAAATTTATTTTTCGGTGAATAGTAACTCGTGAATAGTAACCCCGACATGAAAAGTTTCAAATTTGATAAAAACTCCAACCAATATTTTGGCATAATGATATTGAAAAAATAATATCAATTTCGAATAAAATAACATCCTTTACCTCGTAAAGACAGTACTTCTAGTTGAACACCGGATATAGGCTATGACTTGAACTTGCACCGTATAACAACACTCTAAGTATTAAAATACTCACAAGAATATGCTCAATATATTGAGAGAGAAAGAGATAGAAATCTGTAGTTTCTGGTGTGATTTTCAATTCTAATCTAAAGTGTAAGACCCCAACTTTTATAAATAAAGATGAATTTTCTATAAATATCATTTTTGAATATTATGGAGTTAATTTGATATAATGTTATAGTTGTGGGTAATATTTATAAATTTTGCAAAGTAAGCAAGTTGTTATAAAATATTCGTTTGGTCGGAGAATATTCTTTTTGTCGGGGAATATTCGTACGACGGCACAATCATTGGTGGACCCCACAACGGAATTATTGTCGGATGGAGAAAACGACAGAATTATCTTTCTATAAAAATAACGGCGGAAATTTTACCATTGTTACTGTTGAACTACTCGGTAGTAAAGGTACAGTAATACGTGTGGTTGCATAGTAGCACACGGTATTGATTATTAATGCTTATGTGAGAAGTCACTCAGTTTGATTCTATTATTGTCAGTTAATAATATGAATTATTTAGCGATAATGACGTTTTGTTTTATTCGTATTATTAACGTAATAAAACAGAAACATCTTTTTATATAAAACAAAATACTTTATTAAAGTTATTCTATAAATAGAATATATTTTATTTTATTTAAAAGATTTTTCTTTAAATATGGACCGTCAGATTAAAGTAATCAATCTGGACCGTTCATGGATTAGTTACTATGCATTCTATTTTTCTATAAATAGCAGCTCATTCCTTCATTATTTCTTACGAATTCACTGAACTCTAGAGAGAGAAACTATAGAGAGAAACTATAGAGAGAGAGAAGAAGAGTATTCTGCTACTTAACTACTTCCTTACTTCAGCTCTTCTTTAAAACGGTAAGGGGTGTTATTCTTTCTTATTCATGAAGAGAACTGTTATTCCATTTCTTATTATTCTGTTGGAATAACCTGTATATGCGGTCTACCCTATACTTGGTGACATTCTTCTATTATTCTGTTGGAACATCCTGTCTGTGTGTTTTACACCGGACCTGGTTCCGTTTTTATTATTATTCTGTTGGAACATCCTGTCTGTGTGTTTTACACCGGACCTGGTTCCGTCTTTATTATTATTCTGTTGGAATATCCTGTCTGTGTGTTTTACACCGGACCTGGTTCCATTATTTATTATACTGTTCTTTATTATTCTGTCGGAATATCCTGTCTGTGCGTTTACGCCGGACCTGGTTCCATTATTTATTATTCTGTCGGAATATCCTGTCTGTGCGTTTATGCCGGACCTGGTTCCATTATTTATTATTCTGTTGGAATAACCTGTTTGTGCGGTCTATCGCATGCATGGTGATTTTTTTTGTTATTCCATTCTTTATTGTACTCAGTTGGTTAAGTTTTGACTTCTATACTCCATGAAATTTGTGGAATATCCTTGATAATTGCGTTTCATCCAGTATCTATTCATGAAAATATTCTCCTAATCATTCTTGAATTTTACTCCACAAAGTAGTATCATGTTGACAATTTGGACGTTGTTAATTCTTGGATAAATTAATTCTTGAACTTGTTTTATTGAATTCTTATATCATTGTCATCATCCTCATGTTTATAAAATGTTGAAAGTCATCTGTGGCCTGTAGTGCATAGATGGACTTGGTATGATTATGACCAGGGATTATTCGGTATAATCATGACCGTAATGTTACAAATGATGTGGTAAAAGTCCTCATTGGCCCGTAGTGCATTGATGGACAGTTGTTGGCATGATCATGACCATTAATGAATATGCGAATATCCTTGGCCGTAGTGCAGGGGTGATTCGATGATGTGGATTATTTTATTAAGCTGAGTCTCAGCGATCAAAGTGTTGAAAATCTTTTAAATCATAAAAGATAGTAGAGTTTATTTTCTACTTGACTCTTTTAATGGATTGCTTGTTCCGCTACAGTTAAACTTGATGTCTATTATATTTTATCAGTTTAACATTGTTGAAGGCTAATGATAATTTATTCTGCATTATCTTAGTCATAATATTTCTTACTGGGCTAGTTGAGCTCACCCTTTCTTTCACTGTTCTCTTCAGGAAATGAGAACGTAGCTGGGACAAGTCGGGGTACGGAGTGATGGTCCGAATGATAGTATTAGTTAGTAGTCCTCACTATTCTATGTAATGGTGTGTTAATAAATGTAATGAGGACTCCTTTTGAGTATGAATACTCTCTAGAAGATAATATTTGTATTCAAACTCACAGTTTATGTTTTGTCGTATTGTACACGACAGTTGTATTATAAGTTGTATTTGTATTCTGTACTATGTATCTGACGACCCAAGATGGGTGATGTATACCTAATTTTGGGGGCGTCACAGTTGGTATCAGAGCTTAGGGATATGATCCCTGGCTAAGATGTGAGAATAGAACTAGGAGGGGAGAGACGGGGAATTCCTTCGCTAGTATGACATACCTAAGTTTATTTGCATGGTATTTAATTGGTCGGTCATAATATAAGGATAATATATGACATATCAATTAATTTTTATTTTGTGGCAGTATCTGAAAATGGCATCTGAGAATGTTGAGAATAGCAATGGAGCACAGACGACTGTTGATTCACCACATATCAATAATCAGGATAATGTGCATCAGGAAGGTGACAATCCTCATGCAAACAACAACACTGACCAAATGATGAATGATCAAATGTTCAGAGGCTTTATGCAATTCATGCAACAACAGGTGAAAGCGGCTCCTGTCCACAACGTAGGTGGAAATACTGGAAACTCTCAGGCGGTCACCGCTAAACAGTTTAAGGAGCTGGGACCACCGGAGTTTAAGGGAGAACCCAAACCACTTGTAGCTGAAACATGGATAAAGCAGATCACCAAGATATTTGATGTCTTGGGTTGCTCCGAGGAGCAAAAGGTTCCCTTTGCCGCCTTTATGTTGCGAGGAGAGGCAGATTACTGGTGGGAATCGATAAAGCGTACTCAACCTGCCGCACTGAAGATGTCTTGGGAGAAGTTCCAAGAGCTGTTTAACGACAAATACTTTCCCGAGAGTATTCGTCACATGAAGGAGGTGGAGTTCATCAAATTGGAGCAGAATAATATGACCGTGTCGCAGTACGAGGCAAAATTTGCGGAGTTATCCCGGTTTGCGTCCCACCTGGTGGATAATGAAGAAAGAATGACGCGGATGTTTTTAAGAGGTTTGAAGCCGGAGATACGTCAACATCTTGTTTCTCATAAACTGTGTTTGTATTCAGATGTTGTAAATAGGGCTCAGTTGGTGGAGCGCGATAACGAGATAACGCAACCAAAAGAGAGCAGCCGGCAAAATGATAATACCAGTGAGAGCAGTCATCGAAGCGGTGACAACAAGCGTGGAGGGAATCAACAGGCCAGAAATGGTAACCACTTCGGTGGTAATCAGGGCCAAAACAATAAGAATGGACATTTCAAGAAGAGGAGATTCAACAATGATGGAAAGACGTCAGCACCAGCACCTGTCGTTAAGGAAGGAGAACGACCACCTATCATATGTTTCAAATGCGGAGGGGAGGGGCACATCAGTCCAAACTGCGCGATGCCGTCCAAAGCATGTTATAATTGTGGAAGAGAAGGTCATTTAGCCCGATTTTGTCGTTTACCGAAGACAAATTCAGCTAGGATGGAGGCACCAAAGGCCGTCCCAGAAAAGTCAAAACCGGTTGTGCAAGGGAGAGCGTTTGTTGTGACCTCCCAGAAGCAAGGAACCCGAATGAGGTCATCACGGGTAAGCTTATCATAAACTCTAACGAAGTCTATACTTTATTTGATACCGGTTCAACCCATTCTTTTATTTCTCCTACTTGCGCTCATCGATTAAATTTGATTCCGGAGAAATTAGACTTTGACTTAGCAGTTGAAACTCCATTGGGAGAAACCTTCATTACATCCACGGTTTATAAGTCTTGTTTGGTTCAAGTTGGTACCCACACATTACCTGTCGATCTTATTTCATTAAAAATACTTGCATTTGACGTGATTCTAGGGATTGATTGGTTAACTACTCATCATGCAAAAATTGATTGTTTTCGTAAGGTTGTTAGCTTTCATATTCCTAATCGACCTATTATGCGAATTCAAGCAACCAAACCATTAAAATCAATCGCTGTCATCTCAAGCCATAAAGCTATTCGTTTATTGAAAAACGGATGTCAAGCTTTCTTAGCTCATGTCACAGATCTAAACAAAAATACGTCAGTTTTGAATGATATTTCTATTGTTAATAAATTCCCTGACGTATTCCCTGAAGAACTTCCTGGCCTACCCCCAGAGCGTGAAATTGAATTTTGTATCGACCTTGAACCCGGTACAAAACCCATTTCCAAAGCCCCATATCGAATGGCTCCTATTGAACTTCAGGAGTTAAAGACCCAACTGCAGGAATTGTTAGACATTGGTTTTATTCGTCCTAGTACTTCTCCTTGGGGTGCTCCTGTTCTGTTCGTGAAGAAGAAAGATGGAAGTATGCGACTTTGTATTGATTATCGGGAGTTGAATCATGTCACCATCAAAAACAGGTACCCATTGCCACGTATTGATGACCTGTTTGACCAGTTGCAAGGAGCACAATTCTTTTCAAAGATCGATCTTCGTTCTGGATATCATCAGCTGAAGGTTAGAACTGAGGATATTCCAAAGACGGCTTTTAGAACTCGGTACGGGCATTATGAATTCCTAGTCATGTCCTTTGGATTGACTAATGCTCCTGCTGCCTTCATGGATATGATGAACCGGGTATTCAAGGAATATTTGGATCACTTTGTGGTCGTCTTTATTGATGACATCCTTATTTATTCCAAAAGCCGTGAAGATCATGAGCAACACTTGAGGCTGGTACTCCAAAAGCTTCGTGAATACAAGCTTTATGCCAAGTTGAAGAAATGCGAGTTCTGGCTGGAGGAGGTAGCATTCCTTGGGCACGTAGTATCAAGTCGTGGAATATCGGTTGACCCGGCAAAGATTGAAGCTATTCAAAGCTGGGAGCAACCTAAATCAGTGACCGAGGTACGTAGCTTTCTTGGTTTAGCTGGTTATTATCGGAGATTCGTGGAAGGATTTTCTCGAATCGCTACTCCATTAACTCAGCTGACTCGGAAAGATACAAAGTTTGGTTGGAGCGAAGAATGTGAGCAGAGTTTTCAAGAACTCAAGAGGAGACTCATTTCAGCACCTGTTCTAACAATACCATCTGGCTCGGAGGGATTTGTCATCTACAGTGATGCTTCGAGCAAAGGGTTGGGATGCGTTCTCATGCAACATGGAAAAGTCATAGCCTATGCATCAAGACAACTCAAGGAATATGAGAGGAATTATCCTACTCATGATCTAGAGTTGGCAGCTGTTGTCTTTGCACTTAAAATTTGGAGGCATTACTTGTATGGGGAGAAAGTGGAGATCTTTACGGATCATAAAAGCCTCAAATATTTCTTCACTCAAAAGGAACTCAACATGCGACAACGACGTTGGCTTGAACTGTTGAAAGATTATGATCATACCATTCAATACCATCCTGGAAAAGCGAACGTGGTAGCTGACGCATTGAGTAGAAGATCATATGCGGGTACAAGTGCAATATTAACAACACAAAGGCCCATTTTGTGTGACTTGCAAAGGATGGAGATAGAGTTAAAGACTCCAGGGACCCATGTGATGATGGCGAATATACGAGTAGAACCGACTTTAATCGATAAAGTTAAAGCTGCTCAAGCTACAGACCTGGAGCTGATGCGTATGAGGAAGAAAGTGCAAGAAGGTGCTATGCCGGAAGCAAGAATCGATGAAGAAGGAATACTTCGAGTCAACTCCAGACTTTGTGTTCCTAACAACCCTGATTTAAAGTATGAAATCATGATGGAGGCGCACAACACACCGTTTGCAATCCATCCTGGAAGTACCAAAATGTATCATGATCTTCGTCATACATTTTGGTGGAGCAATATGAAGAGAGAGATAGCGTTGTTTATCTCAAGGTGTCTAACTTGTCAACGAGTCAAAGCGGAGCATCAAGTACCAAAAGGTCCATTGCAACCACTTGAAATTCCAGAATGGAAGTGGGAGCACATTACCATGGATTTCGTTACCGGTCTTCCTAGGGTTTCTCAAGGTATTGATGCGATTTGGGTCATTGTTGATAGATTGACCAAGTCTGCTCATTTCTTACCGATACGAGAAACTTATACACTTGAACGTCTTGCTCGTATGTACATAAACGAGATTGTAAGACTGCATGGTATGCCAGTATCCATAGTTTCTGATCGAGACCCAAGATTCACTTCACGATTTTGGGTTAGTTTACAAAAAGCTATGGGCACGGAGTTACGATTTAGTTCAGCATATCATCCTCAGACGGACGGACAATCAGAGAGGACTATTCAAACTCTTGAAGATCTATTAAGACTCTGTGTCTTTGACTTCAAGGGAAGTTGGGACAAGTTCTTACCATTGGTGGAGTTTTCCTACAACAACAGTTATCAAGCAAGTATTGGCATGGCTCCATTCGAAGCATTGTATGGAAGAAAATGTCGTTCTCCAGTATGCTGGGATGAGGTGGGCGAAGCAACGTTGTTGGGACCGGAGTTGGTACGTATGACTACAGAAAAGATTCAAACGATCCGACAACGTATAAAAACCTCACAAGATCGACAAAAGAGTTATGCTGATCTTCATCGAAAGGACGTGGAATTTGATGTAGGAGATCATGTGTTCTTACGTGTTGCTCCATGGAAAGGAGTTACGAGATTTGGAAAGAGAGGAAAGCTAAATCCTCGATTCATCGGTCCATTTTTAATCCTCGATCGAGTAGGAACTGTGGCTTATAGACTCGCTTTACCGCCAAGTATGTCTCGTGTTCATAACGTTTTTCACATATCCATGTTACGCAAATATGTGGAAGACCCGAACCACATTATTGAGTTAGAACCGGACGAAATAGCGGAGGATTTGACGTATGAAGAAGTTCCTGTTCAAATCTTGGATAAGAAGGAACATATTCTACGCTCCAAGGTTATACCTCAAGTCAAAGTTTTGTGGAGAAACCACGATGTTGAGGAAATGACTTGGGAGTTAGAATCAGAAATGAAATCAAGGTATCCTTACCTCTTCGACATACCAGGTACGTACCCTAATTTCGAGGGCGAAATTTCATAAGAAGGGGAGGTTGTAAGACCCCAACTTTTATAAATAAAGATGAATTTTCTATAAATATCATTTTTGAATATTATGGAGTTAATTTGATATAATGTTATAGTTGTGGGTAATATTTATAAATTTTGCAAAGTAAGCAAGTTGTTATAAAATATTCGTTTGGTCGGAGAATATTCTTTTTGTCGGGAATATTCGTACAACGGCACAATCATTGGTGGACCCCACAACGGAATTATTGTCGGATTGAGAAAACGACAAATTATCTTTCTATAAAAATAACGGCGGAAATTTTACCATTGTTACTGTTGAACTACTCGGTAGTAAAAGTACAGTAATACGTGTGGTTGCATAGTAGCACACGGTATTGATTATTAATGCTTATGTGAGAAGTCACTCAGTTTGATTCAATTATTGTCAGTTAATAATATGAATTATTTAGCGATAATGACGTTTTGTTTTATTCGTATTATTAACGTAATAAAACAGAAACATCTTTTTATATAAAACAAAATACTTTATTAAAGTTATTCTATAAATAGAATATATTTTATTTTATTTAAAAGATTTTTCTTTAAATATGGACCGTCAGATTAAAGTAATCAATCTGGACCGTTCATGGATTAGTTACTATGCATTCTATTTTTCTATAAATAGCAGCTCATTCCTTCATTATTTCTTACGAATTCACTGAACTCTAGAGAGAGAAACTATAGAGAGAAACTATAGAGAGAGAGAAGAAGAGTATTCTGCTACTTAACTACTTCCTTATTTCAGCTCTTCTTTAAAACGGTAAGGGGTGTTATTCTTTCTTATTCATGAAGAGAACTGTTATTCCATTTCTTATTATTCTGTTGGAATAACCTGTATACGCGGTCTACCCTATACTTGGTGACATTCTTCTATTATTCTGTTGGAACATCCTGTCTGTGTGTTTTACACCGGACCTGGTTCCGTTTTTATTATTATTCTGTTGGAACATCCTGTCTGTGTGTTTTACACCGGACCTGGTTCCGTCTTTATTATTATTCTGTTGGAACATCCTGTCTGTGTGTTTTACACCGGACCTGGTTCCATTATTTTTATTATTCTGTCGGAATATCCTGTCTGTGCGTTTACGCCGGACCTGGTTCCATTATTTATTATTCTGTCGGAATATCCTGTCTGTGCGTTTACGCCGGACCTGGTTCCATTATTTATTATTCTGTTGGAATAACCTGTCTGTGCGGTCTATCGCATGCATGGTGATTTCTTTTGTTATTCCATTCTTTATTGTACTCAGTTGGTTAAGTTTTGACTTCTATACTCCATGAAATTTGTGGAATATCCTTGATAATTGCGTTTCATCCAGTATCTTTTCATGAAAATATTCTCCTAAGCATTCTTGAATTTTACTCCACAAAGCAGTATCATGTTGACAATTTGGACGTTGTTAATTCTTGGATAAATTAATTCTTGAACTTGTTTTATTGAATTCTTATATCATTGTCATCATCCTCATGTTTATAAAATGTTGAAAGTCATCTGTGGCCTGTAGTGCATAGATGGACTTGGTATGATTATGACCAGGGATTATTCGGTATAATCATGACCGTAATGTTACAAATGATGTGGTAAAAGTCCTCATTGGCCCGTAGTGCATTGATGGACAGTTGTTGGCATGATCATGACCATTAATGAATATACGAATATCCTTGGCCGTAGTGCAGGGGTGATTCGATGATGTGGATTATTTTATTAAGCTGAGTCTCAGCGATCACAGTGTTGGAAAATCTTTTAAATCATAAAAGATAGTAGAGTTTATTTTCTACTTGACTCTTTTAATGGATTGCTTGTTCCGCTACAGTTAAACTTGATGTCTATTATATTTTATCAGTTTAACATTGTTGAAGGCTAATGATAATTTATTCTGCATTATCTTAGTCATAATATTTCTTACTGGGCTAGTTGAGCTCACCCTTTCTTTCACTGTTCTCTTCAGGAAATGAGAACGTAGCTGGGACAAGTCGGGGTACGGAGTGATGGTCCGAATGATAGTATTAGTTAGTAGTCCTCACTATTCTATGTAATGGTGTGTTAATAAATGTAATGAGGACTCCTTTTGAGTATGAATACTCTCTAGAAGATAATATTTGTATTCAAACTCACAGTTTATGTTTTGTCGTATTGTACACGACAGTTGTATTATTAAGTTGTATTTGTATTCTGTACTATGTATCTGACGACCCAAGATGGGTGATGTATACCTAATTTTGGGGGCGTCACATAAAGCACCTATTTATAGTAAAATGCTTAGAACACCAAAGCAGAAATTTAATATAATATTAATATATATAATCAAATTTTCTACGCCCACCATCAATAACTCAATTCAGCTGATTTCAACAACCAATGGGGCTCACCAAACATTATCAAAAAACGTTTTTCTAACTATAAATATTTAAAACTTCCAAAAATCAATTATACTGGAATTTTTGGAACTCGATAATTCAAAATAAATAGCCTTTTATCAGAAAATTCAAATCTCACAAGTTTTTAAAGGAAATTCAATTCTCTACAACTTTACAGAAGAAAGTTTTTCTAAATTTCAAACAGAAATTGACTGAAACCACAAACGGCGATTTTACAAGCTATAATCAATTTTCAGTCAAGAAATGGGTCCACCGACACACAAAATATGTGTTAAATCATTTAATACAACAAAAATACTCGTTTATCTTCATATACTCATATATCCCACATTAATTGTAAAAATATCACCATTAATATATTAATTAAATAAAATATATTTAAATGAAATATTTTATTAAAAAAAGGATAAAAAATTAATTTTCAACAATTGTCACATCTAAAAAATTTTCTCCATCTATATCCACATAAAATTAATATTTTTCTCATTATATAAATCAATAATTAATTATTCATAAATAATATTACAGAATCACAGTACTATGGCAACCAGGCCGTTCCCAGGAAAGAGGGGGCTTCCAATAAGGATTTCTCCTTACTGGCGCGCAATTAGGTGACCAAAACCTCTCCTTAGACAGAACTTTCTAGACATTGCCAATAATATTTTCAATAATATTTAATCAGATAATATGAATTATTGCTTCGATAATAGAAAATACTGTGTAGTGACAATTATTGAAACAACATAATATAAAATATCAACGCAGCAATTATTGATCAATAAATAAAATACTGAACAATAATTATTATAACAATTATTGAGTAGTGCCTTCTTACGTAAGAATCAATATTGGTCAATACCGTGTGCTACAGTGCAACACCGGGTAATCCAACAAATTAACGTACAACTACTGCCGTTATTTGTAAACAACTATATTAACATTTTTCTTTATCCAATCGCTTTCCGTTATGTGACCCACACAAGGCTGCGCCGTCGTACGAATATTCACCGACAGTAAGAATTGTGACGCCCCCAAAATTAGGTATACATCACTATCTTGGGTCGTCAGATACATAGTACAAATACAAATACAACTTACTAATACAACTGTCGTGTACAATACGACAAAACATAAACTGTGAGTTTGAATACAAATATTTATCTTCTAGAGAGTATTCATACTCAAAAGGAGTCCTCATTACATTTATTAACACACCATTACATAGAATAGTGAGGACTACTAACTAATACTATCATTCGGACCATCACTCACTCCGTTCCCCGACTTGCCCCAGCTACGTTCTCATTTCCTGAAGAGAACAGTGAAAGAAAGGGTGAGCTCAACTAGCCCAGTAAGAAATATTATGACTAAGATAATGCAGAATAAATTATCATTAGCCTTCAACAATGTTAAACTGATAAAATATAATAGACATCAAGTTTAACTGCAGCGGAACAAGCAATCCATTAAAAGAGTCAAGTAGAAAATAAACTCTACTATCTTTTATGATTTAAAAGATTTTTCCAACACTGTGATCGCTGAGACTCAGCTTAATAAAATAATCCACATCATCGAATCACCCCTGCACTACGGCCAAGGATATCGTATATTCATTAATGGTCATGATCATGCCAACAACTGTCCATCAATGCACTACGGGCCAATGAGGACTTTTACCACATCATTTGTAACATTACGGTCATGATTACACCGAATAATCCCGGGTCATAATCATACCAAGTCCATTTATGCACTACAGGCCACAGATGACTTTCAACAGAATATAAACATAAGGATGATGACAATGATATAAGAATTCAATAAAACAAGTTCAAGAATTAATTTATCCAAGAATTAACAACGTCCAAATTGTCAACATGATACTACTTTGTGGAGTAAAATTCAAGAATGATTAGGAGAATATTTTCATGAATAGATACTGGATGAAGCGCAAATGTCAAGGATATTCCACAAATTTCATAGAGTATAGAAGTCAAAACTTAACCAACTGAGTATAATAAAGAATGGAATAACAAAAGAAATCACCATGCATGCGATAGACCGCACAGACAGTTATTCCAACAGAATAATAAATAATGAAACCAGGTCCGGCGTAAACGCACAGACAGGATATTCCGACAGAATAATAATAATGGAACCAGGTCCGGTGTAAAACACACAGACAGGATATTCCGACAGAAATAATAATAAAGACGGAACCAGGTCCGGGTAAAACACACAGACAGGATGTTCCAACAGAATAATAATAAAAACGGAACCAGGTCCGGTGTAAAACACACAGACAGGATGTTCCAACAGAATAATAAAAAAAACGGAACCAGGTCCGGTGTAAAACACACAGACAGGATGTTCCAACAGAATAATAGAAGAATGTCACCAAGTATAGGGTAGACCGCGTATACAGGTTATTCCAACAGAATAATAGAAATGGAATAACAACAGTTCTCTTCATGAATAAAGAAAGAATAACACCCCTTACCGTTTTAAAGAAGAGCTGAAGTAAGGAAGTAGTTAAGTAGCAGAATACTCTTCTCTCTCTCTCTAATAGTTTCTCTCTCTAGAGTTCAGTGAATTCGTAAGAAATAATGAAGGAATGAGCTGCTATTTATAGGAAAAATAGAATGCATAGTAACTAATCCATGAACGGTCCAGATTGATTACTTTAATCTGACGGTCCATATTTAAAGAAAAATCTTTTAAATAAAATTATAATATATTCTATATATAGAATAACTTTAATAAAGTATTTTGTTTTATATAAAAAGATGTTTCTGTTTTATTACGTTAATAATACGAATAAAACAAAACGTCATTTCGCTAAATAATTCATATTATTAAACTGACAATAATGGAATCAAACTGAGTGACTTCTCACATAAGCATTAATAATCAATACCGTGTGCTACTATGCAACCACACGTATTACTGTACTTTTACTACCGAGTATTCAACACTAACAATGGTAAAAACTTCCGCCGTTATTTTTAATAAAATATTTTTGTCGTTTTCTCAATCCGACAATAATTCCGTTGTGGGGTCCACCAATGATTGTGTCGTTGTACGAATATTCCCTGTTAAAACGAATATTCCCCGACCAATCGAATATTATATAACAACTTGCGTACTTTGTAAAATTTATAAATATTACCCACAACTATAACATTATATCAAATTAACTCCATAATATTCAAAAATGATATTTATAGAAAAATTCATCTTTATTTATAAAAGTTGGGTCTTACAAAGAATATTCCACGACCAAACGAATATTCCCC